>CALNVZ010003433.1:32786610-32825301 GCA_940671915.1 Paracentrotus lividus
CCCCAGAATACGCGCATGTATATGCCCAACAATTAGCAGTAGAAAGGTTTTGCCACCTCTGGCGGTAACAATCTGGCCTGGCCCATGGACATTATTGATATCCTCTTTCACCCGGACATGATAGCTCAATCGATTAGAGCGCCCGTAAAAAGGTAGCCTTTCTTGCTTTCATGAACGGGAGGTCGTGAGTTCGAAACCCGGCCGAGTCATACCAAAGACTTACAAAAATGGTACCTAAAGTTGCCTTTTAACAAGGAGCTTGGGGGTAATAATAACATCATGCAGGGCCCGCTGGGAGAACAGTTGTCAGAACTGAAGTGGCTACCCTGGGTAAATAAAACGATATTATTATCATTATTATTTATATTTCAATAATTGCTCAATAGTGGTTCGAAGAAAATGTAAAACGAAATAAAGTCAAACGAGAATTGTGTGACATACACTCCTGTAGCAATTGCTTTCTAGTGAACCCCTTACTCTAATCGAATATCCAATTTTCTAATGACATCCCATTAGAGGTCCACGCTTCGGATCAACGGACTCTAAGCAATCGTGAAGGACCGGAAACTCACCAAGGAACTAACCTACCACAGACCCTTGGTAGGATGGATCCATCAGGCGGTCTATGCTCGGATCAACAGACTCTTAGCAATTGTGAAGGACCGGAAACTCACCAAGGAACTAACCTACCACAGACCCTTGGTAGGATGGATCCATCGGGCGGTCTATTCTCGGGTCAACGGACTCTTAGCAATCGTGAAGGATCGGAAACTTACCAAAGAACCGTCCTTCCACGGACCCTTGATCGGATCGATGAATCAGGTAGGGTACATGCAGGTAATATGGGCCAGCAGGTAATATGGGCCACCTGAAGTAAAATCATGTCGTGACCGTCGACCGGTGACCGGTGACCGGTGTGAGCACCATAATGTTGTTCATATGAACTGTATACGAAAATATATCGTCGTGAGAGCGTCTGATACCGAAATTTCTCTGAGAAAATTGCTGCAAACCAACAAGGTAGGTAAAACTTACGGCATTTTTTTTACCCTGATGTAAAATTTGATATTTCACAGAATGTGATGGTGAAAGAGTGTTTGAGGGGGTAACCTCAATTGTTTTGTATATTTAGTAAGCTTATAGTTTCATTTTGATCATACTAGCGTGTACAGGTCAATTTGTTTTAGTGAAGGGGTGCAATGTGGCATTGAATGCTTGCCTGACACAGCAACATTAGTGCAGGTAATATGGGACATCCAAAATGGCGGAAATGATTCTGGTACTTAGTATTGGGATGAGGCATCAATCTCTTTGCTACGATTATTTGGGGTATATTCACAGTATGTAATTAATATAAATAACTTATTGTAGGCCTATATTGACTTGTATAATGAAAATAATATTTAAATAATATTAAAAAAAGAAATAATATACAAAATACGTAACAATGAAATATATAGTCAAAGGATTTACTGAAGGGTCATATAATTTCAAATTACATCTTAAAGTTAATGATTTTCAACATTTTAAGCAAATTCCAGACATGGTAGAGTCATTTTAGTTTTTAAAACATACATTAAATACATGTGCCCATATTACCTGCACATGCAGGTAATATGGGCACTTTGGTAATGACGTCAACATTTGAATATTGCAGACAGGGGGGTTGGTGATAATTGTTTTTCTTCACAATAAAAGTTAGAGCAGTAGTTATTGATTCATATAAACAAAGATTAGACTGTGTGTCATTTCGTAATTTTATGCAAATTAGGCAAATGAGCTTAGGGGGCCCATATTACCTGCATGTACCCTAATACATACCTTTAATCTGATACGAGATGGTGTCTGAGATGTATCAACGTGTCATAATGTAACAGAAAATATTCGTACCTATCTACGATAAGATTACATAAAATTTACTCCAAAATAAACTCCAAACCAAAGATTTTTTAACTATATTTTTAAATAAGAGTGTTTGTTTGATTTAGGCATTATACGTCATTTCTTTTTCCCGTGTTGTTTTTCTTTTTCTTTTCCTTAGTTGAGCCCAGTATTCAGGAACGTGACAGAGAAACGGTAACAAATGCATCATATCCTACTACAGAAGGGGCGGCTAGGTAATTCCAGTTTTCTACTATAAATTTTAAAAATAAAGGGAATACGTTCAGTTCAGAGTGTAACATATAGTTTAAGGACGTTACATAGTTGAAACGAAGTCCATGTCATTTTCACCAAATTTTGCACAGAGTTACTTTGGTATCTATGTATGCCAAAAATGCAAAAAATAATATAGGTTCATGTGCTTGATTTTTTGCCAACAGGTCTTTGAAGTTGCCATAATTTGGATGGCATGTAAAGTACGCGTAATTCAAGAAATTGGCCTCTGACCTCGCGAGCAACAAAAGAATTAAAATCGCCATTACTTTGTCAAAACCGTATCAAACTTTATCAAACCTTCCCGATTTGTTACAAAGTTTATACCAAAGATGGGGACAGTGTTTAAACTGGCACATCTGTACTTAGTTTTGGGCCAGCAGCGCCCTCATGTGGCGAAAATGGTGAGTAAAATGGCAAAAACCATATCTTAGAGGCTTGGAATCTACAAGAAAATAAAAAAGTATAGTTTAAGGAGCACTTTTTTTTTAATCCACGACAGTCTCATCAAAATTTGCAAAGTTGTAGAGGGATTTATCATAAATATGTAGAAACTTTTAAAAAGGGGGTCCATGTGCTCGTTTTTTAACTATGGGCACCCGAATACTCGCGAATTGGCTTGAAAAGTAAAAAAAAAAACGCCCCGAAAACGTCCAAAAAGCGAAAAATCCCATTTAAATTACACTTGATTCAACATTATTCTCCCGAACATTCAAAATCCATGCCATTTTCAGAAAAATTTGCAAAGTTGTAGAGGAATTCATCCTCACTGGGTAGAAACATCAGAAAATGGGGTCCATGTGCTCGTTTTCAAACTATCTCTCCCCGAATAGTTGCGAATGTGCTTGAAAACCAAAAAACGCGCTGCCGAAAACGTCCAAAAATTCATAAATCCAATCTAAATTACATTTGTTTCAAAATTATGCTCCCGAACATTCAAAATCCATGTCATTTTCATAAAAATTTACAAAGTTGTAGATTCATCCTCGATGGGTAGAAACATTAAAAATGGGGGTCCATATGTGCTATTTTTCGAACTATTGGCGCCTGAATAGTTGCGAATTGGCTTGAAAACCACAAAAACGCGCCGAAAACATCCAAAAAGCGTGAAAATCAAATCTGAATTACACTTGTTTCAAAATTATGCTCCCGAACATTCAAAATCCATGTTCACCATGTGCTAAGACAGTACAAGGTCTATTAAGCTTTGTTGTGGGGAAAAGCTCTGTAATATTCTGCTCTTAGTTAAAAAGCTGGAAAAGTGTTGGCATCGAACATTTTAAAAAAATTTTTTTTAGAGTGCTCCACAGAGGACAGCTCCCCGGGGAATTTGTCGGGAGGGAGGTGTGAGCGGGGCGCGCCTCTGTGCCAACTGGGTAAACCCATATCTGCAATTTAAGTTTAAAATGAACACTTTATAGAGGAAACAACCGTCATCAATTATTGTACTTTCGTCTCTTCTTTTGTTATGATACTGGATTATCTTTTGTTTACTCTAACCTCTTTTCACAAGCTCGAGATCAGACCAGCACGTGACGGAGCGTCAGCTCTTGAAGCTATCAAAGAGCTTTCCAGGCGAGAAATACCTCGATCTCTGCATCCACCTTGACTTTCGCTATAACGAGGGGAGAGACATTTTTGTAAAGTGCGGCAATGATTATCAAAAATCATTGATGGATGTTCTGATAAAGTGGAACAATCGTACAAAATGTGATCATCATGACAAACTGAAAGCTGCTCTTACTGCATCAGATGCTGGAGGTATCTTCAACGAGATTTTCCAAAACTAATAAGAGGCCACCGGGAACTCCCTATTTGTAATTCTACATTCAAACGTGACTTTATGTTTTTGTGTTTTCCCTTCATTCCCTGCCATATAATTATTTAGGCTTATCCTGTAAATCATGTTTAAAAGATTAATTCTGAAATTATAACGAATCCGGAATCTCCATTGAGAGAGATTCAAAAGGGCCTGACAGCTTGGAACCCCCCCCCCCCCCCCACCACACCCGACCCATAATTGAATAAAAGCATTAAAATCTCGTATATTTTGCGCACGCCCAAACTTAAACACATCCCCCTTCCACACACCAAAAAAAAAAAAGCAAAAAAAAAAAGTCAGCGATACATATTTATGGAAGTGACCACTCACACCCTAACCCTACCGACGGGTGAATACTACTGTGAGGAGCTGACGACTGAATGCCGAAAACTCTTCACACCTGCCCCCCCCCGCCCCCAATAACATCCCCCTTCTCCCAACCCCCCCCTCTTTTTTTTTTTTTTTTTGCTCGGCCAGCGAACGCAAAATAAATTCGATACTGTACAAGAATCTGAAAATACATTTTGGCCCCCATAAAATCCTGGATCCGCTACTGTAAATTGGGCTTTGTATTGTCTTTTTAAGGTCATTTAAAAATATATAATATAGCTGTTGTCTATTTTTCGTGTTAATTTTGTATTTTGCTCTATTCGCATCTGATATTAATCTTATATCAAAGAAACATTTTTTTTTGTTTTGGCTTTTTTGCTTTTTTCTTTCTTTAATCTTTACGTCCTGCATTAAGTCGAAACACTTAAGAGACACATTTTATAATGGATTTATTTTTCTTTTTAGTTCGTACATTACAAAAACCCTTTTTTTTTTTTTTTTTTTTTTTACATACTATAGATATTTTATATGGGGCAATATCTATAAGGGCCTTTTCTTACATATCAATTCTACTCTATGTAAAATGTAAAGTTAACGTATACCAATATGCGGCATTAAATCGTAATTAAACAAGGCGCGTCCATAAGAGGCCAGACGCAACAAAGTGACGTTGGAAATACGGCTGAGAAGCGCAGAAATCTATACAGCTGGCTGCAATAATAAATTAGCTCACAAAAACTAGCGTAAGAAGACTGCCCTCCAGTGGAATGGTATTGTCCGTTCGGTTGAGCAATCTACTCGTGGAGATGAAAGAAATTGATGAACTTTTATATGGAGGAAATACACATTTGGGCAAGCTTATAGGGCAAGTCCACGCTATTTGTTCCCGAGATGGTGATTTTTCTACTTATGGACCATTTCTGTGTCAAGTGTGTCAGTGGGTTTGTAAAGGTATACATATTGTGTCATATATCACCATAAAGGTTATGAAATGAATTTAATGCAAATGAGGTCAAAAAGTCATTTCAAGGTCATATGACGTCACAAGGCTCATTAATATTCATGAAAAAATATATAAAATGCATTAAAAATGCTATTTTTAACCATTTAAAAAAGAGGTTTGTCATAGGAGTACAACCAAAAAGTAAGTATTTTCTGTTTTTATATTGTCTTGGCTAACTCTGGTGAAAATATCACGAACCTAGCACATAGCTTTCCATATTTTTAGACTTAGAGTATTCAGGTCTCAGAAATAGTCTCACAAAAGTTACTGAGCTGATGTAAAATCATACATTTTTATTACACACCCTCCCACCTTTAGAAATGAAACAAAATAAGTTTTTCTTACATTTGTGTTTTGTATTATGTTTCTTCTGATTTATCAGAGAGATCTTTTAACAAAAGATGTTGCTACGCCTTGGCTACACCAATTGTTTAATAAATAATATTACAGGGAATAATTGTCCCGTGTGTTACTGTCCCGTTTGCATAGTTTCTAAAACTTGACCTTTGCCAGAAAACTCGAAGTTGTATTAACGTTAAAATATGTCCTTTTAATGTTTATTACATGTTTAAGAGGATATGACTCTGCAAATTTAGATCTACTTTTTAAATTCAGAGTTATATGTGAACAAAGTCAAAATTTGAAAACACCATTTTTTTTGCGGTCCCGTTTGTTACCGACGAATAAATGATCATAAATTAATTATGAATTGAGTTATTACAAGTACTTTTTATTTTTTTGTTGAACATTCTTGGTACCTTCAGGAATATACCGAAGGATTGAGATTTCATTTAAGATTGTTCAAATAAGCCCTATTTTTGGCTCTGAATGTCCCGTTTGTTACCGCGCAAAATAGCTTGGACTTGCCCTATAACATTATTGTGCTGAAGTTGTAATCAGAATATGCAATTCATATAAATTGATGCTCAAAACAATGACATAGATTGTGAACTTGTCACAAGTCTTGTGAAGACGCCGTTCACATGTTTCTATGCGATATGCATGCATGTGATAAGCGTAAATATTGACTAGTCGAGGAAAGAACCTCTTAATCTTATGATTAATGTTCAAAGTGACAGGACTTTTTTTTTAATCAATTAAAATGAATGTACCATCTCCGGAAAGCTGAGAATTCAAGCTTTTAATTGCCCTGTGAACAATAAGCTATAATAGTATAATGCGGCATCGAGGATCAAAACTATGCAGCGCATGAGCTATTTTGAGAGCAAAAAATACCATATTGTACAGGAATTTGATCTGACTATAGGCTTTCGAATTGACACAAGTGACAGGACTTTTTTTTTTCCTTTGCAATAAGTTATTCCTATTTTTGAAAAATTCAGACTCTTAGCGTACTTATTCAAGTTGAACATTTCTTTGAAAAGGTAGTTGCTCGCCACAATAAAGAAAATAAAGTGAAAAACTGTCCAAAAACGTTGTTGTTGTTGTTGTTGTTGTTTGTTGGTTTTTAATGGCAACCAGTCATTTTTTTACTATTATCGCCATAGTACTTTGATTTTTTTTTTCTTTCTTTTAACAATTGATTTTTGTTTCTCTATTATTTGGCTTTTTTTTGGGGGGGGGGAGATAAATTGTATCTTGCCAGAAACCCCTCCCTGCTCTCTAAAAAACGTGCTATCCTGACAAACCTGCTCGAAATACCTTACGAAGGCTTCTCGGGAAAAATTTTCCCTATGTCTCTCAAACACAGAACAGGGGGCGCTCTTTGGGATACCTCATTTATCTCAGTTAGGTGCACAGCACCTCGAGATTTACACAAATAAACAAAAAAAGTCAATGGGCACGTTCGCTTTGAGTAGAATGGTAGCGCCCTCTATCTCTTAAGTTTAAAACTAGAATTGATATGGGCCTTTTCTTTCATATAATAGGTACATTAATCAAGTCTTGATCTTGGTATTACTTTCAATAATGAATTATATGTGCGTGTCCAGTGTTCTTTCTTTTTGCCTTTGCATCCACTATTTCATTTTCGTTGCTATGAGGGACTTTAAGTATCCATGGCTGCAGGGTAATCCAAGTCATGGTAAACTGTTTTGATAACGTACAATATCATATCTTCGTGACGAATGAATCTTAAATAGAACAAGCGCGAAATAGGCCTAATTGGGTTCTAAACGACCATAACTAAGGCCTATAATGTGGGGGAGAGTCCACGAGGCCGATTTTCTCTTCTTTTTTTTTAAAGAAAAAGAAATACATTACTGACGATAAGTAAAAATAAGGAAAATATATTTAAGACTAAAGTTTCCAATTTTCACAAAGAAAAGAGGCCTCTTGGACCCTCGACCTAGTGGGCCCTCGGCCTGGATGGAAAATAGTCGGCCTCGTGGGAATACTAGAAAGTGCCCCTTTATTTTTTCCATATATCTTTTAAAACCCAACTTTTCGGCTTGCGCTGCGCGCTCTCGGATACTAAATCATAATGCACAAATAACTCAAGTTTTGAGCTCCAAACTTTTCGGCTCGCGCTTCGCGCTCGCACATAGGCCTACCAATTTAATAGGGTATATTATGCACAATTAACTCAAAATTTTCAGCTCACGCTTCGTGTTCGCGGATACTAAATTGGGTCTATAATAATAATAATAATAATGGTGGCTTCTTATATAGCGCTCAGGTCCGTCATGCATGACGCTCATGGCGCTTTACAAAGAATGTTTTTACACATTATTACCCCGGTCATAGCTGAGCAGGCCAAGTATGTAGCGCTCAAGCATATCGGGTACCCAATTTGCACCTGGGTGGGGAGGAGCATTGTAGACAAAACGCCCATGCCCCAGGACGTAATATACAATTATCTGGAAAAAAAAATAATACTAGAAAGTACCCCTTTATTTATTGCATATATCTTTAAAACCCAAAATTTTCGGCTCGCGCTTCGCGCTCGCGGATACTAAATAGGGTCTATAATACACAATTATCTACATTTCTTTATGCTAGAAAGTGCCTCTTTTTTTATTCTTTATATCTTTTAAAACCCCAAATTTTCGGCTCGCGCTTCGCGCTCGCAGATACCAATCTAGTAGGGTATATAATATAATACACAATTCACTCGAAATTTTACCTCAAAATTTTTAGTTCGCGCTTCGCGCTCGTGGATACTAAATAGGGTCTATGATACACAATTATCTACGATTTTTAATACTAGAAAGTGCCCCTTTATTTGTTCCATATATCTTTTAAAACCTAAAATTTTCGGCTCGCTCTTCGCGCTCGCGGATACTATATAGGGTCTATAATACACAATCATCTACAATTCTGTTAGAAAGGGCCCTTTATCTATTCTATATATCCTTTAAAACCCCAAATTTTCGGCTAGCGCTTCGCGCTCGCAGATACCAATCTAGTAGGGTATATTATATAATTCACAATTAACTCAAAATTTACAGCTCGCGCTTTGCGCTCGCAGATGCTAAATAGGGTATATAATACACAATTATCTACGATTTTTAATACCAGAAAGTGCCCCTTTACTTATTCCATGTATCTTTTAAAACCCAAATTTTTCGGCTCGCGCTTCGCGCTCGCTGACATGTCTGATACTAAATCATAATGCACAAATAACTTTTTACTTCAAAATTTTCAGCTCGCGCTTCGCGCTCGCGGATTCTGAATAAGGTCTATAACACACCATTATCTAAAAAAAAAAAAAAAAAAAAAAAAAAAAAAACCAGTAGAAAGTGTGCCTTTATTTATTCCATATATCTTTTAAAACCCAAAATTTTCACCTCGCGCTTCGCCCTCGCGGATACTAAATCATAATGCACAAATAACTCCAATTTTGAGCTCAAAATTTTCGGTTCGCGCTTTGCGCTTGCAGATACCAATTTATTAGCGTATATAATGCACAATTAACTCAAATTTTGAACTCAAAGTTTTCATCTCGTGGTTTTTGTTTTTTTTTTGGTTTTTTTTTTGTTGCTAGTATATATTATTATTTTGTTTTCATCGGAGTAAAATTTAAAAATTTTAAATTCCTCGTTTTAGGTCAGTATAGGCCTATATATCGGGGAATGTTAACTCGCGCTTCGCGCTCGTTTGCTCGCTCCGCTCGCAAGATATTTTTTTTTTCAAAGTTGGGCCCCCCCCCCCTTTGGAAAATCCTCGATCCGCGCCTGTAGAATACACTTATTTTTAACATGCTTGCCTTATAATGAATTTGAATGACCTAAGAGAGTCCGAGGCCATCCCCATTTGAATTTGAATGCATATTTCTAATAATCTATGCATAAAGTTTCAATGAGAACGACTCTTTTTATAAATGTGTTGCACGGATAATTAATTCGATCGAGCGAAAGGAAATATTAAACATTTCCAATTCTAAAGTTGAATATTCTTTATCTAAACTTAGATGACTGATTCGAAGAATGTTTTACAAGGATTCAAATCTCAAACGAAGCAAAAATGATATTAAATCAAAATTCTTTAAACGCTTATGCTACATTTTAAAATCGACTTGGCACATTTAAAAAGATCATTGCATAAATAAATGAATTGAACGAAGTTTAAATGGAGGTTGGCCCAAACGATCACAACTGTGGTGAAATTGAATGATCTTAAAATAGATTCAAATGATATTTGTATGAAAGTGACCGGGAAAATAAAAGAATGAACTACAATAATACAGGGCGTCCCAAAAAGAACTATACACTTTTGAAATGGCTGCCAAATAAAAAGTATATGATTTTAGGTAATGAAATTTACATGTATGGAAAGCTCATCATCCCAAATTTCACATGACATCAAAAAGTCCGAAAATAAGTCATGCATGAATGAGCAGTGTTCACTTTTGTAAAGGGTATGGAAATTAAGGTGCGCAGGAATTGCCCTACCAATTTGTATGAGAAAAGTCATTTGGAGCTTATGGAATTGAGGATGATATGCATAATTACTGATCAATTATGATGAGTTGGGGTTTGCTAAGTGAAATTTGTGGAATGGGGATTACATTTTCATGCATGAGTGAACAGGAATATGTATTTCCTATTATACCATTGTAACTTTCCAAGGTTTATTCAGTGGTATGTTAGAACAGGTGAGATGCAGGGTAAGATTTTTGATCAGTTTTGATGATCGTTTTTATGATCATCTTGGATTGTCTGAATGTCTAACATCAATCAAACATTTTTTTAGAGTAACTATTCAATTTACATAATCCCACCTGGATATTAAGTAATTCAATGAGAAGTTTAGATAATCTTACAGTAATTGAAATGTGGAACAGGAATATTATGATTCTTTATTATCCATTGAAGGGATTATTCAAAGTCACTGATATTTTAACCCCCCCCCCCCCCCCCCCCCCTCCCCCCCCCAAAAAAAAAAGAAAAGAAAAAGAAAGAAGGAAAGAAAAGAATAACAGCACAGTAGCATCGAATTAGCATATAACAAAATAAAGAATTAGAGAATTAGAGTAAAGACTGACATGTTAATTTGCTTGATTGATTAGTTGAAACATTTAGAGACTGGTACACTGTTGATTAAATGATTGCTAGCTGGGTGTTGATTATCTAATTTATGTGACAGATTAATTGATAGAATGATAATTCGTCATCAACCATCCCAATTTGGGTAAATGAGAGTAGACCGGGATGCGGGGAGGTAGTCAGGATATTTGGTGTAGAAACCAGTGAATATGAAAACATACCCATGCGAAGAGAGAGAGAGAGAGAGAGAGAGAGAAAAGGAAGAGAGAGAGAGATTAAACACACCAGTGAAGGACCTCATTAAATATGCCTTGGAAAGTTACAATGCAACAATAGGAAATACTGTTCCTGTTCACTCATGCATGAAAATGTAATCCCCAATTCCACAAATTTCACTTAGCAAACCCCAACTCATCATAATTGATCAGTAATTCTGCATATCATCCTCAATTCCATAAGCTCCAAATGACTTTCCTCATACAAATTGGTAGGGCAATTCCTGCGCACCCTAATTTCCATACCCTTTACAAAAGTGAACGCTGCTCATTCATGCATGACTTATTTTCGGACTTTTTGATGTCATATGAAATTTGGGATAATGAGCTTTCCAGACATGTAAATTTCACTACCTAAAATCATATATTTTTTTATTTGGCAGCCATTTCAAAAGTGTATAGTTCTTTTTGGGACGCACTGTAGAATCCATTTTGCATACATTAGTTGTTGCTATGTCGGGCAAGCCTCTGGCAAGCTTTCAGGTTGCCAAGAACAACCTTTGATTAAAAAGTATTCTTAAAATTTGAATATGTTAGTAAACTGGTCTATCCCTGAAAATCACAACTACAGTACAATAATCAATGTCTTCGGATGTAAACAAGAATTTCGCGCCATAACTCGCAGTCAATGAACACGGCTTGCACGTGTAGGAGGCGGGGTCGGCTCAGCTGGCCTGGTCACGCACACGCGACCTGCCGTTTCATTCATTCATAACTTGAGTCACTACACCACGCCGCCGCGCCCCGTCAAAACAAACCCTGGACAGCTATAGTCTAAGAGCAAGACATTTTAGTAATCGTCAGCCTTACCTCTCACAAATAATCTCCACATGTCTTTAGACCATATAGGTCTGATACGATTAAAACAATCATGCATTTCTCGTGGGCTTTTATGATGTGAACTATTATTCTGAAGTAAATAAAACGAGGCTTATGGTGTGAAAACGGTCTGTTTTGGTTTTGTAGACAGTCGTGCATATCTCTTCCACTACAATAGTCTCTGACTTTAGACTCTGATCTGTTACCTGAACGGTTTTACAATCCACTTTCCTCTTAAAGACCGTTGACGGAGTAAATACAACCTTACATCGATTAAAAGCTAAGTAGGCGTATAACATAAATACCCCCAAAATAAATTAAATTTTCATAACAGTATTCATAAAAAGATGATCGAACCTCAACCAGGCCATCCCTCCCAAGTACTCGTAAAAGTACCCCTATTATATAATGCGGCTGATGACGTCAAAGAAGTTTAAGGGAATGCTACTGCCAGGCATGATTGAGTTTCGCCTTTAGAAAACACGTTTGTATTGCTATGTCAGAACAATAGAATTCTAGCACACATGGGGTCTATTGTTCTGACATAGCAAAACAAACGTGTTTTCTAAAGCCGAAACCCTATCATGCCTGGCAGCAGCATTCCCTTAAACTTCTTTGACGTCATCAGCCGCATTATATAATAGGGGTACTTTTACGAGTACTTGGGAGGGATGGCCTGGTTGAGGTTCGATCACCTTTTTAATGAAATACTTTCTAAATGGAAGATAAAAATGCTTAAATTGGGAATTGTTGTATTAGGAAGAAATATTAGCTTTCGTTTTATATGTAATTTTGGTTTTCATTTCTCGGTCCGGTCTGGGACTTTAAAAGTGGAATAGGGCCTAAAGAGAAATGTACGATGGCACGTTACTGTTTTTGTTTTTCTTTCTCATGTGGTCTATAAAATTCAGGACCCATTTACTGACAAGTTGATGACCATCACAAAGTTTAGATTTTTTCTACAAAAACTATAAATCTGTTTTAAGGGGGCAATTCCGCCAGTGATATTTGTTTGTAATTTTGGATAATTGTAATATCATATTTCTGTAATTTTTGCTCGGAAAATTTGGGAAGGCAACAGAGGAGTCGATCTCTAGTCTTCATGGAGGGTCGAAACATTGAAAATTATGATCAAACTCCGATGAAAATCATGCAAGCGCGAAGCGCGATTTATTTCTTTTTTGATTTTTGTCTTCTTTTTTTTTTTTGTCCTATAGAGCTCATATTATACGCCTATGGCACGTACATCATACCCCCTTTTGATTAAATATCTTTGAAATCATGCAAACTCGAAGTACATACATTTAGATTTAGCTATCTTTTAGGCTCACTGAAAAGATGACATGCACGACTTTTTGACCCCTCAAGAGAAAGAACCAGTTTTATAATCCTTCCTCAAATTTACTCCACGCAGTAAGGACATATGCCTACAAAGGTAAAAGAAGAAAAAGCATTTATATTTCAATGTTTACCGGTATTACATTTCTATTTTATTTCTTTTCTATACAATAAACGAAAATCATCATTTGAATTTTACGTATGTAAACTTTATGTACATGTATAACCAAATCCTAATTGTCACGATTAAAGGCCATAGTATAAATCATGTTTACTGAATGACATATAATTTTATGTGTTTTTTATTAGCAATTTTGTTAGAGACATATTAATGTGTAAAGTGTGAAAACAGAAATAGTAATTAAAAAAAACTGTTTGTAGGCTATTACCAGGCGGGGTATATATACACACTAAAAACTGAAGTGCTGTTTTTAGCTCTTCAAAGGCTAAAATCAGCACTTTTAAGAGCTTACATAGTGACTGCACTCTAAGTGCTGTTTAAATGCACTCAAAATGCTGTTTTAGCACTTTTACGTGAGCTGAACTTTCAGTAAAAATGGGCAAAAACGGCGTGACTTCGTTGGGATTCGAACCTGGGTCCCCTGCAAGAGAAGCGCTGATGAGCACATCTCACGATTGCTAGCAGATCATATTGTTGCATGATGAACTTTCTTCAAATTTGCCATAATCATGATAATCATCTCCTATGCTGTCATAATTAAAGCCAATTAGCGAGATCTCCGTTGGTCTATTGGTAACGTCAGCAGAACTCTTGATGTCTGGGTGGAACCCGGTTCGAATCCAATGTCGACATTAAAAATTTTTTATTTGATAAATAAACACTTGGGCAAGTGCTAAAATTAGCACTTCAGGTGCTGATATAGCTCTTCAAGTGCAGTCACTATACGAGCACCCAGACATTAGCACTTCCGTTTTTAGAGTGTATCAGCCCGCCCCCAGAAAAAGAGAAAAATTGGTATCACCGACCCGAGTGAAGGAATTACCTCCACCCACCCCCATGGAAGGAATTATTAATTTGCTTCGTGTGCCTTTATTATTATTATTATTTATTTTTCATAAAGCTTACCCTCCCACCCTCCTTCTGAGAGCAAACTCGGCGGGCCGGACTTGACCCAAGAAAATCGGGGTTGTAAACAAATCTGAAAATCAGAGTTCTAGCTGCCCCTCTTATCTCCCTTCATCACTTTAGCTGCGGATTCGGGATTTGATATTAGAGGGGCCGGAAATTTGAAACTCGGTTGGGGAGGGGGGGGGTAGGGATGATTTTTCTTAAAACAGCATAATTCTTTCAGGGTCCCCCAAAACAAAACAACAAAATTAAATAAAAATAGGACCAGTCCTGTATCAGGCGCGGATCGAGAGACGGTCTTTAACGGGGTGCGAAAAGGTACCTTAAAATTTTTGCACGTTATGGTGGTCACAGCGTGATAACGGGGGGGGGGGGGGTAGTGCCGAAAATGTTTGGGCCTTCGGCCGTTATAAATTTTCAAACATACTTCATATAGGGGTAGGGTCAGGTCATCGTTCTGTCCCGAACAATAATTGACAGTCAAGCAACAAAAAAAAGGGGAAAAAAAGGGTTTTCAGATTTTAAGGGGGTGTGCTCAAAAGGTCTATGTACAAAAGGTATGCTGATTTCCCAATCTTACGTGGTGCGCTAGCACCTTCAGCCGCCCCCTGGATCCGCGCCTGTGTATCTGCCGGCCTAAGGTGACGCCTTCAGAACATTTCCAAAAATAATGTCAATATCAATTTTGGCCTCTCATTAATTTGTCTAAAATCATTAACAAGACAAAAAATAAATAAATAAACTAATTAATTAATTAATGGGATACAGGTTTGTTTGTTTGTTTCTTTGTCTTGATTAGTGCGCAGTTGGAGGGTGGGGTTGGGTGGGTCGACTATGAATTGAAACAGCTTTTTGGACTGACCTTATACATGCACTACCCAACCAGGCATTCATTGTGATCGTATTAATATATTTTTTAAAGGTCATACCCCCCCCCCCCCATAGTCCAGTAAATGGTCCCATAGGCCATGTACAAGACCCGGAAAAGTTTACAAGTACAAGGTTTTTTGGTTGATTCGTGTTCTAGATGGGTATTTGAGAAAATTTAGCTTGGTTGCCAGCTTCGCAACCTTGAGCAATTTTTTTAATTAGCATAATTAGAATAATGACCTAATTAGCATATTTATAATATGTAATATGCTGCTAATTTTAGCCCTGGAGGCCTGAGAACAGAGATGAAACACTTTTTAAGGGCTTTCCATGACGAGGAATTCATTTATAACACTAGTTTTTATTTTTAAGTAATTATATTGTCTTGAATAGCATAATTAGCATAATGAGCCTATATAGTCAAATATGCATACACTGTATATACAATATAAAGTCATTCTCACTTATAGAATGATGAAAATTATGTTTCATTCCTGTTCTAGATGGGTATTCAAGTAAATGTAGCTCGGTTGCCACATTCGCCATCTTGAGGAATTGCTCTCATTAGCATAATTAAAATAATGACCTAATTTGCATACTAGTATATGCAATATGCTGCTAATATCTATCCAGGTATCCTGAGAACATAACAAACTACTTTTTAAGGGGTATCTATAACAAGGAATTCATTTATGATACTTTTTTTTCCATTTGCAAGTTTTTCTTTATTGTCTTATAGAGAGCATAATTAACATAATTAGCTTTTATGCATACACTTACTACATACAATATAAAGTCATTCTTATTTACAAGAAGACAAATGTTTTTTGTTGATTTGTGTTCTGATGAATATTTCAAGTAAATTCAGCTTGATTGCCACATTAACAATCTTGAGCAATTATTTTTATTAGCATAATTAGAATAATGACCTACAGTAATAAGCATAATTAGCAAATTAAAACAGGATGTTTTAATTTGCTAATTATGCATGAAACAACTTTACAAGAGTTCCCTAAAACAAAGAATTCATTTGTGACACTAGTTTTTTTTTTTTCAAAGCCATTCTTAATAGCATTGCATTGCAACATATGCATGTAGCCTATTTGTGCAAATATGCATGTATCACTGTATGTACAATACTGAGTCATTCTTATTCATGGAAAGACGAAAATAATATAGTTCATTCGTATTAACTACGTGAAACTATATAAAGATGCAATTAAATATAAAATGTATTATTCCTCAACATGATTGACCATGGCATTGACTTTTTATATCTGATATTTGAGATAATTGGGCCAATATATTGTATCTTCTCATCAATATTAATATGTTGCATATTATGACCGACATTATTGCATTTGACAACTTAAGGCTTTCTATTAACGATGACAATCATCCCCCATATACGGTATGTATTGTACATAATATAATCTTATTATGCTGATTTTGCTAGTGAAGACTTACATGAAAATAAAAACTTGTGTCATAAATTAATTCCTTCTTTAAGCTTACCCTTTAAATCGTTTTGTTCGAATTCTCAGGGTTCTTGTATTAGGATTAGTAGGGAATTAGAATAATGCTAATTACATGTATGCCATTATTATCCTAATTTTAAAAAAATGCTCAGGATTGCCAATTTTAGCATGTGTGCGCCTATAACAGGCGACCGGCTGGAATGCTCCCCAGGGAGTGGAGATTGTGCACTGTAAAGTGCGGGATCGATAAATGAATCCAATGACCGGGGTAATAATATACTGTAAGCGCTTTGGTCTGAACAGGTAAAGCGCTTTATAAGAAACCGGTATTATTATTATTATTATTATTATTATTATTAATACGGCAATCAAGCTGAATTCACCTGCAAACCCATCTAGAAGACGAATCGACAACAATTTTTGTCTCCCTGTAAATAAGAATGACTCCATATTGTATGAAGTAAGTGTATGCATAAAGCTAATTATGCTAATTATGCTCTCTAAGACAATAAAGAAGAACTTGGAAATGAAAAGTAGTGTCATAAATGAATTCCTTGTTATATATACCCCTTAAAAAGTATTTTGATCAAATTCTTAGGATACCTGGATTGATATTAGCAGCATATTGCATATATGCAAATTAGGTCATTATTCTAATTATGCTAATAAGAGCAATTCCTCAAAATTGCGAATTTGGCAACCAAGCTACATTTACTTGAATACCCATCTAGAACAGGAATGAAACATAATTTTCATCATTCTATAAGTGAGAATGACTTTATATTGTATATACAGTGTATGCTTATTTAAACATAGGCTCATTATGCTAATTATGCTATTCCAAGACAATAGAATTTCTTGAAAATAAAAACTAGTGTCATAAATGGATTGCTCGTCATGAAAGACCCTTACAAAAATGTTTTATCCTTCATCTCAGGCCTCCTGGATTAAGATTAGCAGCATATTTCATAACATTAATATGCTAATTAGGTCATTATTCTAATTATGCTAATTAAAAAAATTGCTCAAGGTTTCCAAGCTGGCAACCAAGCTAAATTTTCTTAGATACCCATTTAGAACACAAATCAACCAAAAAACCTTGTACTTGTAAACTTTTCCGGGTCTTCAAATTTCTACTGGACTACCATGAAAAGAAATAAGATAGAAATGTAAAACCCTATTAAAACATTGGACCAGTCAATGAAAATTATAAATTGACCTTCACACCGCCACCCCCCCCCCCCCAAGCCCAGAGCAAAAGCCGTTTAATCCAGAGGGCCTGGCAAGCGGGCCCTGCGGGAGGGATTGGTATGGTTGCCCCCCCCCCCCCCCCCCAACAAAATATGGGGACATGTTCCCATGAATATCCCCCTTGCGCCCCTATCATGTCAGGCATCATTATAGGTCCCCTCCTAGTCCTATAGGGAGGGAAAGGAGGCCATATATCTTTATCAAATTTTAGTCGTGTTATTTTAAACACATCCAAAATTGAAAACTATCTTACAATTCTTGGAAGAAGGCCCTATTCTCTCTAACTTTGTATTCCAGTGCTTCTTTTGAAAGTCAAAGTCTTAGACTAATCTGACAGCTAAAGTTGATCATCATGTCCGGATCTAAAATCGGTCTCTATTCTTCCTCGAAAAGGAGACTAAAGAACGAGTGTGAAATGTTTTCTTTCTTTACATCGATCAGCTGATGTAAAGCCAGTCAATGGAAGATACTATTACTACGCTCAAGTTGACAAAATAGTGTTTCTAAAGTCCTTGCGCACAACGACGCATCGTACTCGGAATGGTACATTACCAAACGACTAATCACGCATACACATCATACACACAGACACACACATTAAACCATAAATATGCAAATGACCACACCCAAGATAACATGAACAAAGGGACGAACGTCTCTCCAACGTACAAAGGAAGGGGTAAAAAATTTCTGCAGACCCTTTCGTTTCAATTCTTTTTTAAAGTACAAGCTGATTTATGAATATGAATGCCTCATATTGGCATTCATGATAGAAAATATAAGACGAATAGAGATTAATGTGTAGTCTTAGTCCTGTAGTTTGCTACAAAGCAAATGTTGTTTACTACGAAATGGCGAATGTCCAAAATACACCTGCTACGTGAATTTATCAGCATGCATAATGGCTTGCTTTGACGACGACTAACAACGACCAATCAGCGCCCGCCATTTATACGGCGAGTCATGTGGGGCGCAAGCGACCAATCCGCATGAGGTTATTTAAATTCCCATCCGTCTTTGTTCAATGCATGCAGTCAACGGGATTTTTTTTTTACTACGAGGGGGCCTGTATTTGTGAATATGCAGATGATGTTATGACTTCAAATTGTAGCTCATTACATGGAATTTACGTTTATTTGGACCTCAACGATTATATATCATCGTGGAAAATATATTTTTCCTTGGATTAGTAAAGTATTTGCAGCTGGAAGCAATCTCGATTTTTCGGGCGAAGCTGTTTTCTACAGGTGAAATTCCGTCTACCGTGTGGGACTACAACGGCCAATGTGCACACGTAACGTATTATTGTCGTTGGTTGTTATTGTATGAATTTCTAAATAGGTCGGACTACACGACAAACTGTGCGGTCGTGTGCATGTACTCGGCGTAAACAACATTCTTATTTTTCATGTAACTGAAAATTTCTGGCTCATTTCATCATGGATTTCTATGGAGGGGGTTCAGTAACTGATTTATCAGTGAATGATGTGTTTGAGAATGAAGTTCAAAGCGAAGTGAATGAGATTTTGAGGTCGGATTCTGCCCGATTTTCCCCGCAGCCGTCCTCCACGGAGCTCTCCACTTTGCAGACGACGGGGCTGGATTTGGATTCCACAGAGTTTACGATGATTCCGAATTATTTTCAAGAGCAAGCGGTCCAAACTTCAGCTCAGGATGTAATTCCGACTTCAGTGTTAACCACCACAGCTAACACAGTGGATTTAAGTCAAATTACTGGAATGGATGGAGTGGAAAACAGCATTCACAGTTTGCTTGTTGATCCACAAACTGGCATGCCTGTGTCCACCACCGCGCTGCAACTCGACCCCAACTCGGCGCAAGCCAGCCTGCAGATGATCGTCAACAGCCTCCCAGAGCTTCAGGCGCAGATCGCAGCCTCTGTCTCCTCATCTGAAACATTGGGACTCAGTAACATAGGGAACATCATCACTCAAGCCCCCATTTTATCCCTCAACACGCAACACCAGCCACAGTCGCCCGTCATTCTCTCCGGCTCGCAAGGGGGCAACCAAAATTTGACTTTTCAAAACGGGACACTGCAGGCGACAGATCTTTCGCACATCAACCTGTCGAACTTTAATGAGCTTGCTGCTCAGACGCTCATCTCGCAGCTCCAGCAGCAGCAGTTACATCTAGCCAATGGGAATGTGCAAAATGCTTCCGTCACAGATTTGAATTCTGCCCTGAAAATCCAACAGAAGGGAAGCGCCCATCCTGCAAGCCCCAAGACAAAGGTCGATAAAGTGTATCCTAAGCCTGCGTACTCGTACAGTTGCCTCATCACTATGGCGTTGAAGAATAGTCAGACCGGTTGCTTGCCTGTTAGTGAGATCTACCAGTTTATGTGGTGAGTATATTCAGTATAAATAGATTTGTCCGAGAAATCTGACTTGTCTTTTAAAAATATGAAAAATACTTTTTCGTAAAACTTACGAAATCAAAGAAGGTAGAGGTCTAGATCTAATATTTTTAATGGGCATTTAAAATGATCCTTGGATGTATTCGAGGACTAGTAAGACCCCAAAGTATTTATCGTAATCTTTAAATGGTATCTTTTTTATGTTTAGGATATTACAGGATTCATCCATTAAATTCAAGTTTTAAAAATACTGTTCAATCAATGTTACATGTACACCACTGTTCAAAATTGTGAAGACAGGGTCTATTGCCTAAGTTAAAGTTTTTAGATTGAAACTTGTTATTTTTCCATGACTGGCTTGTTATGTGATGTCTGACTATAAGTCAGTGATAAAACAATCAGATGACATTTTATGGCTTGTTGTAAAAGGTTATTGACATCAAGGGTTTGAAAATTCTACAACTTTTTGCTACCAAGACCAGACAGATGCATTCATAAAGACATGTTGAATTCAGAATTGAGCTATGCTTCAAAGTTACTTTTTTTCACTTAACTTCTCAGATTACGAGATTCTTATAGAAATTCACTAATCTCTGTAAATTGGTGTACTATCAAACCTTTTCTTTCCAACACTCATTTGATTGGGACCATTTGATTAAATGCAGGGATTCCCTGGGTCACTATGACAATTAAGAACTAAACTTGACAACTTAAAAGAATAGACTTTGTCTTGAAACCATCTTTGTCATCCAAAATTTTCACCTGCCTCTGTCGTCCTTTGTCTCCATTCACCACAGACCTTTAAACTGGATTACATAACATTACAATAAACTAGGTCACAAAAGGCATACCCCTGCATTGTTAAAATCATGAGCCTCCCCAATCAATGGAGGATGGTAGTCAATGGGTGGGTGGGATTACCCAGAAAGGGGATGAACTTTTGGTCTTGAAGAATTAGAATATGAGACCCTTTGTTGATTAAATAAACAAAGTGCTGACATTCAACATGTGTACTTTATTTACATGTAACCAAGGAATCCCTGTCATACAGTGTTACAAAAACTGTTCATCAAAGATACCCTCTGGTATATTTCATTTGACACAAGTTTTGCATCAATGAGAATTATGGCCTTTTGTCTACAATTGAAAACTGAAATTTACATACATGTTAGTCTTCATGTACTTGACTACTATCCTTGTACAACTATGTTTGAAATTGAAGCCCCTCATACATATAGGGGCCTATAGGGGCCTATAACTTTGAAATGTACTTTGATTATTATTTTTTCTTGTAAACATTCTCAAGTGGCAGCATATTACTCTTCAAGGCGTTTTGTTTTTACCGGGGGGGGGGGGGGGGGGGTATTTGCCGAAATCTTCAGGGTTTGTCAGAGCTTCATGTATGAAGCAACTGATCAGTGCTAATTTATTTGTAATTAATTAATTAGCTTTTTTTTTCTTCACTGAATTCGATTCTATACATTATATGAATCTGTAGGGTCTGAATTTGAAGACTACATACATATTGGGCTGTCCAGTGAGTTACAGCCCACATGTTACTACACTCAGCTGTGCATCAAAACAATAGTAGTTTGCTTGGGTGCTAGCCAAGGGGGTGTGGTCAGGTGACTAGTATATTATTCATAGCTCAGCATGTGGGCTGGAGTCTTGAAGAATTCATGACAAATCCTTTGGAGTTTTTGAATGATGATAAATCAATACTTGTTCATGTACAAGTTAGTATATTTTCAATGTTGAATTTTCATGCTATTAGTGTGTATTAGGTGTAATGGTGTATTACCTAATGCAACAAAATTCAAATTAATGATATTTCTCTGCCATATTTCAGCTTACAACTGAAAATTTTGTAACAAATTGAAGCTTATACATGTATAGTGCTTTAAAGGTAGTGTCATCCTTTTTCACAAATTTCGAAAACTAATGCAACTTGGTATTACTTTAGAATATGATCAACCTATACCTGTCTATTCAATCTTACTGTCATAGGTTGCCTAGATCACTAATATGAAAAGAAAATCTGACTACCAATCAGATTAATCTTGACCAGCTCTCCATCAACAATAATTGTTGATATTACAGCGCGTGCAGCACGGAAAACACACAGCAATATACACACGGCGCATCAGCGTGCATTGTTCTCTGCGCTAACGGTCAGCGGTTCGCAACGTACGGTATATTTTTCGAGGTTCGAAAAAATAGGAATGAATTTTGATAATCGCAATATAATGACAAACATACACAGTTGAGCTTAATCATGTTGTGGGAAGATATAGTCATTGGTACATGTATACTACTATATCCTCTCAAAAACTAGAAATTTAATATTTTTGCCTGCAAAAGGCTGACACTACCTTTAATGCCATCATGTCGGTGAAAACTTGGTGTGATGTTGCAATAATACCTGGAAACTTGGCAAGACCCAAACACTAGTTATTAAACTTCAACAAGTGGTGCCTCATTCACAAAGTCAAGAGGAATTTGAGATTTTGTAGTCGGGTTTGGGAATCTCTGTTAAATTATGACCTATGAATGTAAATGATACCAAATTGAAGCTTATGATAAACTGCTTTTTTACGAACATATTGCTAACATATAGGTTTGATGCTCCTATACTTGTAGTGTCACAGGACCCAAATACTTGATGACTTTGAAAATCACTGTTTTAAACTTCTGTTTAGGTCACATATTTTTCACACATAGGGAATTATATATCGTTTATAATTTGTTTAAAAGATCTGGATGTCCGTAACCAGAAAATAATAATGTTTATTACATTTGGGTAATTTAGATGATTTTACCCCCCAAAAAGAGGAAATAACAGCTTATTATAGCAATGGCTACAGTGAATTTTATTGTTTGGAGATCGGTCGGTTCCACTTTTAATCAAAGTTTTAAAGTGACATTGATGTGAGAGATAATTAAAAAAAAAAAAATCATTAATTCAAGAATTAAGACGAGTTTCTTTCTCATTTTGTTTACAGTGAGAACTTTCCGTACTTCAAGACGGCACCTGATGGATGGAAGGTAAGTCATTTTCTACTTCATATTTTTCAGTTACAAATGTAGTAGGCCTATGTACCTGTACACAGGCCTAGGCCTGTTAATATGAACTTCCAAGACCCAATAATGCTTCAGAAAACCAAACGATTTCAAATTCCACTAAATAAAAAAAAAATAAAAAAGAGCAAAAAAAAACAAAAACACACCAACTTCTCAAATTTTTACAAAGTAGAGCCAAGTCATTTGTAGGAATACACCAGGGCTAAACAGTGACATAGAAATAGCAGGCCTCTACAAAAAATTTATTTTTCGCTTGCCCTGTCGGGGAAGTGAAATTTGATTTTGCTTGCCCACAAGAAGAAAACAGGAATAAACGACGAGCGTATAGGAAGATTGCATACAAGAATATTTAGCAATTTTTTGGTGTGCTATTTTGTCTGATTTGTATTCATAAACACATATTTTATTCTGTTTTTAGGTGAAATGTCGCACATATAATTCTCTCAAATCATGGCTTGCCCAATTGAATTTGAATTGAATTTGATCTTTACTTGCCCACCAGTGGTTTTCACTTGCCCCGGGCAAGTGGGTTTGTAGCGACCTGAAATAGTACATCATCTTTTTCCATCGATCCTTGATATTGACTTACTGGTAATTGTTTGACAACTCACAATGATGATGTACAGTGAAAGTTTGTATCTATGATAGTGACTTTTTAATCATGAGTAAATCTTAATTGTCACATGTAGGCTGACCTAATGTTTCTGCCAGCTGTACAAGTAATTGTGAGCCTTTATCATTTGTTATTATTTTGCCCCCTCCCACGGACCCACACCCAGCAACACTCGTGTGTCATCCACAGTAGTAATGACTCCTAAATAATCAGTTATTATTTGAATTAATCATCTCTTCAACCCCACCCTAACATGACCTCATTTTCGACCTGTTCAGGACAATATTGTGTACAAATGTCAATGAGAATACTACATTGTACAAATGTATTTGCATACATGTACCAGCAAAGGGAAGCTACTTTTGCATGTTGGGTTGAATTCTCCTCTGATCGGGCTACATTTTACCTGTTACTTGTACATGTACATCTCCATTCAGTTGTTGTACTTTGTCCACCTGCATGAAAAATAGACAGAAAAAGAAACAAATCCTGGTATCATGTTTGATTAGCAAACAAAGTCACTAACCCTTTTAAAACATAAACTTGACTTTAGACTTACGGGAAAAAATATTTATAGTTGACCTGATTTGCCAGGGACTTTACTATTTAGCTTCAAAGAAGAAATAAATGATATTTGGGTGGAGGGAGTAACATTATGTTTGTCAGTTGGTCATGCTCTTCCCGTACTGTACACATTGAGCAAAAATCAATTGGCTAACAGGTGCATTAGGTTATTTTTGGCAGTCCCTCAAATCACTAACTAAGTGAAGGAATTCACCCTCATTGTAAAAGTGCACTCACCCATGCTGTATTGACAGTTGTTGACCTGTTGTCCTCTTCCATTCAGCCAATGGGGTTGCTTGGAATGGGCAGGTGTTTCTCAGCAATGCTTATCAATGGAGGTATTGAATGTGATCTATCATACCCTGGGGAACGGGGTTGATGTTGAGGATATGAGATTGTAATCTGGAAGGCTTAGAAACTACATGTACAATGGTTTCATTATTTACAGTTCACCACCCCTCCTATTTATCCATGTTTACACATTGTCAGGTTTCTATTTTAGATTTTTTTTTTTTTTTTTTTTGGGGGGGGGGGGTAAAATAATCTGAATACATTTACACAACATCAATTTACTAAGTTAAGCTATACTTCTACTGGTTCAAGCATCTCACACAAACAAGCTTCTCCAAATGGTAAAATGAAATACCACTAAAATAGCCCTCACATGTTATTCACTTGCTTCCACTACACAATAAATGTGGATTTCCCTTGGGAATAACAAGGGAAATTCCCCAACCTGCCAAATAGCTTTGGCCTTTGAGCTATCAAAACCATTCTCCTACATTGTAGGACTGTATTTTCTCAATTTAGTCCAAAAAGAAATATGGTGAGCTGTTGGACAACACATCATATATTTACCTTTATTGATTTACTTTTGGGAATACAAGGTACATCTTTGTATATTAGTCACTGCAATAGATGATGAATCTTCATTAACATTCTAAGACACAAGTACTTTGATTGTTTCTCACCTTTTTTGTTGTGTATCCCCATTACTTGTAATAAAGAAATCTGTAAGACACAACTTGCTGCTTAACAAATGCAATCAAGTTCCTCATCTCTATAATCTATATCCTCTATTACTTCCATAGAACTCTGTAAGACACAACCTGTCGCTGAACAAGTGCTTTGCCAAGATAGAGAAGCCACAGGTGAACAATGGTAACGGTTCAGCCAGGAAGGGTTGTCTGTGGGCTATGAATCCTGAGAAACAGACCAAGATGGAGGAAGAGGTCTACAAGTGGACTCAGAAAGATCCCTCAGGGATCAAGAGAAGCATGGCTAAACCAGGTGAGAATTAGTGATACACATGAACTAAAAGGAGTGCTCCATCCTGAAATTTAGATGGTTTGAAAAGCAGAGTAAAATATAACAAGTACAATACTGAAAATTTCTTCAATTTAATCAGATGGAAAATAACTAAGTTATGTATTTTCTAAGTTTTGCATTTTTTTTTTCAATTAAATATTTTTTGTGCATAGTTCCATGCATATTCATTGAGCAAGCTGATGATGTAATTGGTCCACTATTTTTTTGTTATATGAAATCCTATTTTTATTTCATTTTATTCATACATGTGTATAAAAAATTGTCCCCTATTTCAACATAAAGTTACAGCAATAATGATATCTAACATTCCATAAGGAGTAATCCTTTTATTTTTTTATATTTGGAGCATAAAATTTTAGTAATTGTATTCCATATAGTGTAATCTACAAATTATTTGATATTTCAGAGGAATTCCCCAGAATCGAAGCTCTTGCCAGAGTCACCACCTCCTCTCCTAAGTCATCGCCGAGGGAATCAACGCCACCCATATCAACCGTCCCGCCCCCTCTACAGAGCATCATCTCCACGGCAACCACTACGACGGTCACACCCTCGGAAACCAAACATGAGGTCAGCCATAATATCTTTGCCGAGCAGTTCTTCAACCCTAGTCTGAACCTTCTAGATCCAACTTTAACCCAACTCGACGGTGATCTAGGTTTACAGGTAAGGAATATGCTTACGTAAGCAGTATGTAAATGTTCAGTTTCGAAGAAACGTGAATTTTCCAACTTGTATAGGAAACCATATACAACCACATGAACTGCCAGTATGTTTAAGATGAGAAATATTGCTAATTTGTATAGATAAGTGCTGATTTTGAAAATGTTGCCAAATCAAAGAATTTGATGAATTGAAGTGTGTTTAAACAGGAACATCAATTGAGCAGATCTGGTCCAAAAAAGGTTTATGATGAACTCCCCTTTTACACCCTTTAGCATCCATGGTCCCAACTTTCACTAGACATTCATTTTAAAAATAAACTTGGTTTATCATGAATCTCTACACCAGAATTCAAATTGAAATTTTTTTTCTCCCTCTGATTGTGTTGCCCTCCCCAGGATAACCTACTCGACACCTTCAACGACATTAGCAGTTTAGATGTGCCTATGACAACGTCCCCCTTCACAGCCTTTAGCTTCAGTGGTCCTATACTGGACAGCTCACCCTTGAAGGATACAACACACACCGTCTCATCGGCATTCCTCTTAGACTCTCCCCAGACGCACTCAGCTCCGTCAATACAATTCTGTAGCCCGACGAGGGCGCCCCAAGTGACGGCCTTCATGTGACAATCAAAGAAGAAGAGACTGAAAGTAGACGAGAGTCAAGTTTCTAAGAGTTTTATATGAGAGATGATTTGTTCTGAGAGAGAGAGTTAGAATATAGAGCTGTTATAGACCTCATCCGATACTCACACCACGGTATTCAAGATACAGTGGAAACTCTTTATATTGAGGGCCTTTGGACCAACACATTTTGTTAGTTGTGTCAACTATCATCTAACTTGACAACCATTATACTACATGCATGATGATAACAATTAAGAATCAAATAAAGTCAATTTCAAGTTTGGCTACGATCTGCTTCTTTTATAGAAAGGTGTGTGCAGGAATTTTTCATTAAACTCATAAATATACTTAGTTGGGTAATTCTCAAAATCAAGATTTCAAATTTAGATTAAAAATTTAGATGTATTTTGGAGAGTATAGATTTAGAATATTCTTGCTTTTGTAATGATACAAATTTAGTACTTTACGCAAGAGATGTAAATATAGATTGCTTTTCTTTATATTATTATCATATTCTAGAAAATATTTGTACAGAATTCTCTCTTTTTTATATATTTGACTACGACAATAACTGTCTTAGCCAGAGTGGTTTGTATAACTGATTATGAACGAACTCAAATGTAGATTTATAAGTGCCATTCCATTGTAACGGAATGACATAAAATGCAATTTTTCGACATAGAAATGTGCTTTTTCCAAAATCATCGTTTTTTTTTTCTTCAAGATGTAATTATAAAAAGCCATTACTAAAATACAGTAACTAACATACAGTATAGTTGAATAAAGGTATAAGGTTAAGCAATCCTCCAAACCGATATGGACACATGTTAATTTTCATGTTGAAAACTGGCATTTATGTCATTCCGTTGCCATGGTTTTTGAGATAAACAAAGCTTGTATTTCTTGTCTCCTATGCTGTTTATACTGTTGTGGCATGTATGCAATTTCCTCTGTGATTATGGCTTTTCATTAATTTCTTGGTTGTTGTTTCTTTTATGTTGATGGGATCAATCATGATTTGTTTTGCAGTTCCCCTTTCCTTTTAAAATATGAGATCATGACTTTTTTTTTTAAAGCTACATGTTCCAATACTATATCGTACAGATACAGATTCAACTCTTTACCGAGACAATTCTCCTAGTTACAATTTCAAAGAGTCATTTTGCAAAGTACAGGGGCTTGGTTACAGGCTACATTCCTAGTGCCATAAATATTGTAAGACATCCTCAATTTGTCATCCTCCACCCACCCTGGTGTAACATGATTTTGCGCACTTACATAATTGTGGTGTAAGTGACAATGGACAAAAGTGCCTTCATAAACTCAGGATAGATACCATTTTATTCATCTCTTGTCTTTTTTGTCTAAGTAATTAAAAGTGACAAAACCACAACTATTTTAGATTTGGAAATCAAATGCTCATGCAATCATGAGATTTTGATTGATACTTTTCTCAGCTGTTGTAAAGGTTGCTTATTGCAAAAAGAAAAAAAATCTTTGAATAATTGCTTGGGTGGTTAAAAAATACTTTTGATGATAAAATGATATGGTAGTACATGCTATGTTATATTGTTGACTCTTTTTTTTTTTTTTTCAATTCATTCATGAACTTGTAATATAGTTCAGGGAAAAAGTATGAAGTGCCTGTTGACATACTTACATACAGTATTTGACTGCTTAGAGCACGAAGAACGCTATGTGATCTAGTAAAGGTATAATTTACACCAGGTTTCTAGTAAAGTTGGAATATATTTGTATACTGTGAGTTCTGAAAAATTAGCAAAATCCTTGTTACCTTACAGTCCTGAGAAAAAATAATAGACCACATTCCTACATTAACTCCTATATGGTTTGGTCTATTTTCAGGGCTTTAGGTTTCAAGTTTTTGTTATGTTTTTGCTTCATTTGAAAGAGATCCATCAATTACAATTTTGAAAAGGTTGATATAAATGTTTAGATATCAAGAATTGAGGATATTGTCACAATCATGTCACGGTAAAATGTTACTTTGTAATCCAACTTTAGTCAAGCAATAGTGTAAACTAAACCTTTCGTTTAGCAATTATTTAAGGACTTATATGATCTGTTCTTCTGCCAATTGGCAACTCATGTATTTTTCTTTATGGCTGCATACTTTGAACAAAAAGTAAAATGTCTGAATGAATTTACACTATTCTTATTGCCAATTTCTATGGCCAAGCACATAAGGAAATGTTGCCAATTTAAGGATTTTAGTTATTAAATTCCTGACGTTCTTCTTGCTCTTAGCAGACTTTAATGTTTATCTGAAATGAAAGAACAGCAGTATTATGGATGTTTGTATGTATTCTGAAGCAATAACTGAAGAAAAACCAGGACAACATTGCAATTGGGAGAAAAAAAAAATTAATTGTGCAACTTTCATACCCAGTTTTGAGAAATCACGATGGCGCAAAATATAAATAACCATTTACCAAGTCTTGTAGTTTGATGGTAAGAAAATAGTCCAATATTAACAATTAGTCTTGGTTTCACAATTATCAAATGAGAATTATCCTGTGATTACCAAAACAGCTGAATGGTCTTTCAAGTTCCGCAAAAAACATTGAAGCCATTTAAGGCCCGGTCCCACTGGCGGGAGGATAAATTGCGCGTGAGTTGCAAAAACAAAACAAACAATCCGCAATTCATTCGCAAAGCCAGTGGGACCGCGCCTTTAGTTTTATGCAATGAGCCCTGTTAAAATTCTAATGCAGCGTGTGCAGACTTAACATATCATAAGATCAAGTGTAATATAGTAGGCTTTAAAAAAATATTGGAAATATGCATATATATTTTGGGGTGTTTTCAGGTGTGATGAATTTCTTAGGAGTATTTATGTAAAACATACAAAACTTATGTAGATTTGTTTGTAATAATTCTATAATGAAATGAAAATGGAATTATGCTGAGCAAAATGATTACATTCATTCAATACACCAATGAACTTTTTATCCAAAACATTTGCCATATTTTGTCTACCCACTCCACTGTTATTTATAGGGAAATATATTTCCAATTTAAGCAATTTGGAAGCTCACTTAGATTTTCTGTTAAAATGCAATAGTCTCTGAACATGAATGGTATACAGTCTATTCCTGTTATAACAAGTTACTTCACCATGTAGCGGGAGTAGAGTGTATTGGATCCATTCTGGAACTTGACTCTGTGTCAAGCTCTACTAGAAAAGTTTTTAACTTTGACTGCCTTGGGTGATATTCCTCCAATTTAATATGTGTTTATTTATTATTTTAATTTCCTTCTATTTCTTTTCATAATTTGCCTTTAACCAACCTGAAAGACATCTTTAAATAGGCTTATGATATAGCAGAAGCACAGTCGCTTTATGGTAGACTTTGCCTCCCGACACTCACGAGTGTCTGTGCCTCATTTCTTTTCTTTTTTCCCCCTAAGTGAATATCACCACTGCTTGGATTTGAAACTTTTTTTCTAAATAAATATTTTGTACCATAAAATGGTTGCTGCAGCTGAGATAGCCCTTTTCCCCTCAAACAACTCTTTATCTTGGTGTCTTCAATAAGGTATGAATGTAATGATCTTCAAACTTCACAATGTTATCTGTGAAAAAGCTGAGATAATACTGCAGTGTAGATATGCATGGAGTTTTCAAATTAACTTGAAATATTTTATTCACATCGAGTATGTTTCTATGAAAAATTTTTGCGGATGCCTCGATCAGTTTTCATGCTATATTTTGTATATTGTCAGTCATTGTACATTGAACGACTGTTTGTTTGTTTGTATGTATGTAAAGCTGTGAAGGCCTTGAAATTTATTATCAGAGTTGAATTATGTGTTTTTGTAATTATAAACAAAACAGTAAAGAAAACAAGCTTTGATATTAAAAAAAAGAGGAAATATAATTGCATTATTCTATTTGTAATTCATGAATCGTCTTGATTTTCGAAAGTGAGAAACGATATAAAGAGAGATAAAGGAGATAAAATTCAGGACCGAAGAAAGTAATAAGGAGAGAATTTTTTAAGATGTGAGGAGAGAGAGAGAACATTTATTTAATTGTGTTTTTCAAACTAAAACAAATCTTTAAATAAATAACAGAGCTAGAAGTGAGAGAGAAAAGAAAGCGATTAAGAAATAAACAACTGAACCGAAAATGTTGATGTATCCAAGAAAATTCAATCTTTTTGGACCAAACCAAAACCTACAAATTTAAAGATGCCAATAGCCAAACTCAAATTTTCACAGAGATTCCCTGTGTAAAAATTAGTGTCACTTTGCTTGATTTATAGTTTCGTACATGTATTGTTCAAGAGGGAGTGAGAAAGACAGAGTAGGCTAAAAAGGGGAGAATGCAGAGATTGAGATACAAATAGAGGTTGATGAAGATTGAAAGAGGATTAATAATAAAATCATAAAATACTAAATGGATGAATTCACTTTCAAAGATACTTTAATAGTAAAATCTAACAATATTTGTCATAAAAATTATTTACAAGCTCTCTTATTATGTTGAGGTTTGATATTCATATAGCACAGGAAATAAGATGAGGACGGAATCAGTTGCATGGAGTAAAATCAAGTGAATAAATATAGCACGTGTAACATGGTCAGTTAAAATCAGGAATAGATATATCCACAGCACAAACCAAATGGTCAGGGGCCGTATTTATAAAACCCTCAAAACCTACTTTCCTAGAGGCCTTAATTGACAGATAAATCCATTTCTTTCAAATTGCTATTAATATACGGAACAGTCTCCTAACTTGCTTGAGTAACTACAGGTGATTTTCTTAAGTTCACAAGTACTTTCCTGTAAAAAAATAATGAGAGTTTATAAAGCAACAATTCAGATGTTTTTCCTCTCTCAGTAATCACTCATTCTCTCATACCTGCAGTGGTGTAAAACCTTGTCATTATGTATGAAGTAACTAAATTGTTATTCACAAAACCTTAGTAAGAACCCCTGTAACTGGTTGATATCCCAGATTGGTCATATGTATAGCAACTGTACATGATACAATCAAGGAATGTGAATATATTAATTGAAGACAGTGCAGTTACTAGAGGCAGTCAGCCCTTGGAGGAAAGAAACTCCTTCTTTCTTCAGATTGTAGAGTCAAACCAGAAAATCATGGTCACAATTGTGTTTTAAAGTGAGATCGATCTGACAAACACCCTCATTGACTGTGTGTTATAGCTAGTCTGAAAATATCACCTTTTGATATTACAATTAACAATACAATGTATAATTTAAGTATAATTTAATTTGTATTGGGAAACTAAAATGTTTTGAGGGGAAAAGTGTTCGTTTCGCTACTTGGTAACATAAATTATGAAATTATTGTGTAGTGAAAAAGTATTGTCATTCAAATGGGCCTGAATTATAGGAGTACACTATTTAGGATGTTGCATTATGGGTTAGAAATCAGGGCAGAATTGAGTAGTTGAGGACTTGAGGTGGTGCTATACCAGGCTCCTTGTTCGTATTGGCTTAGAAAAAATAGATGTCAGATAAACATTGATGTACAGGCAATGCTACCTGAATCTAACAGTAATGATCTCCGTCTGTTTGTTGCCTTCAATGTTTTTGTTCATCCGTCTTTCCTCCGCCCGAGGTTTCTTGGACCAATCAAAATGTGAGTATTCCATGACAGAACGCTGTACCGCCCTCTCTGCAACAGCGTCCTCAGGCGTCCCTCTAGGCGGGCTACAGATGAAGAGAGACAAACAGCTAGCTATCAGATTCAACCATTAATTCAATCCATTCATTTCCACTTATTTTTAATTCAGAAAATAACAACACATGTTCATCAAAAATATACAATTTTGAAGAATCAATGTAGGCCAAAACATCATAATAGCTAATATTTTCACTTACAGATATTGTTTGCCATACTAGACTAGTTGGTGAAATTTTTAAGTGGACAATTGAATGATATTTGTGATATTATCATTATTATAAAAAGTGTGTCAATGCAATTAGAAAGAAAAATTAAATAAATAATTTTTTTTTAAATACACAAATGGATGCCCAGCCGGGCAACTGCCTTGATTATTAATCAAATATGGGTCGCGTCTAGTATCCTACAGGCAGTTGGGCCATAAATTTATGGTTTTACCACATAACTTTTGATCCAGATACATCAGCAGAAAGAGCAAACTATTCTGCACATATTTTCACTCTTGCTGTGCAATACCACTTGGCTTTAGCTTTGGCATCACAAATTTCTAAAAGGAAATCAAGAACTAGAATCCTTAAATTTGCAATGTAAAAATATTTTCATTTGATGTATGATTTTAATGTATGACTGAATAGAAAGAAAGAACAAAAATATTTACCTCATGAAATTGTTTGCCACTTCTTTATCTGAGATAACACTTGATAAGGAGGACCTGGACTCACTGATGAGGCCCTGGTCCTTGGACCTCTGGGCAGGGCCTTCACATCGTCGTCCAAATGCAATGGTTTCAAGAAGAGCCTGGCGATCCTGCTGGTAAAGCTTGGCGGCATCGTCTCTTTCGGATTTCAGTACCTCTGAAATATTATAAACCACAGATAGCTTTTTTACTCTCGTATGACCGTTACAGTGTTCCCACTAGTTTAGGATAACAAAATTCAGTGATTTTGGCTGCATTGTCCCTTTCTGATTTCAGTACCTCTGAATTATTACAAATCAATTACATTCTTTACACTCGTATGACAGAGACAGGGTTCCCACTTATTTGGGAGAAGAAAATTCCCTGATTTTTCCCTTATAAATTTTCAAATTCAGGGCTCGGATTTAGCAGTGGCCCAGTAGCCAATGGCAACCTAAAACTTTCTTGGGTAACCTACAATCGACCAAAATTTCCATTCACCCATGTATATTGCATACTCACATGGGGTCAAAGGCCACCCAAGGAATAATGTTAAGCGTGACCAGGATAACTATTTCAACCTATTCCTATCTATTTTTATAACGGCAGTGAGTGTCAAAAATACAGACTGACAACTCCTTAGAAAAATGATTTTATCAAATTCCCTGACTGGAAAAAGTGAAACTAATTTTCCAGGTTTTCCCCAATTTCCAGGTAGAATGGGAACACAGGGGGATGAATCCATTGTGGGTGAAAAGGTTCGAACAAAAGGGTAAGAAAAAATAACTGGCTGCACCAAAGCCCAACTTAAGAATTTAAGAACCTGCAAAGATGTTTTAATGCCGTTCAGCACAAAAATTTAATCGCTCGAAAATAAAACCGAATGTACAGTAGACGTAGATCGAATGACAATAAATTATTGAAGGTCTCTAATGGCAGCCATACCTTGCCTGTCGAGCAGTTTTAATGATGGTACATGGTGAATGATGTAATGTCGGTACTCTGTTTCTTGAGCTAAAGGGTTCTGAGAAAGATCTGAAATTAATAATGAAATAAAGGCAGGGATTAGAATGGACATCTTAAACATACATATCACAGTGTGGAAAAAAATGATAACATAATCTTGTTTGAACACAAAAAAAAAAACATTAGTTTACAGAAAATTACGAGTAGAAGAATTGAATCTAAAAATTAAACAAAAATACAAGTAGATTGTATCTGTAATTCTTAGAAAAGGAGAAGACTGTATTATGTACTGTACACTGGCAATAGTGGAAGATACATGTAACTTGTTTTCCTAATAAGGAAATCTTTGGTTTTGGGTACGACTAAAAAACCTTACAACATCAAACAAAGCATATTCTAAAAGTGAAATCATTTGCGGTGCTTTTTTGTCAATTTTGCAATCATCACGAGGGGTAGAGAAAAGTAAAACATGAGAACTTCACACAATACAGATCATCAAGTGGGTATATATATAAACTTGATCATATTTTATAATCCCTCAGAGCAAAAATTTAATCATGTGAAAATTTCCGATATTACACTGAATTTTTATGACTAAATATAAATGATATAGCTGCCGGACAAGAGTGGTATAAAATGTGAAATAATCAATTTACAAGGAAATAAGCAGATTATGTCACCACTGTACCATACGTTGAGAAGCATTTGAAACAACAGTAAATTGCCAATTGGTCTAAACCCACTTTGACTAATATGCCTCTTTGGTCTCATCCCACATGGTCTAATTCCATTTCATCCACAACAGTTTGTCTAATTACATTTTGTCTAATTGCCACTTCGTCTAATATCCATTTCGTCTATTGTCCACTTGGTCTAACGCTACTTAGTCACAAAAGAGCATTTAGACCAAATGGTAATTAGATCAAGCAGTCATTAGACCAATGAGAATTAGACCAAGTATGTATTAGACAAAGAGGAAATTATACCAAATATTGTTAGTAGACCAAATTGTTTTAGCCCATATGGTATTAGACAATCAGAGAATTGGACCAACTGCTGTTAGTGTTAGACCAAGTGGATATATAAAAAAATATTTGAAAAAACAGTTATCCTAAAAATTGTATCCGTTCTTTATAATAGGAGGGGACTGTAATGTCAAGAAAGAGGGAGGGGGGAAAGAAAAACGAATGAAGGTCTGGTTAACTTACTGAGTGTATGTAATGCTTGCATGGCTTTCATTTCTGCAATGGTTTCTTCAAGATTGGTTAGCTGATTATTATGTAACATCAAGACTTGAAGACTCGTCAATGGGGTGAGCAGTCCAGCAACACTCACCAATTCATTGTCCTAACAAACAAAAAAACATCAACAAATTTGTTACAGTTCAACTCCTAATATAACCCAAAGAAAATTTGATGAATGTGTTTTATAAGTTGTCCAAGAAAAAAAATTCTAAGCCTTTATATAAAACATGAAAAGCACTTTGTCTGAGGTCAGAAAGCATCAAGCAAAAGTCTGAATTTTATTAATCCCGTCATTTAAAATTTTTGTGGTCTCAAATGAGCTTGCCATATAATCAACATTAAAGTTAAGCCACTAGGTAGTAGGCTTAATATTAGGATACAATTCTCATTTGTTATTTTCGATTTGAAGGCGCAATTCCATTTAGGACTTTTGATTTTAAAAATCTAAGAATTTATGCTTCACTACCAAAAATGGGCTTGGACAGAATTCTTAGTAAGGCGTATTTATGGAATACGCATTTTAAAGATAAGCAAAAATGCTTAAATTTCATGCTTTTATGGAATACGGGCCCTGATATTATTCCATTATACAGTCGACTTTGTCTAAGTCAAATCTCTTGGGACTGAAGGAATAGACTTATGAAGGTTAATATCAAGAGAAATAGAAAGAAGATGACTTTGAAAGACCTTCTACTAAGGCAATTATTCGACTTATGAGTTTTAACTTCTATGCATTGTTGACTGTACCTACACAAGATCATTTATGTCCTGTGCATGATTCCAGATAAAATCATGAGTAATTATGGGGAAAGTTTGTCACATTAAAGGGTACAAGACCTCTTCCATCTGGAAAAGACTAAAAACACATCACAAATATTCAAATTTGAATGAAACATGCCATTTAATAACACCAAATAAAAACAACTTTAAATAAAAAGTGGGATGACAACAGTCACAAATATTACAACAATTTTTAACATTTAATTGATGCTAATTTAATGAACAAAATATCTCTTGTTTATGCCCCTGAAAAATTATCAAATTTTCACCTGGAGATAAAGTTCTGTAATCCTGTAGTTGATTGACAAGCAGTTTATCCTTCTGAGTTTGTTCCCATTCAGCCATAATCTATTGAGATTGCGATACTGGCCAAAGTCACAGACATCTGTTAAACCTTGGTTACTAAGATATAGCTCTGTTACATCTAGATCCTTTCTGATAGCCTGACTTGTCATCTGATCTTCAATGACCTGAAAAGAGAGAGAGAGAGGGTTTGATTGATATTTTGCCAATTTAAGGATTTGTACTGAGTTACATACGTCTGTTAAACCCTTACTACTAAGACCCCAATCTCACCGACTTTCCTGAACTGGTTTTTAGTTCACAAAACCAGATCATAAGATCGTATTTGCTCCATTTCACATAAAGTGATCTCATTGGAATGGGAACCCCCTCAGTGGGGTCAAATTTTCCCACAATATTTGAAACCATAGGGAGCTGTTTGGATACTAAATAGTGATGGTGAGATGCACATTTTACGCCCATGATGTTCTCCTGGTAAAGATTGCTTTCAAAATACTAGTACGGTGGTGTCCACATCTACTAATAAACCAGTTTAAAAGCGGTCTTGCAAACCACATTGCAAACACATCGCATTCTCATTACAAAAAATGTCACACTGGTTCCAGGTTCCCCTTAAACCGGTTCAGGAAAGTAAATGGGAACATGGGGTCTAAGAGTGAGATACCACTCTGTTACATGTAAGTTTTGTTCTCTTATGATGCGCTGAATGACTCGTCATCTGCTCTTCAATAATCTGATGAAATTGAAAAGAGACTGAAAAAATAAAATTGTCAAACAAATTGAATTTGAGCCGAGGGGAGGTACTACAGAGAGAAACATCAAACGAAGAGCACCTTTTTATAGTAATTAGATACTTCGTGACATAGATCTACTTGTACGTGATAACATGAACTTCATGTATAATTTAGTGTTTTAAGTATTAAAAAACGCAAAATAAATCAACAATCGCAGCAAGTCACAGCCACGGCGCAGCTGCTCAGCTCACCCTCTCATCTCATCTCATCTCGCACCCCAAAGCTCCCCGCAATTTACCGGCATGCGACCGCTCAACTAACCGACCTCAGCCTGCTCAGCCCAAGCTCACGGAGTCATTTTTTTTCTGTACGTTTGAATAAATCAAGCATTTATAAACTCAGGGTATTGCTTGTAGGATTACTACTTTCAAGAATAAATCAAAATTTACCTGTTTAGATTTTGTATATTTTGTAGATTCGTCCATAATATTCCCTTTTTGAGCCAAATGCAACACGAAATCTCCATCCACGCTCGCTCTCGATGTTTACAAACGTTGGTAGGCTGTTGTTGTTGTTGTTGTCTTTGTTGAAGTGTGGCGCTCTTCAATCTTGGAGCAGAGCTAGCTTGGAGTTGTCAGATTACAGACTTTTTTTAGTTATATGGATTTGGCAGGCTATATGTCTCAGTGAAGCGGTAGATCAATAATAGCGCATGTTATTGTAATTCCTTTTCAGTTGTTCATTAGTACTCAACATATTCCAATCATAATTATTATTTTATGATATATAAAATCTTTTCGTTGTTTAAAAATTTTAGAAATTTTTCTGAGATATAAAAAATTCAAAATTAAAGTTCAAAGTATCATATTTCAATATTTTTTTTCATTCATGCATGTTTTCATTACCCTTCTTTCCCTTTTATACTTTTTGCCATGCTTAATGTTTGATTGTTCCTGAAATTAGTCAATATAAACGATCCTGAAGTTATTTCTTGTATTTGGCGCCTGGCTGAATTTATTATATCTCCCGTTCAATGAAAGGTCCCATTGCAGTTGCCATTATAGATTGAAGACATAATCAAATACTAGTAGTTATTCCTTCTTAGATTTCTAACTCAATTGTTTCGTGTTTTTTTTTTTTTTTTTTTTTTTTTTTTTTTTTTTTTTTTTTT
>CALNVZ010003433.1:32825325-32842258 GCA_940671915.1 Paracentrotus lividus
TTTTTTTTTTTTTTTTTTTTTTTTTTTTTTTTGTGTTTTTTTTTAAAGTTTGTCCGCGATTTCGTTACCATGAACCCCAGAAAGGACAGGTAGGCCTATATCCATTAAAAACAACTCGTCTATATAATCTAATCTTTTAAATTTTCTTTATGATCTGATCCAAATGAAGAGAATCTATAAAGAATTTATTTGTACAGAAATTCCTTTCGTATTTTTAATCCATTCTAAAGCCATTCTATTGTTGTTAACTAAGTTCTTATGATATAATTAATTGAATTTATTATATAACTTTTCGAGATTCTCAATTCAGGCATACAAAACATAAAACCGGTGTTTTATCTTCTTGTTTGGATCTATCAGTGTTACAAGTATCAGTTCAAATAGGCCTACAGTTCTAATGAGTTTTGTTTCTTATTTCTTGTTTCCTGACTATTTATACTACAAAATATTTGGCTTCGGGTACCACCAGAAAGGTTCTCGTTATCGACGTTAATTACATATAATTTGTTCGACATTAAAATCGATATAGGCCTAGGCCTAATATATTTGCTTCCTCTAATCATTAAAGGTCCTTGCCCTGGTTTCCAGTCAAATTGCATGAGGCACCAGAACGGTTAGATAATCAACAAGTTCGATAATTGTTTAATTGTTTTAATCAGATAGCAGGTAAAACATATACCTATAAAAATATGTCCCTTCTTAATTGTACAGAGCCTTATACTTGAAGCGTTTCAAATGAGGCGATATAGCTCCTTTTAAATGGCAGGCATTGGGCCGAGGACATCAAAGGACAAGCTGGACGGAAAACGTAAATACTGGGACAGATATGACAATGCAAGAACTGCTGTCGACTTCAACTGATAGGAGGAAGGCATGGAGGAAAAAATGTACTTCTTTGGCTCTCAAATCCCCCCCCCCCCCCCCCCCCCCGACTCCGGAAGAGTCAAGGGAGTGAGTGAGTGTGATTGGGTCGATAAGTTCTTAGCTTATTGTGACGTCATAAAAAGCCAACTTCGTTATTGATTGAATGACGCGTATGCGCAACGGATGTTCGAGCGCGTATTTCCGCTTTTTGTCAACAAATGCGCAATGCATGGTGGGAAATGACGTATCAATTTTCCCAAGAGGCATTGCGCATTTGTTGACACACTACGTCTCGTGCACATGCATGATGTATTAAATGTGTAATATGTCGTATGCATTTCTATGGTCCAAGGATTCCACTTTGACATTTTGTATATGGTTATACCTGCATTTTTTTTTTTCACTTTCAAGTGTATTTGTCATGGGGGGGGGGGGGGGGTGGAAATATGTTCTCTTCAGTCCAGCTCTTGCTATCTCTTTGAACTAATCTCTCTTTCATTCTCTCTTTTCATCACTTCCCCTTTCCTTTCTTTCATCAATTTACTTTTTAACTCATAAAGAGTGTCTTTTACTTCCATGAAATGATGACCTTTAAACTGAAATACAAATATTCAGAAATATTTGTAGAGATAAAATGAAATGCAACTAATTCTGATTAGAATCAACCGTGGACACATCGTTGAATAATTAAATATTTGCATATAAATTTATTACAAAGACTTCCAAGAGAGCATTCCTTTATCAATTCAATGCATACAATCTTAGAATGTTAGATTGTAACAATTTAGCAACCTTTGTTGGACGGTAGTCAATATATTGCATATATATATTCTATGGGAAAGTATCGTTTGTCAAAAATTGAAAAGAAGCCCCAAGATATATTTAATACATATTTCTTTAAAAATAATGATGAAGGGTCATGTATTTCTTACTTTTCTATTATTCTACATTTCCCCCCCCCCCCTTTTTTTGTTGTTGGATAGATGGTTTTAATAATTCTAGGACACAAATTCGCATCAATTTCTGATCATTAACCATACCTCACCCCCCCCCCCTCCCCTCGAAACAAAACAAACAAACAAACATGTCTGTTAAAACACATTAAAGCCAATCGGAATCTGATGACACAAGGCGCATGTGACTCCCCAAGTCAAACTATAGTTCAGGGCCCATATTCACAAAACCTTCATAGGCCTATTTATCACCTAACTGTTTTCTATTCTCTAAGTAATTAGTTGACAACTAGTATCAGTAAGGTTTTATGAATAAGTTCCTAGCTATGAAGACTATAAACCTCAATATGTATCTCTTCATTTTTCAATTCTTTTTTTTTTTAACCATCTGACATGAAGGTAAAATGAAACTGAAACTGACAAAAAATGGTGGTCCTGGCAGACACACACGGGTCAAAAAGATTGTGAATTATTGATCTAATGGAAACTATTACAAATTCATCACATTAATGGAATTAAAAAGTGACCTCAAAGCTTCTTTGATCCATCTCTTCAAATAGATATGTAACTGTAAATTGCAACTTGGTCTCAATACACTTTGACTAATGCTCATTTAGTTTCATCCAACATTGCCTAATTCCATTTCATCTACAACAAGCTTGTCTGATTACTTTATGGTCTAATTGCGACTTCGCCTATTTACCAATTTGTCTTATTCCCATTTTGTTCAATGACCACTTAGTCTAAAACCGCTTTAGTCCATTCCTATAAAAAAAAAACTGGTAACAGAACAATTATTAATTTAGGAATTAGGTGAAAAAAAAAAAAAAAAAAAAAAAAAAAAAAAAAAAAAAAAAAACACAATTAGACCAAAAAGTAAGTAGATGAATTGGCAATTAAACCAATTGGTCATTAAACCAAATGAGAATCAAGCCACAAGGAAATTACACCAAATCGTTATTAGACTAAATGGGTTAGGCCCATGTGGTATTAAAAAAATCAAAGAATTGGACCAAATGCTGTTAGACCAGGAGGGTGTAAACTGGTAAATTCTATTTCTATCTATTTTTAAAATGTTTTTTTTTAATACTTCTTCTGATCCCATTTTTAAAAATGTGTTCAGTTTAATCATACTAGTACTTTGTTATAACAAGGGCTGGTCTTGAGCAAATCGTTCTAATGGGAGTGGACTGTTCTGAAAGGTTTTGGCCTACTCTGACATTGTGTTTCTTCTCGGATTGAACTAGTGGAAGTTACTCAACTTTTTTCTTAAAATTTATTTCTCATATGTACACTTATTTACAGAGCTATATATTCAGTTCAATTTATAAAATCACATTATATTATTTCTCAAATTTATCAATTTACCAGATCAAGATTGATGGCTAAGATGTAATACATGATACAGCGGAAGATGCAGATAAATAGCAAGACAAAAAGCGGTGGATTCATTTTAAATCAAACATGATTCCATTATAGATACATCTAAAATAAGTTCTAGTGCATGATAGCTTGGTGGTACATCAAATAGCTTCAAAGTTGAACACAATCTTTAACGATCATTAATCCAGTCTTCAACGCATTAGAGCAGAACGCATGTCTGCTGTAAAATCTTCCGCTGAATATCCTTTCTGCAAAAGGTGACACGTTCACATTCGCAAAATGATACGTTCCTCTCAGCTTTAGTGTTCATCGTTTATCACTTAGTTTGAGTAAATCGCGATACACATTGTTCATATTCATGCTCGGTTTATGTTGAGCATACAGAATACGTTGATGTCATCATGCTAACGTTGTTCCTATCGATCTGAAGTTTGTGCTGTTTATAGTTCTGCAAGAAAATTGAGTAGGGTGAGAGAAAATTAGATGATTAGTTGCAATGAAAATGACAACTCAACTCACATCGACATGAAGATTTTCTAAATTTAACTGACGCATATAAAGTTTCATTAATTTTAAAATTAATAGTTGGGTATGGGTTTTACACGAATGACAAAAATCATCAAATTCAACCTTTGTCTTTAAAAACCTTACAAACTATTTAGGTGTTGAATTTTTGGATGCTTCCTAGTTCTACAAAGTTATTTAAGAAATGGTATTCATCATGTCATATGGTTGAAATTTCAGTCAATACATCAGTAAATCAAAATCCATTTAACAGCATTATACTTCAATCAACTGATCAAAGAAAAACTTTTCATTATAGGGATGCAGTAACACTGAATGAGATTTAAATTTTAACACATTGATTTAGCTGAGAAATCCCTTGAAATTTACAAGCCAATTGCTTTAAAACTAATTGTTCTTGTGAAAAAAAAACCTCAGGGAAGATATATATAATTACCTTATGACATTTTGATTGATGACTGATGACGTAGGTGCAGACTTGGGTCCAGGCGATGGTGTGAATATCTTCCCACTGCTGTTTGAGGGTGGTGGCCCCTTCTTCAGCTTGGGACGGTAGGGGTCGTTTGAATGTGAAGGGTAAGGGTCAAAGGTCCCAGCCTTTGCCCCACCGATGATCTTAGCCGGATGACTAGGTTTGAAAGGAGTTGTAATCTTCTTGGTGCCAATCTTAGGTTTGACGGGAGGTAAAGGTCTGTCATGTGCATATGGGTTACCATCAAATAGAGCCTTGGGATGCATGTTAAGACGGAATGCTCCGCCCTTCATAGCACTTTTGTGTTGTTCCAGGCTTTTCTGTTGAGACAAAACAAACATTTAATGATTAAAATACTATTATGCCTTTTTAGGTAACATTACACAGGTTGAAAAATTAACAGACCACATCATACGGGAGCTAATCATTTCCCAAGCTGTATATCTAGAGCTTGAATTTTTTTTAAATTCTTTTTGCCATTGGATTTAAACCCAAGGGTCACATTTGATACCCCTCCCCCTGAAAAAAAGAAAGAAGTGAACCAGAGGGATAACTGAACTAATGAATGTACTTACCTTTCTTAATTCCTTTCCTTTGTCGTATGCATTTGACGAGTATGTGATGCCCTTTCCAAGAGTTAATGCTGGGTATCTGTAAATAAAGTAAAAATGTATCTATTTAGGTTTGGTGTCTTTGGTTATGGCTAGAATAAATTATTATCATTTCTAATTACACAGACTAAAACATCCATGTCTTTTTCCTGGCTGTCAAATAACAATAACAGTACTATATTGTATGTAAAACTAAATTTTCAAAGCACTTTACAATATCATCAAGAAAATGTGAAAACATCTAAGAATTTACATCATACGAAAACTTTGGAAACACAAACACACAGATTCTTGCTTTATTTACATGCAAACTCAAATACAACTATTTTTATTCTGTTTTATAAGTTTCCCCAAATGATGCAATGTTGTAGTTATATCATCTATTAAAAAAATTAGTGTTTGAACATGGTCAAATACTTTCCAAACAATGCGGTACTTTTACACCCCACCCCCCCCCCAAAAAAAATAATATTATATATGACTTGAACATGTAGAGCTGTATTTTTCATGGATATTGAACTATAAGTTGATGCTCATTGCTTCGCTCTAATTTTATTCTTTCTTTGTTTTATTTTTTTTTTGGGGGGGGGGAGGGGGAGGGGGAGGGGGAGGAGGCAGTGATTTTTGGGCAAGAAGATCATCTGCAGTATCTTCCTATACAGATTGTTATCCGGATCTTTAGTTTAATACTTACACAAAATTAAAACATTGATTTTCTGTTTACTGGTATATCAAAACGGAAAATCCGTTCGCTTTCATGTGAGAATTCATTGAATTTACCTTTGCAAAATGGAATTGCTGTGTAGGCCTACATTTTTCTGTGACAAAACGAAATTTCCATTTTAGAAACGGAATTACAGGTTTTCAGAAATGGAAAGACTATTTTTTTTAAAAGGAAAATCACTGTCCCTACACGATTAAAGTATTACTCACCCATAGCCTGTTCCTTTCTTGCCTGGGTTTGTGACTACATTTCTGCCAGCAGCTTTACTTGATTTAGCTCCTTTCTTGACGGGACTAAATGCGGGAACTGGTCCTGATAAGGTTCCATAATGATTCCCTAGACCACTCCTGAAAAGGGATTAGAAAAATAGGAAAAAGACAGTTAAAATCATGCATAACTAAAAGGTTTCACCTTGATATTAAACGCTGTACTTGATATACCAGTAGTAAAAAAATGGAACAATTAACATCTTGACTTTTATCACATACTCCAGGTTTTGAAATTAACTAAACATATCTTGATTATGTTGAAAATCAATACACTTCATAAAACCATTCCCTAAATCTGTAGTTATAAACGATACAATTATCTTGAATTGTACTTAACATCAAAGCAAATATTTTAGTTTAGGGCTTTGGTTTGTTATGACTTTGCAAACATAGTTTCGAGTATGCTAGTTTTTGATTGAACAAGAAAATATATCTTTTAAGAACTACATTGTACAAGTAGATCTGCTATCTGTTGTGAGCATCATTCCTCCAAAGTAATACCTATAGATGCATTTGGGGATTATATTACAATAGTAAAAGTTGTCTTTAGTTGTCTTTGGTAATGAAACATTGCAGTTTGGCACACCATCATTAAAACTGCTCTATGTGCTTAACATTTACAACTAATTTAAGCTTTCTGGTGTATAAGAGAAAAATTAATGTTTCATGTAATTGTAATACTGTTCAACATTTTCATTAATTCAGGTTCCTGGAAAGTGATCTAAAGCTAAAACCATTCTCTTTTTTTTCTGGTAAAGTAGATGCAACTTACATTTTCTTATCTCCACTGCTAGGAAGGAATGCTTTGCCGATGTTCTTATTACTCTCTTTCAACCTGTCTTGCCGCCTCCTCTTGACTGCATCGCTGTACGCCTCTGATTCAAACACCCGGGAAAACTTATCTTCAAAGTATCCAGCTTGAAGAGCAGATCTAACCTTACTACCACCCGGTAACATCTGCTTGTTTTTTCCTGCAGCTTCATTGAAGGGTTCTGAGGGAGTAAAGCAAAGAAGTGCACAATCTAAAGACAATGGCCAACAACTGAGAACATTTTTCACATTGTAATTACAACTTAATTGTGTAATGTAGAAATTTACTTTCAATGACAACATTTCTGTTTTCATGAAGCATTGACGTTTATGAAATGTATTGAATAAATATATTAAGCTGATTTACTCAGTGTTTAAGTGTTCCCTTTCACTTCTAGTTGCGTGAAGTAACCGCCATTAAAAAATTATTTTTTTTTACAGTAGTCTGGTGTCCAGACAAGATGGCAATTTCATGAATTTTACAAGCAATATTTCATTAGTTGTTTTTAAGTAATGTAAAGTATTTTTTCACAATCATCTGTGCTATTTAATTCACAGATTTTATGAAATCAAAATGGAAAAGTGAATGTTTATTTTGCTTAAGAGTCTGGAAGCCCCTTCCCACCCCCATCTTGTTAGAGTTGAATATGAAAAGTGCTCTAGATTATAACAGGAAACTTTTTAGTTCTTTATCCATATGCAAAAGAAAATTGGTGTTAAATCTGGAGGAGTCTACTTACTTGAGCCAGGTGGAACGAATCTATCTCCAATAGAAACGTAACCCATCTCCTGGAAGAGACCTATCCTCTCCATGTCCGTCTTTCCTGATCCGCTGGACATTGTGGCCGTTTGTACCTTAGCTTATCTTGATGAAAATGACGACTTGTAAGGACTTGAGTAGGAATCCAAAAACAAATCAGAAGAACCTGCAAGAAGAAAAAGAAGAATTAATCGTAAGTGAGGAAAAACTAATCCAATTTCGTTGTGACGTTCATTGTGAAATTAGGCCAGCAACAAATAATGTTGGTCAACACTCACAACATGCAACATTACACAACATTCAACGTGCTACAAGTATGATCGAGGTACCTTAGTCCACGCACTTCGTTTTCAACTGCTAAAAAGTCAAATAATTCAATGTTTGTATCAAAGTCTATTCTCCCTATTTAATGTTAATTATTCTAAGGAACATTTGTAGAGAAAACTACCGACAGAAATATTTGCCGAATGCGCAAGCCGAGTCGATTTCACGACCGTCTTTGGCAAAACCAAACGGTACATTAGTCTATGCGCATACAGTAAACAAATGCAAATTTTCATTTCCTGTCTCAATGACGTGTATTTTTGATGGTTTCATGAATTCATAAAAATAAAAGAAACAAACGATTTTCCCTAAAATTTTTTGTGATATTTTGGATTGTTGTTCTCTCGTCTGTTCAGGAAATTGAGCGCACATATTGCGTTGCATCACGCATATTTAGAGGTGCATGGACTAATGTTGTGTGTGGACTACAAAATTTACATCATGGCACCACCACCAGCAACCGACATGCGACACACTCATGCTCGAGGCAATAATTATTAAATTAGCATTTTCAAGTTACCGGCAACATGCAACACCTTTTAATCTTAGATCTGTGTTTAATGTTAAGTCAGATTGTAGATTATTTCCTCGATCTACTCCAAAAGCGGGGCTAGGATTTATCCACACTAACTTAGCACACACAGCCACACATGACACATCCACAAACTTAAGAGTAAGACCACAACGTAAACTAAGCTACACACCCAGATTAATTTTATTTTTGTTTTAATTATTGTTGAAAATTGTTAAAACGGCACATTTTTACTCGTTGAAACTTACCAGATTCACAGTCTGTCGGTGGCACTTATTGAGTAGAATGTCAGCTTTGAGTGTGTTGGCAACAAAGAAAAGCATGCGTTACAAAATCTAAATTCTGTTGAAGTTCTCTCGCCCAATCTTCAACGTAGTCGACATCGACAGTCTATGATCTACACATGATCGTCGCGCGGTAAGTTTCCCGCACCAAGCCTGCACAATTTGGTGTATTGTTATTGCATTGGCGTGCTATGTGTTTTGTACACAAAGTAGACCGTATACCACACGTTGCTTGGTTACCCATCCACGTACCATAACCACGGTCCATCTCCGGTCGACAACAGAGGGCGTTTAAACGAAAAGCTGCACCTTGTATTTTTGAGTCGATGACATATTGGAGGGAGGGGGGGGGGGGGGGGGGGGGGGGAGGAGGTCGGGCTTATAAGGGGTCGGGGGAGGGGATCGGGGGGGGGGGCGCTGGAAGGGGAGGAGGTAGGCGTTGGTCCAGGGACGTGATGGACGCCGAAAAATTTTTTCAACACCTACCCCCCCACCCGGCTCCGCGGCCTGGGTTAATATAGGCTTACAGTTAGCGCTCCGCGCTTACATATTCCATTTACTTAGATATAGACATGTATAACTAAAATTTAAAAAATAATAAATTCTATTTGGAGCACGTAAACTATAAAGTCTACAGGGCGATTCTTTGAAAAGTGAACTTTTTTGGAAAAAATAAAGTTTGTCCTTTTGGTTTTTAAGCTGCACATTCATAATATAGAGCATTGTCTGAAGTTTCATGAAATGCATTTTTTATCTAATTTTACAAAATTTTTCATGCCCATTTGCATAAATTAACATGCAAAAAATTTGAATAGAAAAATGGTAGGTAAAATATTCATTTCTTTGACCCTGACTTGATTGTATATGCTGGTCTCCTTACTTTGATTATTGTCATTATACCCCTTTTTTAAATTCATTCCTTTAAATTTTAAATGAAAAAATTAATGGTGTTGAATTGATTGTTTTAAGATAATTAACTAAAGATTAATTCCCATCAAAATGTCACACACGTGACCCAAAAACACGAAAAAGTTAACGCCCCCCGAAAACCATGGTTTCTATTATTATTACAATTTTTTCTCCAAAGCTAGATATAATGTGCTTTGCATCTCACCAATATGAAGCCATGACAGCTTTTAATTTAGTTATTAATAACTTTGAAATTGGTCACACACGTGACCCACGGGTCACGTGGTGTGACCAACTATGGTCATGCCTTAAAAAAGGGACGCAGGCTATTCGGCCATTCTTTGAAAGTGAACCTATTGGGGACAAATAAATTTTTGCTTTTTGATTTTAAGCTGCATAAGGGTATCATGCAGGTAATATGGGCCAGCAGGTAATATGGGCCACCTGAAGCAAATCATGTCGTGACCGTCGACCGATGACCGGTGACCGATGTGAGCACTATAATGTTGTTCATATGAACGGTATACGAAAATATATTGTCGTGAGAGCATCTGATGCCGAAATTTCTCTGAGAAAATTGCTGAAAACCAACAAGGTATAAACTTACGGCATTTTTTTACCCTGATGTAAAATTTGATATTTCACAGAATGTGATGGTGAAACAGTGTTTGAGGGGGTAACCTCAATTGTTTTGTATATTTAGTAAGATTATAGTTTCATTTTGATCATACTAGCGTGTACAGGTCAATTTGTTTTAGTGAAGGGATGCAATGTGACATCGAATGCATGCCTGACACAGCAACATTAGTGCAGGTAATATGGGACATCCAAAATGGCGGAAATGATTCTGGTACTTAGTATTTGGATGAGGCATCAATCTTTTTGCTACGATTTTTTGGGGTATATTCACAGTATATAATTAATATAAATAACTTATTGTAGGCCTATATTGACTTGTATGATGAAAATAATGTTTAAATAATATTAAAAAAAGAAATAATATACGAAATACATAACAAAGAAATATATAGTCAAAGGATTTACTGAAGGGTCTTATAATTTCAAATGATATCTTAAAGTTAATGATTTTCAACATTTTAAGCAAATTCCAGACATGGTAGAGTCATTGTAGTTTTTAAAACATACATTAAATACATGTGCCCATATTACCTGCACATGCAGGTAATATGGGCACTTTGGTAATGACGTCAACATTTGAATATTGCAGACAGGGGGATTGGTGATAATTGTTTTTCTTCACAATAAAAGTTAGAGCAGTATAGTTATTGATTCATATAAACAAAGATTAGACTGTGTGTCATTTCGTAATTTGATGCAAATTAGGCAAATGAGCTTAGGGGGCCCATATTACCTGCATGTACCCTATTCAAATAGAGCAATATCTGAAGTTTCATGAACTGATGTTTTTTCGTGATTTTTGCAATTGTTCATGCTCATTTGAATAAATTAACATAAATGATAATTGAATGGAAAAACGGTAAATAAAATATCAATTTTTTAACCCTGACTGGAATGGATATGCTGACTTCCTTACTTGGATTACTGTCATTATATTATTATTTACCTCTATTCCTTTTAATCTAACCCCCCAAAATAACGTAAGTTGTTAAACTGATTATATTAAGATAATCAACCCTGGAAATTAACTGCCCTCAAAATGTCACACACAAGTAACCAGAAAACACAAAAAGTGTTAAGCCCCGTCTTAACCATGGCTATGGTATTATTATAAATATTTCATCAAAGCTAGATTTAATGTACCTTGCATCTCACTAAATATGAATCCATGACAAGTTTTAATTTGATTATTAATTAGCAAACAAATTGGTCAAACACCTGACCCGCTGGGTGGGGGCGGTCATGAATTCTGATTATTTTCACTTTCATCGGCTGAAATTAATTTATTTTAGCATTATTATGCTCCAAAATGGTTCTGCAATAATTTTTGCGAAAAAACAATAACAAAAAAAAAACAACAACAAAAAGAACAAACAAACAAACAAAACAAACGGTCGAAAAAAAAATAAGGAAATACATAAGAAATTCATAAAACAATAAAATACACAAGGAATTTAGTTCGATATCAAAATTTTTTTCCAAGTACAATTGTTAGGAATCCTATAAAGATTATGCAAACACAAAATTAGCATTCCAGAAGCTGTAGTTTGTCAATTAGAACAAAAATTATGACTTCATACAATGCGTAAATTAGCATAATTAATTCATATAAAATAAATTATTATTATTATGGGAAAATTAACAGTGCTTTCTTGTAGTTACATCACACACTACCATCGTGCAAATTTTCGGCGCTCGCGCGATCAACAGCCAAGATCTTATAGGGGGCATCATGGCCCCCCTTCCCTACCCGCCCCTCCCCCAGTCTTGACAGCTACCAAAACACCCCATTGACTGACTAGGGTTGAGTTCATACAAATTTTTACCACAGCGGGTATAGTAATTGCTCGAAATGTACATTTATTGCATAATACATAATATATTCATTTTTCTGTACAATTTGCCATAGGTCACACACGTGACCCACTAAAATGTCACACACGTGACCCGACATCACGATATAAAATAATAGATTAAAAAAGAAATTTCAGAGATGACTCCTATCCAGTGGTATTTTTTGGTGAACAGGTCCATAATGCATATCTCACAGCAATAAGAACATTTTCATCATTTTAAAACTCACAGGAATTTGAAAATGAAATTGAACTTTATTTATTTATTTATTTATTTATTTATTTATTAAAACATATTTATACAGGATTACAAGTTCAGAATATACTGTTTTTCAACAAGGTCCTGTTGACATATTTTTAAACATGATAACAAAATATAAACGTGATCAATTACTATATTAATAGATTAAAATTATAATATTCAAAAACAGCTTTAGGTTGAGTAGAATACAAAGTCAATTATTACAAAAAATAATTAAACAGAAAGAGCTATGTGTAAATTAACAAGAGAAGAGAGAGAAAGTGGAAGAAGAAGAAAAGGGAGAAGAAATGGGAGACAGAAGAAGAAGAAGAAGAAGAAGAAGAAAGAACAATGTAATCTATCTAAAATTAAAATATGACTTCTTATAAAGTTGATTTAAAAGAATCGACTGTTTTGGCATTTTGTATGAAAATTTGGTATGCTATTCCATCTTTTAGCACCTGCGAATTGAAGGCTTGTTTGGATATTGTAAGATTTACTTGGGGTAAAAATTACGTTAAGACTATCGCATTTCTTGTCAGATAGCTATGTCTATCGCAAACATCTCAACGGTCGTTACAAAGACGTGGAGGGCTAATCCATGTATACATTTAACATTTGTGTTGCAAGAAAATAATCCCTTCTTTCATCAATGTATTCATTTTAAGTCATCCCGAAAGGTTTTAAAAGACACGTTACGGCTCGAAATTGCCAGTAATATATCTTGCAGCTCGTTTTTTAATCTTTGAGCTTGTTTTGTGTTTCTCGCAGTGTTACCCCAGATAGAAATACCATAGTCTTATCATGGTTGAATCATAAACTTATAAAGGTATTTATAAAGTATGATTTAAAAACTTTCTTATATTTTCCAAGTGAGCGAACCTTATAAGCGATTGAACTTGCATAACTTATTAACATGGATATCCCATTTAAGGTTTCTTGTATTTCAATACCTAAATACCGTATTGACTTAACTTGTTCAATTCAGTCCCATCTATATATATTTGCATCTTTTCATGAAACGTTGTCTGTAAAAGCATACTTTTCGTTTTATCAACATTGATCTTAAGGTGGTTTTGTTTATACCATTCATTAATATAATCCATATCTGATTGTAATTTGGGAGGTTAAAGAATTTACATTGTTTCCAGTCTCATAAACTATTACGTCATCAGCATATATTGTTATTATCCTGATGGTATTGCTTGTGATATATTCATTTATAAATAACAGAAATAAATAGGAGCAAGGACTCCGCCTTGTGGTACTCCTACACATAACTCTTTTTCTGCTGAAAGCTTACCTTGTGAAATTACTACTTGTTTTTTGATTCAAATAATTTGTAAACCATTTAATCATATTTCCATGAATACATAATTTTGTAATTTATAAATGAGGATGTCATGGTCCACACAATCGAAACATTTTGATATGTCCAAAACATGCTCCAACCTTTTCTTGGATATTAAAAGCATCAAGAAGTCGTCAATATTTATGTGCACAAATTGTGATGTTGAATTGGTGGCAAAAAGGCATATTGTTCAACTAAATAAGATTATGTTTAAGGGATTGTTGAGAGTTGTTGTGTGATTCTTATATTGGGAATGTGACTTACTCAGAATAGAGACGATAGTTCGTTTACCATTTTTAGGAGCCTTTCCTTTATAAATAGGAGTTGTTTTTGCCATTTCCATCATTCTGGTAATCTTCCACATGGATGCTAGATTAAGATATCAGTAAGATTCATATATATATATGGTGTGCTATCTGCAATGAATTTTGTTTATCAAATCCAATATATATCAACGTTATGTTCTTATCTTAATTGAAAGTAAATTTTTAGTTATTTTCTCCTTATTTCACTCCATTTCCGATTCATATATGGCAGTTTGGATTTTTCCATTTAGGATTGTATTTTGTAAAAATGATTTAGAATAATCTTTACCAACATTGACAAATATCATTCATTCGTCACTATCTATGCAACAGGATGACGAGAGCTATCGTTTTTCGTCGTACCAGTTACTCTTTTGCATTTCTTTCCATAACTTTACCGTTATTACTATAACTTTCGTAGAAACATCTGAAAATAAGCTCTTTCTTTTTATCAAATTCTTATTCGGTTGACATTCGTTCCTACACTTACCATATTCATCATGGTCATTTTGGATTTTGTTAATCGCATTTGCTTTTCAAATAGTCAGTTTGTGCATAGCTGATAACGTCAAAGTAATCCAAGGCAATTACGATCTTTGACGAAAATCTTCTTGAAGGGGGTGGAAATTTATCACATGTTTTTTAAAAAGTTATTTTCCAAAGATTTCCATATACATCCAACTTCTCAGTTTGTTCTTTTGGATTTTTGTCATAAGATATTCAGAGATTTTACTATTTTTAGAATTTAGAAATCTGGCTTCATCAAAAGGCTTAATCTCAAATCGTTTTACCTTATGAATTTCTTTGCACTTTTTCTAAAATCAATGACAGGTAAGTGAGGTAATGATCGCTCATTTGCCAATTATTTCCCAATAATTTGTTAATAAGTTTTTTAGGTATGCGAGCTAGAATATGGTCAATACAGGTGCTGATGTAGCCGTATCTTGTTGGCTTGTCTACCAGTTTGACAGTAAAAACAGATTTTCTAAAATGAACCGGATTCATAAAGAGTATCATCACATTTTATCATCACTTAAAATCGCCAGTAATGTAACTCCATATTTGTACTGTTAAGCCATCCATGTTTGTCGATTAAATGACAAATACTAATGATTTACATCAGGTTGGTTATTAAACATACATAGTACCTTGGCTTCTTTTAATACCTTGAATTTAACAATAATTCTAAAGATTTATCATGAGATCACTTTCTACATGCAATAGGAGTTACTTTTGACATAAATACAAACCCACGCCACGGGCGACACGTCATGTCTGTCTCGCGATAGAGGGAGTTATTCCTAATTTTTAGAAGATATATTAGAGATTGTATTCGTTCACCAGTTCTTGATATACACATAATGTCAATGTTTTGTTGTAACCAAATATTGGAATCTCATCAAGTTTGGTCAATAGCTTCGCCATAATAAGATGTGCGACATTTAATCCTCTAATTTTGGCCGGATTCGTATCATTATTTGGCGTTTTTTAAAACACTTGTTTCTTTGATGCATTGTTTAAATTCATTTCTGGGAGACATATGCCAAATTAAATCCCTCTTTGAACATTTCTAGTACCAAATTATTTGAGGCACGCTCTCTTGGCCGTAACTAAATATTTGGCACATTTTTCTTTATGCCCCAATTGAAAAACATCTCCGGCATTGTATTTGGATTCCATGTCGGCTTGTTGTTTCTCGGTGATTGTGTTTCTCCACAATTTCGACAACTTGATGGGATATCGTAGACAGTGGGCGGGGCTCGAGTTACCGAAGCATACGATCGGCCGTTGATTTGCGAAGTAAGGATCCTGGTACGGAATGCATTGCGAATGTGTTGGGATTAGGAATGGCGGTACCGATGAGGGGGCTGAAAATTAATGTGCGACGGATAGTATGACGAGGAGGGTTGTTCATTAGCTGAGTGTAGAACTGTGAGGATCTATATGGAGGATCCGAGCTTGCTGGACGCGTGAATTGGGCTGGTGGGAGGGGGGTCTGGTGGTTGAGGTGGTGGGGTCTTAGGTATCCATTCATCTGCTTTCAAATCTGCCGTTCTGTGAAGTCACACACGTGACCCGCACTTCTTTTGACCTCTGCATTGACATGCCATATTGTAAATATCAAAAATATTTACAAATGGATAGCCAACAAAATATATCAGCCATGATATAAACATTAAATCAGTATGTTTTTAAGAATGTTAGGTTATCAAATGCGCGTATTCTGGGGGGGGGGGGGCTTTAACGGGCCCTTGGCCCCCGGGCGCGCAGGGGGGCGCCGAAAAAGAGGAGAAAAGGGAGAAAAGGGGGAAAGAGGAAAGGGAAATAAGGGGAAAGAGGAAGGAGAAAGAAAAAGAGAGAGAGGAGAGAGAGGAAGGGAAAAAGAGAAAGGGGGAAGGGGCGCCCTTTAAAAAATGGGGGGGTCAAATCGACAGTAAACTAAAGGGGCGCCAAATTGACCTTAAAGCTTAGGGGGGCCAAGTCAACCTTAAAATTAGGGGGGGGCGCGCAAACGACGTTAAATTTAGGGGGCGCCAAATCGACAGTAAACTAAGGGGCGCCAAAATTGACCTTAAACTTAGGGGCGCCAATGGCCTTAAATTTAGGGGCGCCAATCGATAGTATAAGGGGCGCCAAATTGGACCTTAACTTATAGGGGCGCCAAATCGACCTTAAAATTTTAGGGGGCCAATCGACTTTAAATTTAGGGGGGCTCCAAATCGACAGTAAACTAAGGGGTGCCAAATTGACCTTAAATTTAAGGGGCGCCAAATCGACCTTTAATTAGGGGCGCCAATCGACCCTTAAATTTAGGGGGGCGCCAAATCGACATTAAACTACGGGGAGCCAAATTGAGCTTAAAGTAGGGGCGCCAAATAGACCTTCAACATAGGTGGGACGCCAAATCGACCTTAAACTTAGCGGCTCTAAATCGAGCCTTAAATTTAGGGGGCGAAATCAATCTTGAAATTAGAGGGGCGCCAATAATGAAGCTTAACGTGGGGGCGCCAAATTGACCCCTAACTTAGATGGGAGTGCCAAATCGACCTTAAACTTAAGGGCCTAAATGCGACTTAGATTTAGGAAGAGGGGCGCAAATCGACCCTTAAAATTTAGGGGAGCG
>CALNVZ010003433.1:32842323-32917670 GCA_940671915.1 Paracentrotus lividus
TAAATCGACCTTAGATTTAGGAGGGGCGCAAAATCGACCTTAAATTTAGGGGGCGCCAAATCAAACTTAAACCTAGAGGGGCGCCAAAATTATCTTAAACGTAAGGGCTCCAAATTTAGATCAAATGTAGGGGCGCAAAAATGATCTGAAATTTAAGGGGCGCTGAATTGACCTGAGACTTAAGGGCGCGGATTTAACCTGAAGTTACGGGGGTGCCAAATCGATCTTAAATTAAAGGACGCCAGTTTGAGCTCAAATGTAGGGGCGCCGAATTGACCTGAGACTTAGGGGTGCCAAATTTATCTTTTCAACTTAGTGGCTCCAACTATATCCTATTTTTTTTAAACTAAGGGGCCCCCAAAAACACACACAAAAAAAACAAAAAAACAGAAGGGGTCTTTAAAATGGTCTCTATCTAGAAATAGCAAAATTTTAAAATTCCATGCCTCCTGGTTTGTATATACATAGCAAAATTTTCGCTCGCGCTTCGCGCTCGCATCATCTTTTCCCATTGATTTACTACATTGTGTCGAGGAACGCGTAAAATGACCTGTTTTCTAATCATTCGAATACATCAAAACTTCCGTTCATGCTTCGCGCTCGCCTATGTTTTTCTTCTTTTACCAGAATTTACATTATGGGATTCGAACCGTCAAAACATTTAAATTTACTTGTTTTCACGTTACATTTTTTATTTATTTATTTCTTCTTTTTTTTTAATATTTTTTTTTATTTTTGCATTTCAAATTTATGTTCAACATATAAGAGCGGCGTCAAACTGAGCTTACAAGTACGGGCGCCAAGATGACCTGAAACTTATGGGGGCACTGAATTGAAGTTAAGGGGATGTCAAATCGATTTTAAAATTAGGGTCGCCAAATTGAGCTTACACTTATAGGGCGCCCAATAATCTGAAACTAAGGGTCGCCGAATTTACCTGAAACTAAGGGGGCAACAAATAGGTTTTTAAAATATGGTCTTTATATAGATAAAGCAAAATTTCAAAATTCAAGCATCCGGGTCTGTATATACATAGCAAAATTTTCGCTCGCGCTTCGCGCTCGCATCATTATTCCCCCCAATGAATTATTACATGTGTTCCTGAGGAAAGCATGAAATGTCCCGTTTTCTAATCATTTGAATACATCAAAACTTCCGTTCATGCTTCGCGCTCGCCTGTGTTTTTCCTCTTACCAAAATTTACATTATGGGATTCTAACCATCAAAACATTTCAATTTATTTGATTTCACGTCACATTCATTTTTGCATTTCAAATTGACCTAAATCTTAGGGGGCGCCAAATTGAGCTTAAAAGTAGGGGCGTCAAATTGACCTGAGACTTAGGGATGCCAAATTTATCTTAAACTTAGGGGCTCCAACTTTATTTTGAACTTAGGGAGGTGTGCCGAATTTACCTAAAACTAAACAGGGGCCGCGGAGCGTTTTTGAAAGTGGAGGGGCTGAGCCGAAGTGGGGGGGCTGAACAGGCTAAAAATCAAAAATGTATGGTCATTTTTGCATTTTTGTACACGTTGACTGAAAAAAGTGGGGGGGTTGCAGCCCCCCCCCCCCCCCCCCCCCCCCCCCGGCTCCGCGGCCCCTGCTAAAGGGCAACAAATTTGGTATTTGAAATATGGTCTCTAAAAATTTTTAATTCCTCCTGGTCTGTATATACTAGCAAAATTTTGGCTCGCGCTACGCGCTTGCCATCATTTCTTTTCCCAATGAGTTATTACATTGTGTTCCTGAGGAACGCATGCAATGCCATGTTTTTCTCATCATTCAAAGACAATCAAAATTCCGCTCTCGCCTGTGTTTTTTCCTCTGACCATAATTTGCATTATAGGATACTAATCATCAAGACCTTTAAATTTATTTGAATACACGTTACATTTATTTTTGCATTTTGCCAGGGGCATCAAATCACCTAAATCGTACATGTATGGCGCAAATTCAAACTAACATTTAGGGGGGCGCCAAATGATTAGTTGGCGCCAAATTGAGCTTAAACTTAGGGAGGTAAGCAGAAGGATAGATAAGCAGCTAGATAGATAGATATTCATCTCTCTTTCATAATCATGTAAAATTACTGGGCAACATACGTTTAAATTATGGAGGCCAAATTGATCCTAAACTCTATATTACATAGAGCAAAATTTTGATCGCGCTTTGCGCTTGCTTCATTTTCCAAAGAGTTATTACATTATTTAGAAATATTCGTATTTTCATCTATAGCGGTAATACATCATGTACCTAGAAATTCTTTCCATGAACTCACCATTGGCAAGTATAAAAAAAAAAAAAAAAAAAAAACTTCAAATAAATTATTATTCAAATTCCTTCAACATACATTTAAGCCGTAGGCCTATGTTTGCCTGGCGGGGCGGGGGGGGCGCCATATTTGAAAAGTACACAGGGGCGCCAAATTCGCGCTCGGGCCCCCCGGGTGCGAATCTGGATACGCGCCTGGTTATAGCCATTAAAGTCAGATTTTGCTAATTTCGGTCACACACGTGACCAAGAATGGTCCACAAGCTCTTGAAGTTTCAGGGTCATCGGCTGTTTTAGATATACATTGCCAGGAGCAGTCAGATCTTTGACTGCTCTCAGAAACGGATATTTTCTCACCATGTTTGTCACATCTGGCCACTGATGCAGTGTGCGACTTTGTTCGTTTTTATTTACTCTCCGCCTGCCGGATAGGAGGGTATATAGACTATTTGCCATATTTTGTTTTTGTTTTTTTCACAATGTACTTGAATCAAATCAATCAAATACAAAGCATCAAAAATGAAACAAGGAATACAAATGCAGGATACGTACCCCTTCAGTGACGGATCCAGATTTCATTAGAGGGGGGGGGGGGTGGAGTGGCCCAAAATTGGAATTTGAGATTTTGGTCACCCATTTTTTTCCGTCACTCCAGGCGAGCAATTTTATCGTCACGCTGGTCGAGGGCCGGGGGGGGGGGAGTAGATGTTAACCTTTTTTCCGCCTTCAGCGATCAAGTATGCATACATGATGTATCGGCCATATAGTAGTGGGCAGTAACCTTCCCTGGTAGGGGGTAAGGTTAGATTGGTCAAGGCAGGTCGAAACATTCCCCCCCCCCCCCCCCCTTTCTCTCTCTTTTTTTTTTTTTTTAAACTCCTTTTTAAGCAGCCGATCAGTAATATGCCCCTCCCCTTCCTATCAAACAATGCTTGATCCGCCCTGATACACCACTTACGAACGTGTACCACCCCCCCCCCCCTCCTCCTCCTCCCACGCGTGCACGGCCACCACATGCACAACAAGCGCATATCGCAAAGTTATCCCATTATTGTATCACGTGACTGCCAGCTGATCGCGCGCGGCCGATGCGATGATGTAAACAGTGATGTTCGAACGTGACCCGTGAGATTTAGAAGTTATTGTGTCATTTTCAGAGGCAGTAAACACAGAATACACCTCGACGTCTGTGGTAAGAATAATGTTTAGTATATATACATCGTAATGATCGTGATTATGCGTTGTTGGTTTGCCTTTTGACAGTATTTGATAGTATTTTTATCCTATATCTCAGACTCGGCCATGATTAGTGAGGACACAGAGCCAGAGGCTCTTGCACACCTTTGTGTGCCCGGTAGAACGGGGGCGAATTGTGATGTCATTGCGCTATTTGTCTGCTGGTGAGTACGTGAGAAATGAGACCGCGAGAGAATTGAGGGAGCCGAGAGTAGTTGGCTACAATCGTAAAATCATGTGATGTAGGAGCGAGGGTGAGCTGAAAGTGGTGCATAGTATTATTTGTAACAAAATTTGAATATTTAAAATAAATGCAATAAAATTTGTTTGACATGGTGAATTTTATATTTGGTCATGCCTCATGGGGCCCCGTGTCTCGAAACCATCAAAAGTCAAAGTTCACAGACATCCCCATTGAAATGCATGTTAATTCTACAACACGTATCCCTATTATGTTGTCCGAGAATTTAGACTTGTGACAGTTTTGAAAAATGTGCTCCTGGTTACCGACAGGCAACACCGGTCCCACGTATAATTTCTAATTCCACAAATATGCAAGCACGCTCGAGCAACCTCACTATTGTTCGGACGAACGAACTTTATTTGCATACGGTGAAGTGATGATCACGACAAAATTGAGACTTGTCACTTTAATATTCTTTGGTAACTCCTCATTTTCCTTACGTTTTATTTCCGTATGTCGGGTTTGCACCTTTCAATTCGTTGAAGTTCATATTGATGTCACTTTACCTTATTACTAAAAAGTGTTTCTACAGCGGCCGGGCAACATATATTTTGTGAATTGTCGAGTCTTGCAGTTTTGCTTGCTATATTGGTGTCCAATTAGGTAGGGCATATGGCCATGCGTTTTGAGTTGGGCCCTTAAAAAGGTGGAGTTGTGACATCTGCTCCTCAAATATGATTTCGTTTATTGATTTACTTTAAAACTATACAAGCTATATACATGTAGCTGAATTTGGTCTTAAATTAAAGCTCTCATGTAGGGCAACAAAATACAATTTAAAAAAATACATTTAAAAATTGTTAAAATTTCATCATTGTCTGTTAATTAACTGTTAATTAACGAGAGTCAGGGGTGGAGGAGGAGCCGCGCAGGAGGAGCCGCGCAGCAAATATGGCACATGTACTGTAAAACAGAGTTAAATCATGTTCAGAGATTGATTTTTTAAAAATTGAAATGCTTTCACCCTTCTGAAACACTTGCAACATGTAATTTAGCTTGTTTATGATCCATAAAAGTAGTTATAAAAACAGTTTAGTGTTGTACACTATTGTGACTGTACTATATGAATGACATCATCTTTACAGCTAAAGGGCTCTTATATAGGACAATAGTAAATAGTGGTAGTAAAATACGCGTTGCGATTGGCTAGAGCAGTACCACGTGACCTACTTTCAATTTGTTATAGGGCAAGTCCAAGATAATCCGCATGTTACGTATGGGACATTTCAGAGCCTTTTACCCTCTATAAAATCTTTTTGAGGGTTAAGGGTACTATTTTTTCTCATCCTCATGGTAGGTATCCAAGAGAGTAATACACTGATGGGAGATGACGACATATGACCTTTGACCTTTGATGCAATAGCATGAAATGTAGTGCGTTACGTATGGGACCAGAGGAATTCAAGTTTTTTAAGAAAAATTTTCAACTCCAAAACTCTCTGAAAGTATTTCCACTGATGTATTGAAGTTTGGTGTGATGAAAGGTCAAACCCTCTAGTTTACTTCTGTAAAGTTTGGAGTCATTAAGATTATCATTTTTTTTGTAAGCCTTTGTTAAAGTCGGAGAGGACGTGTTACGTACAATGTATGGGACAGTTACGTATGGGACAATTTGTCCCCATAGAGAATGCACACAATTTGATCCATATTTCTCAAATCAATTTTTTTTTCAAATATGGAAATAGCAAAAGATTTTTTTCTTTTAAAATGTTGTATTGAAACATATTCAATAGGATTTTAAAAAGAAATTGACAATTCCCACTATTCATTCTTATGTTTTTCATTGTTTTATGAATTTCTTATGTTATCTATTGTTTTTTATTTTTCCATATTTCTCCATTATTGCCAAATTTTTTTGGTTTAATTTTTTTCAATGGATGAAGTATCATGGCAAAGCAAACTTTATAAACTCCAGAAAATGTGAATAAATCACTTTTTGAGCACTCTTAATTTTTTTTTTCTACATTCACTCTGTACACAAACTTCCCCATTGACATTGTGTACAAATGTCCATACGTAACACATTTTCCCATACGTAACAATATTTTTAATTAACTATAACTTAAAAAGTTAATTAAATTTTCAAAACTTAAAATGGTATTATACTGTCCCACTGAATAAATTAGAACTTCCCAGAGTTTCAACAAATCAAGTGTTGTATTCTGGGAAATAACTTAACAAATGTCCTCAATTTGTTACGTATCAGTCCCGGGGGCAGACCCCAATTATATGCTCGTAAAGTCGTAAAAGCTTTTGAATTCGTAACGGCTACGGAAGCCGTGCGCTGAGTGTAGAGCAAAAATTGTCCAAAATTCACCTGCTTATATCTCTCTTTCTTGATCACCAAATTCATGATACTCTCAGAGAACTTAAAGAATGATAATATTAAGCACCATAATCAAATATCATTGAAAATGGTTGTGTATTTTTGGAAATACGGGTATATTTCTATTTTTCGAGAGGGGTTTCATTTTTTCCCGACACAAGTCTGGGACGAAATGAAAACGAAAACAAAAGACATGATACTGTACAGTACACACCAGTCTCACTTCCTGCGCATTTTGGTGTTTGGGCAATCAGTAGTTTTGTCTAAATCTTCCTTCAAATGTTGAGTATTTCGCTGGAAAAACGCTGGAAACTGCATCTATCAACGACGAACCGCTCTTTTGCGCCATGCGCATTTCCGCACCTCACTTCCGGGTTTGCCAAAAACACTCGCCAATATCCATGAGAAACCTGCTGCGATGACCCTACTGCAAGTTTTAAGGACAGTAAACCACTATATTTTGTTATAATCCTCAATTATTTTTCCATGAATTAGTTCTAATTTGACATTTGTAATTTTCATGTGCTCGATTTCAACGTTTTCTCTGCCATTGACGGCTGGGAGAAGAGCGGAATATTTTTTCGTGGGGCTATACTATAGCGGTCAAAATATGCCTACATCACGAACCACAGTGTGTGGCCACTATGTAACTTGATGGAGGTTTTTTTTTTTTAATGACTTTGATACGGATTTTTCCCGACATAACCGTGGGACAACATATTATGAAAAGATATTTCGTACAGTATTTCGATATGATATGCTTTGTATCATATCAAAGTTTCGTTCTTGGGCAATTTCAAGAAAGTGAAAAATAATCAACTTTTTTACCGATTTCTTGGGTTTTTTTCGGGGTGCTCCCGAAAAAGGCCTATTTTTCACAATTTATAACTGATTTCAACCATAATTAACATCATGAGAGGTTAAATGACTCTTTATTGTTAAATAGTCGTTGGATTTTGTTTCATTTGGTGGTTTTAAAGGCGAGATATCGCAGTTCGCCCTAGACAAATTGTAGGGTTTTTTCCGTGCAAAACTTGTTTTCTTTATGCAAATTAGGCAGACCCGGCGATAGGTTTCTCGGAGTTAATTGGGGTGTAACCCCGAGACTGGTATGGGACACTTCATGCTTGGACACGAGCTAATTTGCATATTTAATTAGATTTCACCAATTTTTTTATATAAAATTTGTTTGAATGATAAGGGGTCAATGTCCCACCCATGATTAAATCTCACTAATTTTGTTTTGATTTTCTATAAATTTTTATAAATGTCCCATACGTAACGCTCTGTTTACCAATTATGCAAATTAGATGCCCCAAATTTGCATAAATTTGCATATTAACAAATTTTTCTTAATGAAATTCTGAGGTTTGACATTTAGGCTTTCATATTCTACCAGCGCGTAATGACAGTAAAATGTTGCGCACTATGGCTCATAACAATGGATACGCGGAGCAACAAAATACGTCACAATAGCTAAATTTGCACCAAAAATTTTGCAAAGATACATGTAAAACTAGATTAGGCAAGGTCAATGATCTAGGGGTCTATTTACTATAATAAATAGTGAATGCTCCATCTTGCAACATTACTGGACTACATGTATATGAACTCCAAATACAAAATTATCCCTCGTGCAGATCTATTTCACCTCGGCCTGCGGCCTCGGAGAAACAAATCTGCACTCGGGATAATTTAGTATTTGTCGTACTTATAATCCAGTATATTGCACGATAGATTGTACTCTATTTATATATTATGGGCAATTCCATGTTACTCACGTTACACTTTTTAGGTGCCTTTGCATGTTGTAAGTGTCATAGTTTTTGTTTTGAAAGGCTGTCAAACCTTTCAAAACAAAAACTATGACACTTACAACATGCAAAGGCACCTAAAAAGTGTAACGTGGAATTGCCCTTATGGTTAATAATGTTTACCAAGACAAAGGGACTTTCACATGTCTGTACTACTTTGCTACTTCTATCTGCCTTACCAACTTAAATAGGATTCTTCATTACATGTCTAGTACTCTTATGCAGCGAGTTACAATACTTAGAACATGGCAAAAAGGTACATTTTCTGAAAAAAATTGAAATTTTCCAAGTCCTCTTTCCAGCCGAGAGCAAAATGCGGTAAACTCTCCCAGGGTATAAAAAGTTATACATGTTTGGAAAGCTCTAAAAAAATATTTTTTTTTGCAATTTTTTTCCAAAGCCATCTTTTTTCATGACTTTTTCAGGCTTTAAGATTCATAACATTTCAAGGGCGCCACCTACAATGTATATTGATTTTAAGCGCATTTTCGAATTCCTCAGACATTCAGCTTCCAGAAAATGTATTCTTTTGTGGGGTTAATATAAATTTAAGTTACAGTGACTTTCATGGAAATGCGCACGATTAGTACAAATTTTGAGTGTGTCACACAAAGTGGGCCTAACTTAAAACGCATGGCCATATGGCATGTTCGGAAAGAGCCGAATCGCTTTTGGGTATTCAGAATTTTCAGAACAAAACAGGAAAAAAAATGGAACTTTTATTGCTTTATCTCATTTAGTTTAATTTGCGTCATAAGCAATGAATTCCAAAATGGCAGTGTAATCTCACATGTACAGAATTTAGCAGTATTTTGCACAATTTTTGCAATTTTTATCCTTATTTTTCGTTATAAAATTTCACATATATAATCATCCAATTTCAAATTTATTTGTTTATATAGATCTTCAAATTAAATATGTCTCATCATTTCATCATTGTTTAGGTGCCCTAATTGATCCTTAAAAAAATACATGAAAAGGTCCTTGGGCCACTTTTCTGGCCCTTAGCAGTTCATGGATTAATATGTTTTTGGTCATTGTTTATTCAATGTACTATTATTTTTGTTTTGTCTTTATACTGTTCCTTTTAAGAGGCCCCAATCACAAGCTCTGCTTCTCTGGTGTCCCAAATCCATCATTTTCTTTCCTTAAAGGGGAAGTTCACCCTGGAATTTTATTGCTCTTAAAAAATGCAGAAAAATAAGATAAAAATATGAGTGAAGGTTTGGGGAAAATCGACCCAAATATGATGAAGTTATGAATATTCAAAGTTTTGATTCTGTGACGTCACATGCGAGCAGATCTCCTACATGTATGTGTTATGCAGTGTAAATTCCATAAACTGTCATTTTTTGCAGAAGAAAATAATTATGTCGCCTGTGCGGTCGATATACCATCAAACATATGTTCCTATACATGACTATATCAAATTGACCCATTCCTTTATCAAGAACTATGACAAAAAGACAAATTTATGGAATTTACATACACAACCAATGGGAGAGCTGCTCGCACGTGACGTCACAGAATCAAAACTTTAAATATTCATAACTTCGCTATTTTTTGTTCGATTTCCTTCAAACTTTCACTAATATTTTTTTATTATTTTTCTTCATTTTTTTAAGACCAATAAAATTCCAGGGTGAACTTCCCCTTTAATCAATTGTTAGAATGTTGAGTTTTATATTGGTTTGAATAAAACTTGAACTTGAATAGATACATTGTATTTCGACTACATGTACACATCTAGATCATGGCCTTAGATGCTATCTTAGTGTCCCTTCCAAAAGTCCCTGTTTTGGCCTTGGGGATTTGGGTGCCCCGGTTGTGTGCCCATTTTTAAAAGACATTTATTTGTGCCCTATAAAAAAGAATGGCCTTGCCCTAAAACTGACAAAATATAAGGCATAGATGCATGTGACCTTCATATTAGATTTTCTGTCATTTATTTTTTATTTATTTTTTATTTTTTTTTGGGGGGGGGGGTTTGCTTAAATGCCATGCACAATCCCAAAGACCCTAAACTACATTTGTATCACCAGCAGCAAGTGGCTGAGAACCTATATGTTTTTCTCTCATTCTACTAATTTTGAGGGAAATAGAATTAAAAAATTGTGCATCTTTGGTGAAAAAGGTTTATGGGAAACCACACTTTGAACATTCACAATAAATGGATTTTATGAATTTGTTTTGTATTTTATGAAAGTTGTTTGTATTGTTACGAATGACTTTACTAACGATTGGTGATCAGTTTTTGCACTATTATAAAGCATATGATTAACTAATAGTACTATAGCACCCATAGACATGTTCCAGTCATTTGTAAAGTCGTTCTTAACTTTTGAAAACAGCTTGGTAAATCACCACTCGGCAGGTGCATAGTTTTTGGTAAATTTCAAGATATAAACTTTCAAAATTTTTAATTAACTTTGAAAAAGAATGAAAGATAATATGGTAAAACATCACTTGAAAAATGAGATCTAAAACTCATTATAAATGTGTATGATATTACTACCGGTATATTACATGTATATATACAAAATAAGCCAGGTCCCAGTAAAATTGACTATATATCTTTATTTTTTTTGTATAAAATAACTTTATAGGCATAGATTTTAATGAAGAGTTAATTAAGACTAAGAGATGATGTTCACTCTGGTTCTGTTACTTCTGTGTGCGAAGACCTGTAAATAATCAAGACCATTATTCACGGTTGTGATTTTCTAGAATAAATGATATTCAGGGATCCATGAACTGTAAACATAATTTTGATATTTGCTCACAACAAAAGAATTTTGAGGAAAAGGTCTTGCAGATAAAGCAGTGTGGGGAACCTACCTAAATGTACATTTGTGTTTTTCGTTCTCTTTGTGTAATCTAAGTTTCTCCTTTTGAATGAATACACTAGTTTAGGAAGCAGTTTGGGTTTACTAATTATCATAAAAGGTATGCTTTTTGACATTGTTGTCTCTTTATGATTGTGGGATTAAAGATTTGGCTAAGACAATTTGATTTTCATTCAAGGTGAATTGTGTTGTTTGTTAAATATTTTTTATATAATGATACATGAATGACAGCTGGAAATAAATGTTTGATTGTGGAGAAACCGAGCTAACATAACATTCATTCTGTTTTTGCAAGATTGACAATATATTCATTTCAATATTTTCCTTGATGAAATATAAATAGACAATAGTTTGTTGGCCACATGCCTTTATCTTTGAATTGTTTACATTTCAAGATCTATAACCTTGATTTTATTGTGCAAACTCTTTTTATACACACTTACATGTACACACAAACTATTATATTATAGTAAATAGTGGTAGTATTTTACGAGTTGTGATTGGTTGAAATGATGTCACGTGTCATTCACGTTTTTGTTATAGTGAACGGTTTTTGTTATATTGAACGGTTCTTTTGTTATATTGAACGGTTTTATCCTGTGTTAAAATGAATGGCGAAATCGATTGCTTTGTTGCGCTAGCACGTAATAACAGTAAAATGGTGCGCACAAGAATAGATACGCGGAGCGACAATATACATCACAATAGCTTAACTAGCACCAAAAGTTTGGCAAACATTGGCAAAGATAAAACCAGATTAGGCAAGGTCAAATATCTAGGGGTCTATTTACTATAATAAATAGTGCATGCTCTATTAATGCAACATTACTAACTATGTGAACTCCAAATACTAAATTATCCCTCGTGAACATCTGTTTCAACTCGGCCTACGGCCTCGGTGAAATAAATGTGCCCTTGGGATAATATGGTATTTGTCGTGCACATAATCTAGTATGTTGCATCGTAGAGCATGCACTATATAGTATTGTATGATTGTATATTATGTAGTGCTGTAGATTCCATGGCATTTGCTAGGTAACAATCGCTCCGTTGCAAATTCCATACACTACTTGAATGACTACGTAAGTTCAACACTAACCTAACCCCAAACCTAACATAAAACCCTATTGCAACCCTAACTGCAACCCTGCCTCTTAGATGAAATAAAGCCTGGAGCAATTGTCGCAGGGGGGCAATTCCATCGTTACGGACGTTACATTGAGAGGCAACTTCAGATAATTAATCAATAAACAAATGTATTTGCATTTGGAATTACAGTTTATTACTTTGCACACTTGTAGAAAACATATAAGAGTTTAACATTCTAAAATTTCATTGCTTAAGCTTCATTGGTTAATTAACCACGATTGTTGGAAGCGAGCGTTACGGATGTTACATAAAAAAGGACATCGTATTTTTGAAATTGAACATAATGGTAAAATTCTGTGAAGTTATTTACTTCAAAGTTTCTTAGCCCCAATTTGCAAATAGGTCTTACTTCATTATATGCATTCACAAACAAAAAGTTCTTAAAAAATACTTGGTATTGTTTAATTTGGCTACCGTAATTAAGTTGTTACGGACTTTACATTATAATTGTGACTTTATTTTATGTGACTTTTTTTTAGTTATTTCACCCCCTTGTCATGAATTAAATGTCGTTATTGACCTTTATGTACAGAAATATATCCACTCTTCTCCATTTAGTGAAAGTTTCAAGAAAAATATCAAGAGAACCTTGTGTAATTTGAATTTTAGTGATTTTTTTTTTTCACGTAGTCCCACACATTGAATTTTAATGGGGGTTCTAGTTCTCAAGGAAATGAAAGAAATTGAAAAATAATTATCATTGATTTTGAAAGAGTATTCTGATCTATTAACACCCATGGCATTAGATAAGTGATTGGTCATAGAATAAACATCAGAGAGACATTTTTAATTTTTGACAAATGTCCTAGTTGGCGTGGAATTGCCCAGGAGCAAATGTCGTGCCACAAGCGCTGTATCAAAAAGATAAACTGTCCAAACATGATTGTACTGTTTAGTGTCAAACTGTCAAGGCCCGAAGGAACTTTTAAGAAATATAATGCTTACTTGAATTTGACAATGCACTTCTTTCAAGTGTGGGCATTGTGTGGGTGTGTCATGCTAGTGCACTATGTCACTCTGATAACAAATAATGATGATAAATATGATTTGAACTTGAGGTGCTTCATAACTGTATTAGTCATGAAGCACTTCAAGTTCAAATCGTATTTGATATGTTATCAGAGGGATTTAGTAAATAGCTGTCTTGGCAGTTTAGCCAACATTTTAGGTACAGGTAGGTACAAACATGTGAAGTGCTTGCTTTCTACATGTATACTTGTGATATCTGTAAGTTAATGTACATGCATTGCATGTGGTGTAGTAGTGACACAAACACAGATAACTGTTGAAATAGTGATAACATGCGAATGCTTTTAATTAGTAACTTCAAACTAAAGCTCTTAGCAAAGGTTACTTCTATTATTATCATCCTCAAATAGATAATAAAGGATTTGAATTTTTTTTTTTTTAGTTCCATTGACACTTTTAAGTACTGTTCATGTGGGTATGTACAATGTAGTTTTTAAAACGTTCTTGTCCGTTCCTTGAAACTGGGCCAGGGGTGTAGTTTTGGGAAATCTAACGATGTAATCTTTCAAACTTTGAATTTACTTTAGGATAGAATAAAACATATGATAAATGACATATCACTTTGAAAATGAGATCTAAACATCATTACAAGTGCATTTAGGATAAAAATATGCTATGAGTATTGGAACCCATGGGGAGGAACCCCACATTTACCAATCTGAAACATCTGCCAGCATATCTGCTGGATATGGCCCTACAAGTGGGGTGCCCAAAACCCGGGGGGGGGGGGGGGGGGGGGGGCGGGGGGGGGGGTCACTCACCACATGATGTGCTACGCATGCGTGTCCCCAAAAAGCGTCGAAATGGGTCTGTTTCCAGCCTTTCGGCGGCGTCGACGATTTCCTTAAAATAGGGGTGTTTTTTAAATTCCAGTCGCTATTTTCATAAAATAGGGGTGTTTTCAGCGGAAATCGTTGTTTTGGGGTCAAAATTTCACGGTGTTTACGCCATTTGGGGTATAAATTTCCAGTCTGGCGTCGAAAAGGGGTGCAAATTTGACTTCATGCAATGAGACGTTTAGGGTCCATTTTCAGGGTGCGGGGACACGCATGGGTAGCACTTTTTTGTTTGAGTGATCCCCCAGGGGCCCAAAAGAGAGCCCTTTCTACCAAAAATTGTATTTTGAAGAAAAATAGCATTAATTTTCTAACCTCACTAAATCTGGTGTCATATAAAGATTGTTAATTTACCTTCACATTTATACTACTTTTTTTATACTTCTTGTTTATAGGCTCTATCATCTATCAGCTCTTAATTCATTCAAAATCTTGTATCAAGGTTTGGAATGATATACAATCAGTGAAATCCTTGGAGTAAGAAGTCATTCTCGATCCACAACCATGGAAGGTCTAGAAAGAAAAGAAGCCATCAAGCTCTACAATAAACACATTGGGTAAGTGTGAAATAATACTATAATAATAGATGTGTTCCTAAAAACTTTACTGGAAATTTCTTTTTATCTGTGTTTTCAAATATGAGTATGTCAAGTGCTATAGCCACTCAACATCTAGACATTTAAATAAAATTGTGTCCCTTGTTAAAAAATATCTATTAATTTATATATTTATCAAGCTTTGGGAAATATTATTATTATTATTATTATTATTATTATTATTATTATTATTATTATTATTATTATTATTATTATTATTATTATTATTATTATTATTATTATTATTATTATTATTATTATTATTATTATTATTATTATTATTATTATTATTATTATTATTATTATTATTATTATTATTATTATTATTATTATTATTATTATTATTATTATTATTATTATTATTATTATTATTATTATTATTATTATTATTATTATTATTATTATTATTATTATTATTATTATTATTATTATTATTATTATTATCATTATTATATTTATCATACTTTAGATCACCATGCAAGCTTTGGTTTAAAGAAGATCCTTTGAAGATTGTGAAGGCATCTGGACAGTACATGTATGATGAACAAAACAACAAGTACCTAGACTGTATCAACAATGTCTGCCACGGTAAGATTTATGAATGTCATGCAATTAACTCTTTGCCTGCCAAGTTCGACTATAGTCACAATTGTACTTATTAACTATACAATCGTAATAATTAATTTTCTCTGTAATGGCTGGGCTAAAAGATCTGAAAATCACTGATAATGCTAGGACCGGGTCTGCAGCATAATTTCTCACAGTTCATACTAAGCAAATATTGTTATACAATTTTTAATAATTAAAGAGAAAAGTCTTCCTTTTTATGCTTAAAATTAATGTGGCGTGCAAAGAGTTAAAGGAGGACTCCAGGCTGAAATTCAGATAGTTTGAATTGTTCAGTATTTAACAAATGCAACATTGAACATTTCATTAAAATCAAATGACAAATAGCAAAGTTATGATTTATTTTTTAAGTTTGGCATTTGTCGATAAAACAGTTCTATGCATAGTCCCTTGCATATATTCAAGGAGCAAGCTGATGATGCCATTGATCCACCTTTTTTAAATATTTTTGACCAAGCTCTTTTTCATAAGGGTATCAGCATTTTTAATCTTTAAAATGAAATCAAAGACAGGATGCAGGAACACAAGCCGGTCAACAAGAGAGAACTCTTTGAATTCTTGAAGTAATAAGTGGCTGCGATGAGAGAGAAGAAAGAGAGAAGAAACCCTTTTTAATGAAAAGAGATTTTTTTTTCCTGAGCTGTATATTGAAGGGAAGTCAAACTCCGCTACCATACAGTATCTCTTTAAATACTTTACTAAAATCTGTTTCTTCTAAATGTGTGAAGTTCTTTTAAGCAACACCTTATCATAAATGTGACCCTGATTTCCTAATAAAATTCACATTATTAAAAAGGATATGATTTTGCTACAATATATTAAACTAAGAAGTATTTGAGAGGTTAGTAATTTAGAAATGAAAACATATATTAGAACTAATGTTCCTAGCTGGCCATAGTGAAGATTGTTTTATCTATCTGTGTGTGAATTCTAAGAGCAAAGGTTGAAAAGAAGTAGCCATTTCATATGACCCTTGTATAATGGCTCTATTGTGTTGCCTGTTAACGATCAATTCAAGACTTCCTCTCACCTGACTGCTGTAAGGAAATTAACCCGTTGGGGACTGAGCCCGAATATATTCGGGCTGAGGTCTATGGGAAATGTGTGTTACAGCCAAATCAGCTCGTCTCCAACAGGTTAAAGGAAATATCAATTGGTAATTATGATTTATTGGAAGTAGATTGCCCCCCCCCCCCTCGTTATCTTTTGTTTATAATGGGGGGGGGGGTATGGATCAGGAGGGTGTCGAGGGGAACTGTATGTGTCCCTCCCTCTTCCTGGGAACTTTAAGTCCATGAGACTAGTTCGCGATTGAGAATCTTGAGGCGTAGAGACTCGGATAGACATTAAAGTAATGAGACATGTTTAATATTAAACATAAAATGTTTTACTCTGTTGGGATGTTATAGGACAGGAAATACATGCAATTAATAATGGAGTAAAAGCATTTATGTTGAATATTGCTATACATGTATATGGGATAGTTTTAACCTTGATCGCTATTAAAGGCACTTCGGTGGTCTAGTGGTTATGGCGCTGGGTTTGAATTCCCGCCCGGGCAGCCTGGCTCCTATTTTCACTCTACAGTTGCATGTGTTTCTATACTGTTAGAGATAAGTGAATAATTGTTTTCTGTCTTAATGTTCAATAATTTTGAAACTCTTGTTTTGATTTTCCTACGACTTCCCTGGAGACTCAAGTCATGAACTAGTCTCATGGCCATTGTCATTGAGATATAATCTTACTCCATACTTGCCAACTGTCCCTATTTAGTAGGGACAGTCCCTATTTTTGGGGAAAAGAAGGAGCAATTATCACCATTTACAACCCTTTGTCCCTATTTTTTGAAAAATCTGTGCACAGTAATCTATAGGAAATACAGAAATGTCCCTATTTTTAAAATTTGTATTCCCACTTTGTCCCTATATTAGGATTCACAATGTTGGCAGGTATGTTACTCTTAGATATAGTAAATAAACACTGGTTTTGGTCATGACCTAAGTTGATACAATCGATGATGAAAGTGATAAACTTATATGTCAGAAGCAATGTCAAGATAGAAAACTATTTTAAAGGGGATGTTTGAAGGAAACATCTGATAGAGGAAAGTCTTAAGACAGGAAATGGTTAAGATTGTGTGGCTCTGATAAGACAGTATACAGTCTGTGTCAAAAAAAATGGTACAGTCGGGGAAAAAATAAATTAGGTATGAAATCTTTTCTATTGTTATGTATGAATGGTATCAGATTAAAACCAATGTATTTTTTTTTGCTGATACAATTTATTTCAAATAATTTGCTTTTGTAGAACAAAAGTTATGCTAATTTTTGTGTGAAGACAAGAGATTTAACTCTGCACAAACCTATTGTTCTTTTAGGTCAATTTCGGCGGCTTATGTTCGAAACCTACACAAAGGCATGCAAAAGCGTGCGCAAAATGGATTTTTAATGATTGTAGAAAAGTAATAATATCTCAAGATCTACTGCCCCAAATGAAATGAAAAAAATTGCAGAAGAAAGCTCATTTTCCCTGCTTTATGAAAATACCAAGCATTACCAAGTGGTTACTAATCTTCATACAATAAAAAAATGTTTCCCAACAGTACCATTTTATTTGACACAGACTCTAGATTACAGATAAAGTCCTAGCAATGAAGAGGGTACCTCTTGACACTAACTGACCTACATGTTACAAGAGAAAGTCTTTTAAAAATCCTTGTGAATTTTTTTGCATTTCATATAGTTGTGACATAGTTCAGAAATGACCAGGAGTGAAAACTAGCTGGATATCACATGCAATAAAAATTACCAACAAAGGAAACAAATACCGGGTATGGGCCCTTTCCCTCTTGAATAAAAATAAAATGTAAGTTCCAAAGTTAAACTCCCCAATATTTAATGCAACTCTCTGCATACAATGTATATAATGCAATGCACATCTCATATTTTATGCAAAGTTGCAGAAAATAAAGATGGTCCAGGTCATGAATAGTCAGAGCCGAAACTGTCTGCAAAATACTTGCTAATTTTGCTAATTATTCAAATTACAAACTTTATATCACAATCATTTTGGCTGTCGTCATACAGAGATGCCAACCCTCCGTAATAAATATAGCATTATAAATTAGAACGCAATTAGTTGAAACAGGTGAAAAAACGTTTTGGTCACAAGAGAAAGAAAGCTATCGATTTAAATGAATTCCCAAAATTGAAGGACAAAGCAAAAGGTTATTATTCATGCTTTCTCTCCTGAGAAGTCATTTGGTTCAGCTGTTTGTGGCCAATTTCTAATGCTATAATTATTTTGTAGGGTTGGAATCTCTGTTGATTTCTTGCATATATAGTTCCATGAACATTATAAGTTTCAACATTTTTTTTTTTTTTACAGTTGGACATTGTAATCCCAGAGTCGTGAAGGCAGGAGCGGATCAGATGGCAGTACTAAACACAAACTCACGCTTCCTATACGATCAAATGGTTCTCTATGCGCAACGGATAACAGAGACGTTACCAGACAAGCTGAATACATGCTTCTTCACTAATTCAGGGTGAGAAAGGTCATTAGGCGCTGCTGCACTAGCTCGAGCTAAAAAATAGCGCGCTTATTGGTAGATTGGGAAAAAACGCGAAAAAATGAAACCGGTCCTGCATTAGCTCAAGCTTTTTTAAATTTCACATGAACGATCTGACCTGACCTTGAACAAACAAGCCCGATGTGTATTGCACAACTGGTAACTGCCGCTAGCGTATACACGCACTGGTGTACAATTTCATATTTATCTCAAGCTAGTGCAGGACCGCGCAAAATAGCGCGCTATTTCGTACCAAAACCGCAAACCAGCTCGAATTAAAAAAAAAAAACCTAGGATGACTCGGGCTGTGATTTCAGCCAAATTAGCGAGCTACATGTATTTGACCGCAAAGCCAGCTCACCTTTGATCGGGCTAGATCATCAGATCACAAATAGCGTGCTATTTAAAATAGCTCGAGCTAGTGCAGCAGCGCCTATTGAAGATGTTGCTGAACCTTGTATGGATCAATAAATGATATAATTTACAAAATTTACACATAATTTGTCTTACCATAGCATTGATAAAGGTGTACAATTTGCCTTGTGCATTGAAGAAAAAAAATCATGTCATTGAACATACATGTACCACAATCACAATTTAGCCCTTTTTCTGCAATGATGTTTATATTGAATATTAAAGTTACATTTCATTTTTTCATTTTTTTAAAACAATATTTAATGAATAAATATATGTTCTGTATTATACAGTGTAGGTCTACATCTTTAACCATTTCTATTTTTTATCATTAAATATAATATTTATTTATTTATTCATTTATTTATTCATTCATGTTTTAAACAAAGTTTCCTCTTTGGTGGCCAGAAAATTGTTCTACAAAAGGGCCTTTCATGAAATAATTTTTATTTTATTCACCTTTAGTCTAAATAATATATCATTTTTTAAGTGAATCAATACTTCTATTTTTCCATGAAATACAATCCCCCTTGAAAAAAAATCTTATATCACCTTTTTCTAATAGGGAACAATTAGCATACTTATCAACCTAAAGAAACCACTCAAATATAGATGTTTTTGTTTGTTCTCATCATGGTTTTGTTCCATTGTTACGTAACAGCTTCCCTTAGCCACCTCGTATTGACGTATATCATTAGCTCCGATAGGTCTTCTTAACCCTGAAATTAGTACAAGTATTTTGTCATTGCCCTTTACTAATAAATGTCTCTTTTACGCCTTATTTCTTTTCTAAATACTTTTTGTACACATTGAAAATTACTGCATTAATGTCCGCCTAATGCTTAGAAGTGACGCAAAGAGATATTCTTGATCATTCTTTGGTTCCATTATTATTCAAACTAACTACATATATAGTTTTATTTGAAAAGTACTAATTACCATTGAAATGATTACATACGTGTATCCTTGCTTTTATTCATATAATCACTGCATTAATGATATGTAATGTTTATGTAGGAGGGCTTAAAGAGAGAGTCTTGATCAGTCTTATGTTCTATTAAATTCAAGCTATATATATCGTTTTCTTTGAAAGGAACTTGTTGACGTTGAAATGATTACATAAATTTATCCTTGCTTTCATTTGTATAATTACGACATTAATGTATAATAATGCTTAAGATCACGTAAGAGTCTTGATAATTTTTTTGTTGCATAATCAGGCCGCTACAAAAAATTTATTTTTCACTTGCCCTGTTGGGCAATTGAAAATTTTTTTTTGCTTGCCCGAGAGGAAAAAACACTTGCCCAAATTTTTATTTTTATTTTCTTTGTTTAAAGATATTTTTTAGTAGCAATATCATCTCATGAATGTCCACGAACAAAGGGCCTAAAAGACAAAAGCTCCACTAAATTTGGACTTTAAAAAAAAAAAAAAAAAAAAAAAAAAAAAATATTAAAAAAAATATTAATTGAAAAATTAGTGAAATAATTTTCATGCCAAATTATCTTTATTTTATATGTAACAAGCAGAAAAATAGCATTGAAATGAACATTAACAAAAGGTAAGAAAGAAAATATATCCAAATTTAATAATTTCTCATCTATAAATATTACAATGAGTCTGTATGTTAAGACTAGCACATACATCGGGAAGCTCTGCAGTGCAGATCGGCGAGATGTTTAGAATAACAAATTGGCTTATTTCACAAGTTTTAGGGATTTCATTTCAATTGTAAGGTAATGTTTTCTACAGTAGGAGAGCCCTGTGTAAGTATTTGTCTAGTTTGTGTTTATAAACACCTCTTTTATGTGTTTTTGAGGTGAAATGTTATGGGGAAATCGTTGATGCTGATACCCAGCACCGACGATTGCCTGGGCGCTGGGCTGGGTGCAAAGGCGCCTTCAACACGCTCGTGTTGCACTGTGCTGAAATATCGCTGGCCCGATCGGGCAAGTGACTTTGAACTTTGCTTGCCCGCCCGCTGTTTTCACTTGCCCCGGGCAAGCGGGTTTGTCGCGCCCTGCATAATGTTATTATTTAGCATACTGTCATTATCTTTAATAGGACCTTGTAACTATTGAAATAATGCAATCCTTGTTTCCATATGATATTCACATTAATGCATAATGCTTAGGAGCACTTAAAGAAAGAGTCCTAACATTCTTTTGTTTAATTATATTCAAGCCAGTGGCAGATCCCGGAACGGGTGCAGGGGACGTAAACCCCCCCCCTCCTAAATGTATAATATGAAAACCACTCATTGACTGTATATTATAAAATCTGAGAATTATTTTGATAGGACCTGTTAACCAAAAGAACGATTATATCGTTGAACTGCATTAATGTATTATGCTTAGGAGTGTTTAAAGGAGGAATCTTGACTATTCCTTTCTTCATAACTGTATTACCTCTCATACTTGGTATCTCATTATCTCTGATAGGCACTTCCAACCACTTTACTTATTATATGTTTTGTTATTACTTCTTACTAATAAGTTCTCTTCTCTGCCCTGCCGATATGTCTCTTTTAAACCATATTGTTTTTGTTCATTATTTACTTTGTTATTGTATGTCAAAGGCTCTAGAGGTACTTGACCGTTCTTCTCTTCTATTGTTATGTAATGGTAACCCCTGTTATTAACATATCTCATCATATCTGAGACGAGCTTCCTACCACTGAGAATTGTTGTTACATTTCATTATCACTTAGATTATAATCAATGTTCTTTGCTTCATTGTTCAATTCATTTTTTTTAAACCAATTATTGTTAGAAATTATGGGAATATACATGTACCATACTGCACATAAAAGCACATCAAACACAAAGGCCCATATTCACAAAGGTGGCCTAAATTTAAGCCTAGCTTAAATCTGTGGTCTATGACTAGCAAAATGGGAGACTAATTTGAAAAGTAAATTTTTGATTTATCAGAATTGTTGGTATTGTTGGTATTTTTAAAAACTGCATGGGAATGATAAGTTTAAAGTTTCTTAATAACCACTAAAACATGATTCCAGTATCTAGTTAAAGTGTAAGGAACATCGCAACGAAGACACATTTGTCTCCTATTTTGCTAGCCATAGATAAATCACAGATTTAAGGTAGGCTTAACTTTAGGCCACCTTTGTGAAACTCTCTCTCAATGATAACCTAAGCAGTAAAAATGTGCTTTGCTCCTGCCATTTGCTCTCATTATTTTTGTAACTCTTAGTATAATATTATTGGTTTTGAGCCTTTGGATCACATTCCAATTCACCAATTATATTGCTTCACTATCCAGCTCTGAAGCCAATGACTTAGCTCTTCGTTTGGTCCAGCGACATACGGGGAGGAAAGACATGGTTATCCTGGATCAGTAAGTGTTCATATCTTTCTATGGAATTAAATGTACAGTCTATTCTCACTGTAATGAGCAATGAATACAAGATGTCATTAAAAACATTCTAACAAGGTAATTCTTTCAGTTCCATTTGCAAAAATGTGCAAACTTTATTGAAGGTTGCCAGTGATACTTAACCTCAGGATGATAAGAAGGTTCAAAAGAATAAATTTGTGACTTTTGATCTTTCATTGTAAATTGATAGAAATATTGCACAGAACCGAATATAGCAACTTTTAGAAGAAACTTTTAGAAGTCATAACAATTTCAATTTGAAGTACAGTAGAAACTCTTTATAACGAGATCTGATAAAACAAGATTCTTGATGTAATGAGGTCATTTTGCTGGTCCTAGCTCTTTGTATTTTGTTTTTACACTGATTTAACGAGATTCCTGATATAACAAGGTAATTTCCATAGTCCCAAGGACCTCGTTGTAACAAGTTTCCCTTGCATTAATTAAATAATCATTATTCTGTAAAATTGTTAAAAATAATAACAAATAAATGACATGTTCTCTTACAGTGCATATCATGGCCATACAGACAGTGTTATTGATATCAGTCCATATAAATTTGATAAACCAACAATGGATGGGCAGAAAGAATGGATCCATGTTGTAAGTATTATCCTTCATTCTTGAAAATGATATTTAGTAGTAATGTTTTTATTACAACCACATATTTTTCTTAGGAAATCTTACTTTATTTTGTTTGGTTGAAAACATAAAATTATCAGGGTTTTATGAACTCTGTATCATATCTGAAAAGTATTGAGACAACTTTTTTACCTCGATTTTTATATCATGCCTTGAGCATTTAGCCTTTAATACAAGAAATTATTCATTATAAACACTCAAAATATTTTTTTTAATTTAGTGTGATAATTAGACAATCGATAGGATTATGGAGGTAAATCACAGAGGTTGTGTGTGTAAGATTGATAAATGGTGTGTATCATAAGTCTCTCTTTGTTCAATTTGAAAAGATGTTGTCTTTTATCCGTATGATGAACTTATTTTGAAAGCCCAAGGTCTAGGAAATATGTTATTCTCTTCTTCCTGTTTTTTTTACACAAATGATGAGGGAATAACATTATTTGATATGAACTTTATCCCTTTGCAAGTTTGTAAGGCCGGTAGAATGTCAGAGAGGGTTTCCTGAAGTACAGTTATTCTTCTCTTTTACATGAACTTTTTTACTCTATAAAGTACAATACCTGTAGAAAGTCAAAGAGCATTTCCTGATCTAAAGTAAGGATTCATTTGTTTTTTTGGTAAATAAAAGAAAGAATCACTTTCTGCTGGTATGCTTGTTAGAGTTGTCAATCAACTTATACGTAAAAGACAGGTTGATCATAACCAATTAACTTCATGCTTTTGGTTGCTAGAGCAGGTTTAACTGCATTGCAATGAGGTTTTAATATGAAAATCGTGCATTTTGAAGACAAAATTGATAGCCTTTTGTAATGATGGTAAAAAATACAGAATCCATACCATAATAATGTATAATCAAGTCTTTTAAAGTTGCCTACTTTCATGATTGAATTATGATTCATTGGTAGAAATTGCAACTACACATGTATTTTAACACGCATTGATTGATGTGAAACTTTGTTAGAACATGGACGTTGAAAGTATTATGTCCATGGTTTAATAGAACAAAGCAATATACCCGATCCCAATTTCAAGGATGTACAATCGTATATGTGAAAGGTAACGGCCATTTTCTTGGTCCCAGTCATTTCATTATAATGAGACTGGACTGTAGTGAAAGTGATTCTGATCAGACTGTCCTCAATTTATCTTTTAGGCTCCAGTTCCTGATACATACAGAGGACAATACCGAGATGTGAACAGCGCTGGAGTGAAATATGCAAATGAGGTCAAGAAGTGCATCCAGAATGCAGAGGCCAAAGGTCGCAATGTAAGTTATCTCTTTTGATATTATTGGTTTCTTAAAGGAGAAATGTCCCTTTGTAGATAGTAGGCTTACTGTGGATGCAGAAAATTCAAATAAGCTTATTAGTGAAGATTTGGTGAAAATCGGATAAATGATAAGAAAGTTATGAGTATTTGAATATTGAGATCTCTAATAACATAGGAAATCTCCCATTGGTAACACGGTCACCATTTGTGATGTCACAAAGGGTGAACTCCCCATATGGTGTGCACAAAAACTATTCAAAATGTCTCTTGATTTTCATTCTAATGATAGAACAGCTTTTCTTTTCATGATATATCATATATCATATATAGGTCAGGTATAACAAAAAAAATTGTTTTCGTTGTTTGACTGATTTTTATTGGACCACTTTATTTCCGTTACACCAGTGTGATGACTTTAAAAGAATATGTATTATGATAGACACCGACATAATTGTTTGGTCATGGGTTCAAATCCTGATGGAAAAACCTATTTTCTTTGCTTATTATTCATATTATGTATTTCTGGTCAGTTTCACAATATATATATTGATATAATCCTGCGACTATTATTCAATTGTCGGGGGGGGGGGGGGGGGGGGGGTTGAAAAGATATTTTTGTTATTACAGGTTAACCTTCTATTTCAATAGTCAACTGACTTCCTGTATTACTATAAATTACTTCCTATCTATACACCATACATGAGATTAACTTCTGATAGGTCAGCATTGATCATAGCTTCATGAGGTCAGTGTGCTAGAAACAGAATAGAATATTAAGGATATTGAAGAAATCTTGAGATTTGTAAAGTGAGAGAAACTCTTTGAGGTCCATGGTCACATATTTTTGCATAATTGTACTTCTTAGCGATGCAATCCTGCCTACATTATATGCTAGAGGAATTGAAAGAGCATCTCTGAGTGATAGTATTGTATTCCAAAGACTAATTTTCAGTCATGTGACCACTGAGAACTCTTCATTTTTTTAATTTCTATTATCTTAAGAGAATTTATTTATTTAATTTTTTTATTTCATTTCCCCCCTTTTTTTTTTTTTTTTGCATTTGAAATTAATGTGGCATGCAAAGGGTTGAATTCAGTCTTAAATGTGTGATTATTCAATAGATTGTACAACTAGGGAAATACACCGAGAGACTTACAAAAATACTTCTATCAAGGCACTTTGGGTTATAATAACATATCATGTTATGTCGAGCCCACCAGGAGAACAGTTGCTTAGAACTGAAGTGGCTACCATGGATGGTGTTTCACCATTATTAAAGTCGTTATTCAAGTTATGAACAACTTGTCACTTTAGGAACAACTGGAACATGTTCTTGGGTGCTATACCTCCTAATAATCACATGCTTTATAATTTAGCGCAAGAACTGACAACCAGTTGTTCATAAAGTCAATGAAGATGCTATTATTTTTGTAATTACAAGTATTTTTCCATTTGTTGTTGTTGTTGTTGTTGTTATACGTGTATTATCATATCCTAGGGATACTCCTCGGGACTGGAGTGATGTCATTCTTTTTGTATTCATCTCTTAATTAATTATTATCATCTTAATCTTAAAGATTGGTGCTTTTATCTTGGAGTCAATGCAGAGCTGTGGAGGTCAGATCATCTATCCACCTGGCTATATGAGAGAAGCATTTAGGTATAAATCAAATTTGTTCATTTTTATTTAGGATACATTCTGTAAATTGGCAGATCGCGTATTCGAAAATGGGGGGATTTTCTGGTATTAAAGCAACTAGAAACTGGCAAACTATGGTTAACGCCATCTACGTCTTCTCCCATTCATTCGTACAAACATTTGTAACGCGTTTGTCCGACGTACTACATGCAGTATAGAACCGTGTTTACGTGTAAATGGAGAAGATGTAAATGGCGTCAACTAGTATTCAACAGTTGTTGGGCCCTTTGACATGACTTAATGTTCAATGCAGGCTTCAAAAATGGAAAGAAAAGGGTTATTGGATTTTCCTTGAATTCCTTTACAATTTATTTGTACAGTACATGTAGGGTAACATGGTTTGTGTGCACAATGTACCGGTATATTTGAAAACTACATCATATTATGATAACGACATTTACGTAGGTGTAATATACTACAATTATGTTGATATCATGTTATCCTTCAGACACTTTCATTTTATGGAATATTCTTTCATTATCATGGTTATGTCCTGTTAACACTGAACCTCTTTTGTAATATCTTTACACCAGGCATATAAAAGAGGCTGGTGGGTTGACGATCTGTGATGAAGTTCAGGTTGGATTTGGGCGAGTGGGAACACACTTCTGGGCATTCCAGACTCAAGGCAATGGTAAGAACTACATATATACTTTACACAAACTGGGGCTTGTTGCATAAAACTTGCTTTCATAGTAACTTTGCCATCAATGGTAACTTTCATGAAATACTGCACTTTGATTGGCTGTGGAACACTGTAACCCTGGTAGTTACATGTACCATTGATAGCACAGGTACTTTAATAGTACAGTACCCTAACTGTTTATGCAATGGTACCCAAGTGTATTTTGTTATTTGAAGCAACAATTAGTTGGGCAAAGTCTCCATGTGACTTCACCTCATATTGTTACTCTCTCTGTCGTAGTTCTTTTGTACAAAAATTTTTATGATTAAAATCTTGAGATTAGCATTGAATTGATTTTAACCAATATTTGAGATACATCATCTTGTCAACCCATCAAGGAATACAGATTGTGATCATTAGCCTTTCCTACCTTGTATGTTGATCAGAATGTCTAACTTTGTATGCCATATTTCACAGACAATTTTGTGAAAAAGCAATGACGACTTGGCTTTCAACCTTGAGTATGACGCCTTGAGGTCCTCAGTAGATAAGCTTGTGGAAGATTGTCCCTACTTTTAGCTCTCTCATTACCATGATTGACCTTAAGCACAATAGAAGAACTCAGGTTATAATTTCAACTGATTTCACTGCACTGTTGTATATGGTTGAAAAGCTACAAATGGAAATTTTAGAGTGAATACAAACCCTGTTGGGAGGTGTGGTGGAGGGTACTCTTTAAGTGCTCTTTTTAAATAAATTTAGAAAATCAAGTTATCAGAGAATCAATTTTTTTTTCTTCTGACTTTTTGGTAACAAAAATGTAAAAGTTATTGAAAAAAGTTGCTCTTCTATCTCTCGTACAGATATTGTTCCTGACATTGTGACAATGGGTAAACCTATGGGTAATGGTCACCCCATTGCAGCAGTCATTACAACCAAAGAGATTGCAGATAGTCTAGGCAGGGGCAACCATCAGTATTTCAACACAGTAAGTATAAAGACCATTTTTGTTGTGAGGGCTGTATTGTGTGAGATCTCGGCTGCTGACTGTGCAATTGCTACAAAAATTGGCTCACATGTCCCCAATTACAGAGTCTGCAAAATTCCATTGTTTATTTTCCTGAAATATATTGCCTTTTCATTATTTCTACATACTTTTGTTCTACATCACTTATTAAAAAAGAGCTCCTAGAATGCCAATTTTGGTGCAAATATTCTTTGTACCATTCCTTAACAATTGTGCTAAAAAAAAAGTTATGTTAGTGAAATGTATTTCCTTGTTTTTTTTTATTTATTTTTTTAATTCTCATGTATATCTTTGATTCTCTTCTTTTTTTTTAATGAAATTTGACATACATACATGTATTTTCAATCTTTTTACTCTTTGTACTGACTTTGTACATGAAATAACATTTTTTTTGGGGTCTAACGTACAGGTACAAAATCCATGATGATAGTTTCAATAGTGCTAATAAGATCAGAAAACTTTCCAATGATAAATCTCTCCTTCTCTTTTTCAGTATGGTGGGAACCCAGTATCGTGTGCTATTGGAATGGCTGTTCTAGATGTAATCCGTGATGATAAGCTTCAAGATCATGCTACGAAGATAGGGAACCTTCTCAAGAAGAAAATAACAGATCTTGCCAAGAAATTCACTGTCATAGGCGATGTCAGGTGTGTTACGGTCATTTGATCTCAATAATCAAATTAATTTACATTTATAAAGCGCATTACATGAAACATTTCAATGCACTTTACATGGTACATTGTAGAAGTTCAAACTACAACATTATCAAATAACTATACATTGTGCTTATTGACATTTTATACATGTACACATGTAATTACACCTAAGATGCTACTTACATGTATATGTCAAAATTACAATTCCATTTACTATTTATAGTTAATCAAAATATTGTAACACATTTTCAATGGAAACCGTTTTGGCAGATAGCATTCATAAATTATACATCGTACAAACAATCAGTTTTTCGTCAGGAATTGATTTTTATATTTTCCAAAAACACAAGTCCCTCCTTGTATCTTCTTTTATATTTTTCCAAACCACTACTTATCTTAATCTGTACCATAAAGCATTTTCCGTTGTAATATTCTTTTAATACTATCTCTTATATTTTCAGGGGTTGGGGAATGTTCCTTGGTATTGAGCTTGTACAGGACAGAGTAACCAAGATGCCTGCTACATCAGAAGCAGCTTACACAATCAAAAGGTATTTAACACTTTTTGCCTAAGTCATTTTCACTTTTTTTTTCCACAATTATTTCAAGGGATACTCACTCCGGGTTTCTAATTTTGCTATTTGGTAACGTGATTACGCTAAGAATGTTATATGGAGTATCAGATAATGTCATAATTTAAAATGTGCATTTATTATAAGATTATGTGACCTTATGCCTTGTAACATACAGAGTTACAATCAATTGCAAATTTGAAACAACCGTTCTGATTGGTTCACACTTTTATGGAAGAATTCTATGCAAAAAGAAATTTACTGGTATGCATATTTGCTATATTTTCCTGTACAGTGTGTCCCAGAAAGAACTATACACTTTTGAAATTGCTACCAAATACTAAATATATGGTTCTTGAGGGAAAAAATATATGGAGATAAAGCTCATATCCTCGACTATTATTTTGACACCAGAATGTCCGAAAATCATGCATGCATCAATGAGCAAGGCCCATCTTTTTGAAGGACACAAAAACAAGGCAGCGCAGGAAATCGCTATACATTTATCACCTGCATATGGGCGGCCAAAAGGGCGAACATGAATAATGTCGTGAATCGGCTTACAAAGACAAAAAATACCAAGATATGCAAAAATGTAATGGTTTTGTTTTCATAATTATATTATTGATGTTTGTTGTTTTGTATCTTTTTGTATTTTGTCTTTGTTAGCCGATTCACACCATTATTCATGATGACCCTTTTGGCCGCCCATATGCAGGTGATAAATGCATAGTGAATTCCTGCGCAGCCTCGTTTTTCTGTCCTTCACAAAAGTGGGCATTGCTCATTGAAGCATGCATGATTTCAGACATTTTAGTGTCAAATAATAGTTGAGGATATGAGCTTTATCTACATATAAATATTTCCTTCCAATAACCATATATTTCTTATTTGGTAGCCATTTAAAAAGTGTATAGTTCTTTCTGAGACACACTGTATATGAACTAAGCCCTGTAACATAGAAGGCTAGAATCAATTTACAATTCAGTTGTAACCATTCAGAGGATTCTCATTACATGGACTTCTTGCATAAGTGTCTTACAGTGAACCAATCATAATGGTCATTTCAATTTATCATAACTCTTTCTACTACAGGACACGAGGCTAATGACAGACTTGTTTGTCTCATTAGATGGGTTGTGGTTTTTTGTTCAAAAGCTTAATTCCTTCTTTTATAGGGATTCCATGTATTATGAAATAGCTGAAATATTATGTAAGAGTTGCATTATGCTCATTAAAAGGGAAAACAACCTTGATAATATATTATGAAAGAGTTAAGTATTATTTAGGGGTAGTTTTATGCTCATTAAAGGGGGATCACACTTGTCAGCAAGTTTCTTGAAAATTAAAGAAACTGAAGAGTGAAGGTTTAATTTGAATCAGATCAAGAAGAGAGCTCTGAGTGTTTGGAAGTCTTGATTAATTACCAAGGGACTTTTTGAACTCGAGAATCAGTAATTGTTACTTTGATGTAATTGATGATGATAATAGTGCTTATTATCATTTATATTCATGTATATGGGATAGTTTTGAACCTTGATTGCTACAGGCACTCCGGTGATCTTGTGGTTATGACGCTGGTCTAGCAATCAAAAGGGTCGTGGGTTCGAATCCCACCCAGGCAGCCTGTGATTTTTTTCACAGGTGTCTGGCTCCAATTTATCACACAGCAGTTGCATGTCTTTCTACCGTTGGAGACAATTTGCTAAATTTCTTGTCTTTATGAGATCCCAATGGCATAAATCCTTTTACGTTTGATAATACTTCTTTCTTATTGCTACCAGTTATGACCAGAGGGCTCAACATAAATTATCATGCTGGTGATTTGATTAATTTAAAGGGGAAGTTCACCCTGGATTTTTATTGGTTTTAAAAAATGCAGAAAAAAAAGAAAAATATTAGTAAAAGTTTGAAGAAAATCAACCAAAAAATAGCGAAGTTAATATGTAAAGTTTCGTTTTTGTGATGTCACGTGCAAGCAGCTCTCCATTGTGTTGTGTATGTACATTCCATCAATTTGTCTTTTTTTTCATGGTTTTTGATAAAGGAATGGGTCAATTTGATAGAGACATGTATATGAACATATGTTTGATGATATATCGATGGCACAGATGATATAATTAATTTTCTTTTTAAAAAATGACACTTTATGGAATTTATACTACATAACACATAGGAGAACTGCTCGCATGTGACATCACATAATCAAAACTCTGAATATTCATAACTTCGTTATTTGTTGGTCGATTTTCTCCAAACCTTCACTCATATTTTTATTATATTTTTCTACATTTTCTAAAACCAATTTAAACCAAGGATGATCTTCCCCTTTAAGATTTTGCATTTACAACACACAATCTCCACTTCTTAAGGAGCATTCCGACTGGTCAACTGCAGGTGCAGATCCAGTGTTGGCTCTGAAAAAAAAAAAATTTATCAGCCCAGTTGTCTGTGCATGTAATAGCTGTTATTGTCATCATAGCATTGGGCCAATACTGGCCTAGCCTGTTAGGTGTAAACATGATCAGCAAACCGCATACATGTAGCATTCGCATCCAACCAAGTACCCATTTTGGTAGCTTGTAGATAAAATACCTTGATCAAGGAACATAAATGCTGGTTCAGGGAATCAAATCCCCAGCATTGTATTCACAGTCCAGTGGTCAGACCACTAAAAAAAATCTTTTGAAAACATCTTGAAGTCCAAACCTGAGATGGTCTTTGATAAGTGAAATATGGATGACAGTGTCACCATAACAGATATATTTCTATACAACTATGTGTAGATTTGTAACACCACTGATATTGTTTTCCCTCTCCTATTGTTGCTAGGTTACGAGAAATACACATCTTCTTCAGCTCTGAAGGCCTGTTTTAGAACATTTTGATATTCAAACCTCTGATGTACTTTCATGAGGGCAATATCAGATTGTCTGTACTCTTTATTAGACTTCGGAAGTAAACTTGAATTGAATAGAATTTGAACATTGAAGAACTGTAATGAAAATGTGTTTCTGCTTGATAGTTTGTTGTTCAAAATGTGTAATACATTTTTAATACCTGTACTGTTATTTTCCATCTCTCTCTCTCCCTGGCTAGGTTACGAGAAATGCACATCCTCTTCAGCTCCGAAGGCCCGTTTGAGAACATCTTGAAGTTCAAACCTCCGATGGTCTTCAACGAGGGCAATGTGGACGACCTGGTGAATGCACTCACTACCATCTTTTCCGAACTCAAGAAGAAAGGTCCATTACCACTTCCTAGCGGTCATCATCTCAGGCAACCTATATGGCAGGCCAGGATGAAAGGGCTAGACCTTGAAGACAATGGTGATGCAGCACGGAAGGTAAAACTGGTAGAGCCCGAAATATTTGTATGGACGGAGTCGGTCAACATCGTACTTTTCAAACATTTATCGCAACTTGTCTGACAGGATCAGATAACTGTTGGGTTGTAATATAAGGCCCCCAAAAAATATGTTTGTTTGCCCTTGCATGAAAATACTACAAAAGTGGGTCAGTTGGTTGGCTTTTTTTTCTTTTTTTTTTTTTAGATTGAGACAAAATTACATCAGTGATTGAATGAACCAACGAATGGTCTCCATTTTTTACTCCACTGCAGCAGGATAGGTTCTTATCAAATTTTTTATTTTTCTCTTTCCCTGACAGTTCTAGTTCAGGTAATAGTCCCATATCTCCTGATTAATCCACTGCATAAGCGATTATTTTTGCGAAACTTCTTGCTAAAATTTTTACTTCAATATAAGGCTCATTGTTATCGATCAATAGTGAAAATGTCATTAAAAAACTTCAAATTATCCTCTTGCGAATTATTTAATCCATCTTTTAAAAATCTTAGAATAAGTCCTTCATTGGACTGTTGAAACAATGTTACATAAATGATGATGAAAGATTTATTTAATTTTTATCAAATCTTAGAAGGGTCTTCCATTCGACTGTAAAAAGTTGCTGTACCAGTGTGTGTGTGTGTGACAATAAATAGGGTTTTAAATCTATTTTTATCCTTTTTTTTTTTCTTGTTTTATTTTTTCTCCTTTTTTCCCCTTTAAAAAAAAACCTTTTTGCGGTTTCTCTATCTAAATTAATGCTATATCCAATATGTATATAGCATATATGCCAAAAAGCAGTCTTTTGGGCTTATGTGAGTTTGGGATGATTAAATAAATCAAATGAATTAATCAATCAATCTTGGGAGGTTCTCTTAGTGAATTATAAAAAAACATGTTATATCATTGTGCATAACAATAAGAGGATCAAATTCTTATCTTTATCTTAGAATGGATCATCGAACGGAGGTTTAAAGAGGAAATCATCGGATGACATCGGGTCTCCAGAAACATCTTCCTCCGGTGTGGAATCTACGATCAGTGATGATGAACGTGAGAATGCTTCAATGATGGCTACAAGAAAGAAGGTCAAACTCACAGTAGAAGAGGAGGAGGAGGTGGAGGAAATTGTTGATGAAATGGATTGAAAACAAAAAAAACACATTTTTTAAATGTTGAATATGCGAGCTTGATTTTTCCCCACTCAGAAACTGAGACCGTGTATATGTGGGATGAAAAAATAAAGAACATGGCTCTTCTTTGTCTTTTAATTCACTTGTTTTTGCATGAACAGACTAAAAACATGATTTGTTGTCCCCGCCGAACGAGTTCGAGCAGGGGACTATGAAACGGGCTCCGTACGTGTGTATGTGTGTCCGTCCGTCCGTCCGTCCATCCGTCCATCCGTCCGTCCGTCCGTCCAGTCCGTCCGTCCGTGCGTGCCGTATGTGACCAAAGAATCTTCAATTTGCTTACTCCTCGCCATTTTCATCCGATTTCGATTCCGTTTGCTTTATATGATAGCACTAGGTGATAGCTACAAAACTTCTTCACAGAATTTTTTGACCTTTGACCTTTGACCCTGATTTTTGACCTATAATGTTAATTGCCTACAAAAATGCTACTCCTTCGCCATTTTTCATCCGATTTCGATTCTGTTTTGCTTTATGTGATAGCACTAGGTGAGGACTACAAAATTCTTCACGGAATTTTGACTTTTGACCCCTTTGACCTTTGACCTTGATTTTTTACCTTATATTGTTAATTGGCTAAAAAATGCTACTCCTTCGCCATTTTTCATCTGATTTCGATTCCGTTGGCATTATGTGATAGTACTAGTGAGGACTACAAAACTTCTTCGCGGAATTTTGACTTTTGACCCCTTTGACCTTTGACCTCTGACTTTTACTATATTGTACATTGGCTACAAAATGCTACTCCTTCACCATTTTCATCCGATTTTGATTCCGCTTGCTTTATGTGATAGCACTAGGTGAAGACTACACAAACTTCTTCACAGAATTTGACTTTTGACACCCTTTGACCTTTGACCTTGATTTTTGACCTTATCTTGTACATTGGCTACAAAAATGCTACTCCTTCACCATTTTTCATCCGATTCTTTGATTCCGCTTGCTTTATGTGATAGCACTAGGTGAAGACTACAAAACTTCTTCACGCGAATTTTGACTTTACCCCTTTGACCTTTGACCTTGATTTTGACTATATTGTACATTGGCTACAAAATGCTACTCCTTCGCCATTTTTTCATCCGATTTCGATTCCGTTTGCTGCAATCATGTGATAGCACTAAGGTTGAGTAGGACTACAAAACTTCTTTGCGAAATTTTGACTTTCACACCCCTTCTGAACCTTTGACCTTGACTCTTTAGCTTATATATTCGTACCATTGCGCTACCAAAATGCTCATTACTTCGCATTGTTTTACCCGATTTCATTCCGTTTGCCTTATGTGATAGCACTGATCGTGATATAATGGGAATTTTACATTATCGGCGGGGACATATATTGCGCATCGCGTAGTTTACTAATCCACTTGTTTCACCTTCAATTGAAAATGATTTGTGGCAAACACATTTGATAATCGTGCTTAATTGGACTTTGTATAAACATAAAATGACTTTGCCCCAGTCGATGGCTTAGTCTTCAATGACTTAAATGGAATGTTCACATGTAATTATTTTTATTGCATAGTCAAAAAAATTCAATGGAATACCTCTTTGTTTACATGTACCAAATTTTTAAAGCCAATTTTTAACACTGGTCATGAAATTACATGTCTGACTCAAATTGAGTCTAAAACATTGATTCGTCATTTATTGGACTTTTTGAACAGTAAATTAAATAAACAAGTTTTTAAATAGGATGTCACGTTTATTTGATGTCATAACTGTATAGAGAGCATGTGATGAGCACATGTTGATGGCCCAATTCAATGTGTTTCATATTTTTAATTCTTTGTCACTCAACATGTATTTTTTTACCAAATCATTTGGTATTTATTTTCTATCAGTTATTTTTCTCATTGTAGTCCATTATTGCTCGAGTTGCACTGGTTGCCTGTGAAGCACAGAATTCTTTTTAAGACAATGTTGATAGTATACAAAGCTCTTCACGGTAAAGCACCAGCCTACATTAAGGATCTCTTAAAATTGAAGTCATCAGTACAATCATCTTACAGCCTCCGTAGTTCAAAAGATAACACATTATTGAAATATCCGTCTGGAAAATCAAAGTCTACCCTTGGTGATAGAGCATTTACATATGCGGCTCCCAAATTATGGAACTCACTCCCACTCGTTATTAGGGAATCACCCACAGTTACTATGTTCAAAACTCAACCTAAGACTTATCTTCTTAGTACTGCTCTCTAAAATGTATGATTTATATTGTTCTGCGCAGTAGAATATATTATTATAGTGGCTGCGTAATATAAATACTCTTTTATTATTATTATTATTATTTTGAATGTGCAGTGTAAGAACTGTTTGCTTGTGTAACTTTTTTAAAAGAAAGGCACTGCCCACTATACCTTAAATGAATTATGCTTATATGTTTTGCTCCTTTAGGGTTTCGTAAAAATTTTGATAATATATAACTTATAAGATTCAGGTAATCCGTGTCTGAGCTTAAGTTTTGCGCTGGATAAATGATATTGTTTTTGTTTTTTCTATCTGGAGCTAAGATAATCGATCCATTTCAGTAAATGTACATTGTACCTTCTCCTCCCTCTTTTTAAGAACAACAATGTAGACGTAGCAGTATATTAATCTCTGAGATTCTTGCCTTATATTGAATTTCTTTGTCCAATAGAGAGTTGCAATCATTATTTAGTGCTTTGGTTGTGGGATATTTCGAATTGGAGTTGAGTATACACATATAGAAATTTAGAAAATTAATACAAATTAAAATGAATTTGTAACATTGCAGCATTTTTATGATGATTATAGTTACAATTATAGCCAGTAACCAACAATTTGCATTGTGTAAATCTGCATGATTCATATTTGCTATGCTTTAGTTCTATAAATCGAAAATTCTTCGCTTATAATTGTTTATTCTTTTTCTTGAATATATCTGTGAGTTTACATCATACATGTATATCTTCTTATGGAGTATACACTAATAATGAACCGACTAGCTCTTACACCAAAAGTTAGTACTTGTCCAAAGTCATCATTTCAAATTTTCATAAGAGTATTATTAGTGAATTTAGATGAAAAGAAAAATGAATGAAAAGAACTCTTCCATATATTTGTCAGCCTTTGTGTTTGAGTGCACGTCAAAAAACTTCAAACAAACGAAAAATGAAGTAATATAATGTTTTGATGAGGTTCAACCATACCTCTTCAGAATGTATGATGATGAAGACTCATTAGTATGTTCTACTTTTCAATGTCTTTGAATGTGATGAAGACTCATTAGTATGTTCTACCTATTCAATGTCTTTGAATGTGATGGTTTTAAATATAATGTGAGTGATCAATTTGAACTGTTCTATTCAACTATGTGAAGACACAACAAGACTTTTTTAGGGCATTTCTCCCAATCCTCATTTTAAACATGGGCCTATTGGCTCATTTTAATGAGACAAGTAGCTTTATACTCATGACCTCAATATAACAGGAGTGCACTGTATTTCTATTTTTGTTTCATACATTTAGATGCATGTACAACATACCAAAGATGCTTATATCATTATTTTGGTTGGATAATGGACTTTTAAGGTGCTCCCCTACACTTTAGTGTTTCTCTATGACATAAATGACTCGGCTACTCAAATCCATGAGTAACTCAGAAAAAGTATAACAGAGAATGGAATGAAAAGCTGGTCTTTCTGCATGGGGCAACATTAATAGATATTTATGAATTCATAGTAATCAGATTGATTGATACTCTGCTTTTGGTATGAAAGCAATGTTTCGCTATCTAGTATCTAGATAATAATGAGCTAATCTAATGGAATCATTAAAATGACAAAGTGCTGTAATATATATTAAAGCTGTGCAATGCATTAATAGAAAAGACTATGGGTATAAACGAGCCATGTACAATTGTGTAGTCAGATTATCGTGTATCCAGTGGAGAAGATTTGCACACACTTTCTTTTGTAAAGAAGGGTGATAAATAGATTCCCCCCCCCCCCTCATAAACAAAAGGCAGTCATGCATATCCCTGCCATTGATTATATCGCTTAGAACAAGTATTTTGTTCTTAAAAATAGATTTTATCAACATTTTCTTGTATCATACATTTTCCTTGTAGGTTAAACTGGTTTTATATCGAACTAAAAAGTTGAAATGCATATATACCATTTATGTGGAACATGTCAATATATTTTGTTGTTATAGACATGAGCTTCTTTCCACCAAATTGTATTTTTAATTATTTTATTGTTCTGATAAGGTTTGCAGGAGGCATAAAAACATCAATTTAGTGATAGATGATACATTTGTGGGGCTCTCCCAATTACAGCTTCAAAATGTCACAAAAGAACTGGATGTTTTTTTTTTTTTAAGGATTATGCCTAAGTGTACTGTGCTGACAGGACCACACTATTTTTAAAAATATATATGAATTATATATAGATGTGTAATGAAATTGTAGACGTAAAGAAATTTCTATTTATATGTGGCTTTTCATGGAATTAAAATGATAATCCCATTTTCTGTTCTCTCTAAATTCAGCTAAATGGGCTGTAATTTGTATTATGGTAATACTGTTAAGACTATCTTGTGATTCAGTATCAAAGCTTAAAGAAATAGCCATTATGGTTACACATATATTTACATGTAACTTTTACTTTTAGGGGTCATTTCATTAGATACTGGTATATTTAACAATTATCAAACCTAGGAACTTGACGAAACTTTGAAACTCAATTAATGAATTAATTTGACTAGTGTAATATGATTTTCATTCGATTTTAAATCACGAATGAGTATCAGGCCTGACAGACATGGACAAACTATGAAAGAAGCCACCATTATGAGTAGTACACACATTTATAATGCCTTAGAAATTACAAATGCTATATATGTGTCAGAGATTTGAACCTGTTATCCCCATGTAACCGTCCTAAATAGTTTCATTTTTAAGACAGTTGAAATTAATTGTCATCTTTATTTTTTATTGATGTTATGTCCATGCATGTTCTGTTGCTTTGGGAATAGGCAAATGATTGATATACACTCATGATATTCATGGATTATTTAGCAATTAAGTGTGTGCACCAGATAAATAAATTACATAGTTATTTTGATTATTGCATCAGTCCACATTGAATCCTTTTCTTTTGTTTTATCTATTAACAGACCTTACAAAATGTATGTTTATTTTGTTTTTGGTTCATTTTGACATAAATTAATCTCACTTCAAAGGGTTTTATTGGTACTAGAATGAAATGCATATAACAAAATTGAAAAAGGATCAAGTTTTTAATCAGATGATGTGTAATATTCTCACAAGCTATTACTATCATCACCATCATTGGCCCCTATTCACAAAGGTGTACTAAGTTAAGCCATAGTTTAAATCTGTTGTTAGCAAATGTGACACAATCTCGAACAGTAGATTTTCTATTTATCAGAATTTTTGGAACTAAAACTATTAAAAACTGCCTGAATCCAGTAACGTGTGAGGAACATAACCATGTAGACAGATTTGTTCATTTTTAAACCACATATTTAAGCTATGGCATGACTTAGTACTTTGAGAATACAAACCATTATTCCCATCATTTGTAATTCCACAATTGTCACACCCAACATCAATAGTCCAACCATTTTAATCATCAGTAGTCATGGTGAAATGCCACTTGGGCTACAGTCCTCTGATCCAGTCCTACTTGGTCAAATCCTGTTTTCATTTATAACCAGTTCATCTACAAGCCATTTGATCTTTTTGATATTTAGCCCATATACCATGTGGTCAATTTTATTTGGCTATACCCATTTTGTCCAACACCACCTATGTTTATATGAATTGACAATGACCAAAATTCTCATTAAAGTCCCAGACCGGACCGAGAAATGAAAACCAAAATTACATATAAAACGAAAGCTAATATTTCTTCCTAATACAACAATTCCCAATTTAAGCATTTTTATCTTCCATTTAGAAAGTATTTCATTAAAAAGGTGATCGAACCTCAACCAGGCCATCCCTCCCAAGTACTCGTAAAAGTACCCCTATTATATAATGCGGCTGATGACGTCAAAGAAGTTTAAGGGAATGCTGCTGCCAGGCATGATAGGGTTTCGGCTTTAGAAAACTTGTTTGTATTGCTATGTCAGAACATTAGACCCCATGTGTGCTAGAATTCTATTGTTCTGACATAGCAATACAAACGTGTTTTCTAAAGGCGAAACCCAATCATGCCTGGCAGTAGCATTCCCTTAAACTTCTTTGACGTCACCAGCCGCATTATATAATAGGGGTACTTTTACGAGTACTTGGGAGGGATGGCCTGGTTGAGGTTCGATCATCTTTTTATGAATACTGTTATGAAATTTATTTTTTTAAATTTATTTTGGGGGTATTTATGTTATACGCCTACTTAGCTTTCAATCGATGTAAGGTTGTATTTACTCCGTCAACGGTCTTGAAGAAAAATGGGAAACAGATAGTAGACAAAGTGGTAAATTAGCCCATGTGGACAGTAGACTCTAGAAATGAGATTTGGCCCCTGTGAGTATTAAACCAAATAGAAATTAGTTCAAAGTAATAACAGACCAAATGGATGTAGCCAATGCGGGATAAGACGATCTGAATTATCAATCATTTACTTGTCGACCAAGTGGATATATATCTTGACCACACCATCATCACCATCATCATCGCCATCATCATTACCATCATCTTCATCATCATCAGCATCAAAATCATAATCATTGGAAAAAGTACACCAAATAAATGAAAAATCAACACTCTGTTCGATGGTATCTTGCACCGTCTAATTGCATAAAACACATACACTGTTAGAAGACCTAACAACCCAGTATTGATACAATACATTGTCCACATCTAGTAATAGTAATCACATACAAAGACCTGCTCATATAATGACAGATGTCATTGTTTCATATTCAGGGAAATTATAGGGGTCTAGAGCAATAAAAGAAAAGCCAATATGGGACATTCTATATGTATTCACTAATAGCAGAAAGATTAGATTAATAGAACTTTATCATTACTTTGGGACCTCATTAATTTTTATTTGAATTTTTATGTCCAACCATGGATTCTAGAATCCATGGTCCAACAAAAGAACTATCACTGCGCATTTTATAGATAAACAGCAAATAATAGTGGGAAATTAAAACAATATGATTTAAATGAAAATAGCCTTCTTCACTACTCGATTCATTATTCAATCAAGATTTTGCTTCTCGGCAGCAAGTAAGAAAATGCGGTTGCCACCTAAAGTCCAATGGAGATTGCTGCTGGTAAGCATCCCACAAAGCGATTAAAGAAGTATTTTTGTAATGGAGAAATCTACTTTCTATCAATTCACCAATTAGATGAACTCAGTTGCGGATCCAGCAATCGGCTCTGACAACAGATTTACACAGACCATATCTTCTGGGGATGTATTATCCCCAAACAACAACATGGGTCATGTAAATTCTTTGTCAGAGCCGACACTTGATCCCCAACTGTGAACCTACAATGTTTCAAAACACACCCTGGCTAGAAATTCCAATGCAAGCAGAGAACACTCCAAATTATGTTGCCACAAATAATCATTATTTTGTCAATAATATTCATGTAGAGTATGCATGAAATTCCTTCAGCCAAAGTTCTAGAAATGTACAATATAAGACATGCCAATCTCTCTCCATAATTAACGCAAAAAAAAATAAAAAATGGTTAAGAGATAAATGCACACAAATGGTCGCATGCAGCACTTCTTTCAAATTCCTTATTGTATCACTTTTCACTGGGCACATAAATATTAAATCTGTACCAAATAAACAAATTTTTGGAAATCCATTGTTGGTGACAAAAAAAAAACAACAACAATAAAAAACAAACATACATATTAGGAGACAATACTGAATATATGATGATCTTATACTAGTGTTCTAACCGACTTCTTCTCTATGTCCATATCAATTTCATTAGATAACTAGACACTGCATATAATATATTAGTATTCCTGAAAAATAGAATTGAATTCATGATTCGATTACACTCTCCATAGCATAAGGCAAACCCAGCTGCACACGGATCAGTATATCAATCCTAAAAATAGAATCAAATCTACCCGTATTCTACTACTATATGATAGAAAAATAGATCAAAATCATTTAGCTATTCATACCAAATTACAATATCATGTAAATAAGTCTCAGAATCACAGCAAGGAAATAACCAGTGCAAATATACATGTACAGTCACTCTTGAAGGTATACAATCATGGATTTGGTTTAGGTAAGAATGCTTCTTTTCTTCGACTACACTTCCATGTAAAATACTGTATTCCGATGCAAAAACAACCAAGTCAGCAGATTTTTCTAGCCTAGAAATCACTTTCAAGTGTGCACAGAGAAAACAAAAGCATTCTCAATGTCACAATGCCCAAGATTGCATCCTCTCATATATTCAAGAATCCACTCCATGCAATCAATTTTTTTAGGGTAAAATATGAGAAGTTTAACATGGTCTGTCTGAAACTGTGCAACTGGCTGCGACTAAATTTTGAAAGAAATTGTGATAAGGTTTCATATTCTATATTGGATAGAGAATTTTTGTTTTCCTTAGTAAGGTCCTGAATTGTGAAGTGAATAGGTGTATCGAAATTACAAGATTGTAATGGCATTTCCAGTTTCATATAATACCAAATCGACCGAGAATCGCTATGACATCACTCTGATCTGTGATTGATGTCCGATGTGGCCTTTTTTATATTGATATTTGTGTGATCATTGGGGAACTCAGTCATATACAATTTACATATCGAATCTCTCTAACCAATCTTATTGCCATTTCTATCTAAATCCAGTCGAAGCTATTCACACTGTGTGATGCATACTTAGATAAGCTGACAGATATAGCAAGCAAAAGTATACAGCATACAGCTTCACCGGTTGTGTCAAAATAGCAATTTCACAACCTATCAAAAAAAAATTTGCATAAATTTGAAATTCAGTGTATATACATTTATTTCAAAAATGTAAATTGCGGCACTTTCGATATTCAGAGCAAGTTTGGAGATAAATATTTTTACAAATGCCCATAAAAATTTATTAATGACACAGGAATACACACCAATATCAGAGAGAGAGAGAGAGAGAAAGACAGAGAGGGGAGAGAGAGAAGGAAGGGATAGAATGAATATAGAATTTCCACTTCTCCTTCCATAATCTTTGACTTTAAATGAATAAAATACCCGAAAATTCTAGGTCCACCCCAATGTTCCAACAACAGTGTATTTTGCGTACATAACAAGTGTGCAGGTTGGACTTTTCCCCCCTGCAACACTTCAGGGTTAGCACATTGCCATAAAAGTATTATACAGAGCCAGAACATTTCCAACACCACTGCATATCGCCAGGGTACCTTTGAATAATTTGTTTATTATAGTGACTTTACCATCAATGGTAACTTTTATGAAATACTGCATTTTATTTGGCTGTTGAGTAATGTTACCATGATATAATACCAACTGCTTATGCAATGACACCCTGATGTTTTGTCCACTTTAAGGTCTTATTACATGCATGGAAGAAAAAGCGCCTGTTTATATCCATCAATCGATGCCACAGTCGGGTATTTGAATCAGGATTTATAAGACCACATAAGGCAAAACAAATTTGATGACAGAAAATAAACTTGATAATGAGTCAAATTCATTTACTGACTAGGCTTCATTAGTTGGTGAAGATTAATAGACCAGTTTACAAAGTTATCATAATTTTATGCATACTTTTCAAACAAAGGTTGTTCTTAAGAACCTGAAAGCTTGCCTGAGGCTTGCCTGACATAGCAACAACTAATGTATGCAAACAGGATTCCATGTATTGTAGTTCATTCTTTTATTACAGATTGTTTGAATACCTTGTTACTATGTCGCCAGGATGGATAAATTATAATAACTTAGTAAACTGGTTTATTCAATGAATTTTCATGTCATGACGCTCTTTCAATATATCATAACATCGGTTTTCATGGCGGCATTCCTAAAATACCTGGTGAAAAGACCAGATTCTGGCATCACTTGACAGATATAAATGGAACCCAAGTTGAATGAGATCAACTGCTTGATGCTGCAGCCTGAGCTTGACGTTGAAGGTTTATCTTAGCTGCTTCCATGGTGTTCTTCATGAGCATAGCGACAGTCATCGGTCCCACACCACCGGGCACTGGGGTGATGTAACTCGCCTTCTGAGATACCTCTGTAAAATTCAAAGTGGTAGATAGAAAACAAACATTAATATTAGATCCTATGACAACTCCATTTACGCGTATTCCTATATCCTCTGAGGGAGGGTGCTATGATATCACGACATCATATGCATAAGGTCTATTGCCTTCATATAGTATTACAGACACTTTAAAGTTTATATCTGAAGTGGTTCTTAAAATATCACAATAACGGGAAAGCGAGAAGGACATACAGACAACCTAAAAATATGCCACATGCATAAAAATGGTAATCATATATCCCATGGTTGCTCAGTAAGTAAATTTGCCAATTAGTCTAAACCAACTTTGCCCATTTCGTCTCATTCCACATGGTCTAACTACATTTTGTCTACAACCATTTTATCTAATTTCCATTTTGTCTAATGTCCATTTCATCTAATGTCCACTTGGTCTAACACCACTTGGTAACTTCCAGTAACAAACTTGTGATAGACCAAATATCAATTTAGGGATTAGACCATAATGCAATTAGACAAATTGGCAATTATACCAAGTGAGATTTAGACTAAGGAAAACTAAGACCAAATTGTTAGTAGACCAAATGGGTTTAGCCCATGTCGCATTAGACATCTAGAGAATTGGACCAACTGCTTTTAGACCAAGTGGATATAAACCACTCAGTATACAATTTTTTATCTTACCTTCATAATTGACATCTCCTACTAGCTTGAATTTCCCTGTAGTTTCATCTTTAACCCTGTTGATACCGACATCGATGACGGCCACACCGTCTTTCACCATATCACCGGTGATCAGGTTGGGTATACCAACAGCTACTACGATGATATCAGCTGACTTGACAAAGCGATTGAGCTGCTCGGGAGGGGTGTATCGATGGCACAGTGTCACGGTAGCATCCATTCCCATACCAGACGCTGTGTAATTAAATACAAGGGGGTAGGGTGAAAGGTTACGTACAAACATTACAAAAGAGTTTTGTCGAATTAAAAAATTCAATTTGACAAGACAACTAACCATTTCATTGGTAACATCTTGTCTTGAAATATATAAATTAGACTAAACCTATTCTTCATCTGGGTTTATTTATATCCAGGTAAACTGTCATATCAATAAGCAATGGAAGCAAACTGTTATCTGGAGGGTTTTCCCAAGCTAGGCTTTGGCTCTAGATCTTGATTACTGTCACATTTGCTTAATTTGTTGTTTTCTTATTTTTATGGCACTGTCCCGCAATGCATCTTCTTAAGAAGCGTATACTATGCCCTTAATAATATTTTTTTAAATAATAATTATTATTATTATTTTGGGGCTGCACTGTTCCATTATTGGGTATATATTTGAAAGAGCCAAATAAATAAATAAATAGGTGGGGCGCCAGATGCAACTTCCGTTGGCCACTCTTAGAGCGATGAAAACAAAGCCGGCCGGGAGTCTAGGCATGGTGCTTTTTTAACATTTCAGTTAACCACTAGATCTTGAGGAACTAAACTAGTGAAGATGTTTTCATCAATTTGTGGGATAGACTCATTGGCCCGAATTCACAAACGTGGTTTAGTTAGTCCATGGTCTAAATCAATTGTTTAAACCACGGATTTAGACCATGGTCTAAATTTTGGTATTCACAAACCACCTGATTTAGACCATGGACTAACTAAACCACGTTTGTGAATTCGGGCCAATGTTGTCAATGACCTTTGAATAAAACAGGGGTGTGAGAGCTGGTTAAAAAAAAAGTCTGAAAAAATCTGAAGTGAATAATGTGCACGAACCCTATGTGCGCAAAGCGCACATCACGAGCGCGAAACGCGAAGTCCCTTAAGGCCGGGGTCCATGGAAGCTCTGGGGTATTAGATGCTCTCTGGTGCAACTTAGGCTAATTTTGGAAACTATTTCTATCAATTTCAATTGCTGTTTTTGAGAAAAAAACACTTAATTTTTTCCATACCTTGGTATTTGAGGCTTGAAAATTTTCATCTGGGACAAACACTGTACTTCTAAATAATATGCTGCCTGGCACCTGGCATTTGCTGGTAACAAGTTGAAAAAAAAACAGCAGGCAACTCTCAACTTTGCAGTGAAATCCAATTCTATACAGTCATGTATAAGAGTTCAAAAAGTGTTTGTGAATTCAAATTTGCAAATGCGCGGCTGATTCCGGACGCCGGTCCGAATATCAAGATTTTGACCGCCGGTGGTTTCGGCGATCTCAATCCCGGTTTGCCGTACGCGACTGAGCGGGGCTCAAAATTCACTCCGCCGCCGCGATCGGCGGTCAATGTCGCTTCCGGGTTGAGATCGGCGGTAGTATAGCTCGCTCACCGTATGTGAATGGCTAAAATGCACGTGCGATTTACGATAAATTACTCACGTTTTCGGTCGTTTGGATGAGCTCCACTTGTGTTTCCAAGAATTAAAGTCTCGGCGAGCGTGCACATATTCTATGCACTGCAATGAATTGTTTTCGCAGTCAGTTACGCGGTACTACTTGCGTGGATACGTTATGAGCGGTGGTTTGTCGGCATGTGCGCATGTGAGAATGATTAAGCTACTGAAAAAAGGGTAAATTTTGGTGGTTTTTTCCGTCGCAAGAATACTAGCTAACTTCAGTGCGAAGTTTATATGCTTTTCTATGGACAATTATGCCTGAGCTGAGAACTGAAGTTTACCGCTTTTCTGAAGCGCGCGTTTCCGACTTTTGGATCTCGATCCGGGAAGGAAAAAAAAAAGCGATAAATGTAGATTGGTTTTTGAGGGAAAAAATCGGAATTCCGCGTAAAATCAGAGATTTCACAGCCCTGATAAAAGTGCCTGGATTACTGTGCCAGCCTTTATCCCATTCAAAGATGCCAACCCTACAGAACATTATAACATTAGAAATGAGGAAATGAATAGCGCAAATATTTGAAACAGCTGAACCAAATGACTTCTCTATCAGAGAAAGCATGAATAATAACCTTTTTGCTCTGTCATTCAATTTTGAGAATGTATTCAAATCAATCAGATTTCTATATTTGTTTCAGGTAAAATATTTGCATTATTCGTGTTCTAATTTCTAATCATTCTGTAGGTTTGGCATCTGTGCCCATTTCCAGAGCTTCAGACCTCCCTTGCCCAAGAATGATTAAATACTTACAATGTTGTCCATCAGCATTCATCAAGGTAGCAATAGGCATGCCGACGTTCTTGGATCTTCCACAGACGACAGCATTCTTCCCAAACAAATCAATACCTGGATATGAACAGAATAGAAAAGAAGATGAGTTATATTTGAAGAGCTTAGTTCCAAAAGGGACTAAATCCACTTTTGCAACTTCTGAGTAAATGGCATTTCTTTGCCGGATTTTGTGCAGGCGTCTACGGAAAATTGAAATTAAAACTTGCAATTTCTGGAAGTTGCAATCAAAATTTAAGTAAGTTCTTTTGTTTAAAGATGGGTACGTACCTGAACAATGTCCTGATATCAATAACTCAATTTTCATCAAAAGTGGATTTAGTCCCTTTTGGAATAAAACTCTTCATTTATAGAACAGCTTGATACACGCAGGAAATGAAATTTTTGCCTTGATCATGAAAAGCATTATACCACCAAATATATTTTGTATTGCTTAGAAATAAATTTCCTTTTCATTCTCAATTCTTCTAAAATCCCACATGAGGAACGGGGTACAATAAATTCCACTATAATACAAATTACACAAGGTTTTATTACCAATAATTCTCACAAATTTGGCTAAAGGGAAAAAAGATTTCCATATTTCAAAGCCATAAGATATTTAATTAATTACAGATAACCTTCTAAATTCATCCAGACAAACGGTAATTTAACTAACCGTAACGTACATGTAACTAAACAAGATTTTTGTTGTTTCTATAGTGAAATATCAGGCTATTCATAAAATATTATATATTATATCAACTTGCCAACTCATTAGCAATGAAATGAATGCCAGTTTGTTTCAATTGAACCTAGTTTGCAGACAATTTAGGACCAAAATCCCTCCAAAACCATGTCCACTTTTCGAAACGCAACCAACTAAAATTCAGTTCCTATTATCATTTACTGAAACATGCCTCTTGATTCTATTTGATGGAATGAAGTAGGTTATGTTCATAAATATTGGCACTACAAAAATTGAAAAATAATATAAAAGCATCTTCATGCAGAAGGCAACCTTAAGGTTAAAAATTACCATAAAGTGTTTCGTAACTAATCATGGAATTATTTGTTTTCATGTTAAGCCACCAGATGGCAATTCAGCAAAATACATACATATGTAAACATGTTTTGATACAGTGTTAATCATCATTCATGTTATAGCATGATGTACAATACATGCACATTGCATTATGTCCTCATTAAACTGCAATGAAATTCCTACATGAACCAGTGTATGATTACAAACCAGTCTGCTCCTCTCAGACTATGAATCACAGGATGACACATGACTGTGACAATATGACACGCAAGAAAGTATCATACAAACGGCAAATAAAATATTAGTCACATAAAACAAAATTTTCTGAAATAGGCATTGGCTATCAAGAAAGCAATCTTTCTTCGTACACCAGAGATGCCTCTCATTAGCACTAAAATACCTGACATTGGTAAAAAAAAATATATATATATATATGAAAAAGCTTTAAAAATGGATGAAATAAATGTAGGTACACACTATGGCACATTTTCTTTTGTAAGTGATGGCTGAACAATTTAAAAAAAAGCAACAATGTCATTTTGATAACTACTGAAACAGAGTCGGCTAGACTCTCTCTATAAGATGGCACTGTACAGAATCACCATATAAGTCAGCCATGTACCTTGTACGAATGCATCTATAGCCTTCTGAAAAACTTTTCAACCAGTCTAAGATCCCACATAGTTTGTAAGTTAACATGTGTTACAAATACATTAAATCCTTCCTCTTTATCTTTGGTATCCTGAAGCAATTATGTAATATAAACAATTACTAGTAATATTATGTAATGTACATTGTTATAATTAGGAAGTAGTCTAAATTACATTGTATTGCAGCCTGTGATACGTGTCAGAGTTTATAATAATGCCAGTGCCCTGTAACACAAAGAGAAACAATCAATCTTAGAATTGATTGTAACACAGCTTACCATAGACTTATGATTGATCAATCGTTAGATTGGTTGTATCTTTCATGTTAGAGGGCATAAGACCTGGCTCGATCCCAGAATGCAGAATCATAAAAAATAATTTCTAGATATTAATCATAAAGTAAAACATGTTCACACTTAATACATTACTTGATGTCTTGACAAGTACAGTGTAGCATGACACAGGGTATATCTAAACATAGCCCATCTATATTCATACTTAACTTTAATCTCTTGATCGGTTCCAATACGGGTACATTATGTAAAAATGTACTTCAAACAAGAATAACACAGACCAGGTATGAAAGCCTACTTGTTCACACTTACCCGATCTCTTGATGAGTTCCCATATACCGTATGGTGTAGCAGGGATGACAGAGGGCAAGTCTAAACACAGCCTGCCAATGTTGACCATGTTGAATCCATCTACATCTTTCTCCGGGATGACCGAGTCACAAATAGTCCTCTCATCCATGTGAGGTGGGACCGGTAGCTGAACTAGGATGCCATCCACGTTGGGGTCCTGGTTGAGGTCGTCTACGATGGCCAGGAGCTCCTTCTGAGAGATGGTGTCAGGTTTCCTGATCGTTGTTGAAGTGATACCTTCATTTGAGGAAATAAAACAAGTGGAGTGAATTTAAGCTTCTGATGCTATCCTTCATATTATATCAAAAATCCAATCATGTATATTGGTTGGAGGGTTTAGAAAACTTTGAAAAGCATTATAACTTTTATTTCACACAATTTTCTTTGCACGGGTCCAGATTGAATTCTTTTAAAGTCTGTGTTCATTGGGCTCCTGTAACATCTGGACCCGTTTCACACCAAGTTACGCATAACTCAGAGTTGCACTCAAGTTCCTAGTTGTGTGTGGGATAGTATCCATCATCTCATTTGTCATATCATGCTCACGGAATGCACATTATTGGGAAACGATCAATGAGGCTACAGTGTACATTTAAAAAAAATTTAAAGCTGAGGATTTTTTTTTTTGGGGGGGGGGGGGAGATGTGCACTAGGCCTAAATAATTGCGATATGGTAGAAAACACATCACATGCTGGAAACTTCACTTTTATAAAGGTAGTGCACATTGTTGGTAATAATCAAAGGGGTTTATTGGCGAAATAATCATTCCTGATGATAATCTCAAAATTAAATTTCCAGAGCAGAACAGTTTTATTACAGGAAAAAAACAATTTGTTAGGGTGGAAAGTTATCACCAGTGTGGTATGAGGATTTTTATTTTTTTTAAACTTTTTGGCCATACCTGTACATCATGAAAATACACCAAGAAAAACACATTTTTACAAATTCCATGAATTGACAAACAATTTTATCTTTAACTGGGAATGGTTAGCAACAGGGATCTGGTATGTACAACAATGTATGTCATTTCCTAGGGCCCCATATGAACTCTACTACAAAAAGTCAAAGATATTTCAAACTAGGAGACCCATAATGTGCTGGTGTGTGTGGAATCCTGTCAGCCAAAGCTTTGGGGAGACAAAATCGATTTAAAGAGACAACTCTCTTTAAAGAAAAACAGAACAAAAGTTCATTTCAAAGTCACCAATCTAATTTATGGAAATTATATTTCAAAATAAATACAGTAACATTTTGACATAATGCCCAATAGTTAATGAGAATTGTAATAAAAGATTGATTTGGAATGTCCAGACAAGATATTTGTATGACCCTTATCTCATTGTAATATTTGAATAGTTTGTATTTTTATAAGACAACACATTTCCATGTATTGATACATTGAGCAGTAGAACACAGTAAATAAACAAAAAGTTCAAGTCTGAAATTTTCCATGATGAACAATGGACTTTAACCCAAGCTGGAATCTGGATACCTACATTTGTATAATTATGATGTACCGGTACATGTAGTAAAAATGTATCCTACATGGACAGATGTGCTAACTCAGCAGAATATTGCTTCCTAAAATCTTCTGAAGAAAAAAAAAAAAACCATAATAAAGTTCAGAAAAAGGGCAAAAGACTTGCATTTTGTATAGCACATGTTCAGATCTGACACAAGAGCAAACTGGCAGCTTTAAGCCATCAACTCGTATGTTATATTAAATGTTCTATTCATGCATGTCTGTATGAGTGAAGGGGAGGAATAGACCTGTGTAGAAAGACAGAAGCACAAACCAGGAGAAAATGAGAGAGAGAGCATTATCTCTTTTTCTTTAAAAACTGCATTGAGACCCTCTTCAAAGGTCTAATGCACTACAACTGCTTTTATTCGAAGAGAGAGAGAGAGAGAGAGAGAGGGGGGGGGGGGGAGAGAAAGAGTAAAACATTATGTAGACAGCCAAAACAGACATTAAAAGAGAAATACAAAGATAGAAAGAATGTATGTAGGGCCTAGGAAATGCTTGTTTCCTGACAATGTGGAAAGTCTGAATGGAATTTTCCAGTCAAGCCACGTGTAGGAAGCTGTGCTCATAATATTCTGATCAAAGTTCATCCTGTTTTATTATGTAAACAGATCTATGCACGCACGTGTTGTAGGGTAGCTTTGATGATGCCTCCATATGTCAAAAACAAATACTTACATTTTACAGGCTATCATTTCATTTTCAGATTTCTATGATGGGAGATTTTAATCTGCTTAAGTTGTTTTTGTTTATTTCCCAAATGAAAGATGAACAAAATCATTTGATGCTTGCGAATTAAATTGCTACATGTAAAATAAGACCTTTTCTCTTCATTATTGACTTGTTCTTTCAAGTATTTCTAAAGTAATTGTGCACATAAACCCTGGCTACATACAAGGGAACTTCCCTAACATGGGGGCTCCTAAACCATACCTGCTTTTGCGGCGGCCTTGGACTTGTTCTTGACATAGACCGAACTCGCTGGATCCTCTCCTACCAGCACGACACTCAGCTGTGGGGGTCTATTTCCCTGGGCCACCAACTGATCCGTCTCGGCTTTAACTTCCTTAAGAACATCGCTTGCTATCCTCTTTCCATCAATAATCTGGGCTGGTAATTGCCTATAAAGAAAAAGAGTTCAGTTAGATAGAGTGTTATGCCTACATAAATTGTAAATTACAAGTAATTTGATTCAGCATTTGGAGGCACTTGGTGCATTTGACACACAACAACAAAATTAAAAAAATAAAATTAAAAAATTGATTTAAACATAGAGTACAATATATTAATACTGTGATTTCTAAAGAAGAAAAAAAATAATGGGCATATTTTTCAAAAGTTGTCAAGGCATGTGCTATTTTTTCAGGGATCCTGTCTCTTGTTAAATCTAAAGTCAAAGTATTTTTAATTCTATAGCTTGATGATATGGTAAGATTGTTAATATGAAGACACCAAAACTTACTCAAACAGCCTAACTTGTTATATTTCTATCTGGTATGCAAGAAATGCAACAAACATTGCACATGTAGAACTTTTGACCTTCGAAGAATAATCCCTTTCAGCAAATCCAAAGCTATCCGGGATACTTGATATACTGATTGTGCTGTTTAAATGAACCACAGGGCAATCAATATTTGCTGATATTTTTACACAACTAATTTGCTATGTGCCCTCTATTTTTTTAAATCATTAAAATGGATGGCAACAAAATGTAGGACAAAATAGTCTAGAATCACTAAACTATTTTATTTAACGTTAAATGTTAAAGCTAGTATTAATAAAGAACATCACTCGATTCTCATCAAAATAAAAACTCCAATCATCATCACAATTTCGAAAAACATTCAGCAACAACAAGACACAAACTACAAAGACAAAAGGATGCTAATGCAGTTTTGTATTCCACATGAGAAGGGATATGGTTACTGTGACGGGCACCCAGTAGAAAAGGTTAGGGAGCATAGGGTATGTTTCTTGTGTTGTCGTTGATAATGCACTGCAAATGTAATAACTAAGCACTGTGCAAACAGTCAACAGGCCGAAAAACAAGTAACAAAAAAGCAGATCACCACTCAAATTTGCAAAATTGCAATTGATTTAATAATTCGACCCTGCTTACATGTGACAACTATTGTATCACAGGCATTACATGAAAAGACACTCTATAAGACTGAGCTGCGCATCGAATCGTGACCATGTTTTGTCTACTCAACCAGTACTCAACTGCCATTCAATTCATGCCAAGTGCTGCATGCTGTCACTAGTACTACTACTAGCCACCCACGCTCAGTCCAAGCACCAGCGCAGCGGGCCTGGCTGTATCGTGGCTAGCTGCGAGCCTACGTCATGCACGCTTGCCGAGGCTCGCATGAACGCACACACTGCACATGCAGCTCAACTCTGTTCAGTGATCGTGAAATAGAAATCCATATTTTGAGATTAATATTATTCAAAAACAAATCAAATAGAGACTTACTTCTCGCATGATACTGAAAGTTGACGAACACATCGAGATGTAGGAGCACAAAGCCTGGAAATACGTGGAAACATAGTGATTTATCGGGATGTAGACGGAGGTGTCGGCGTGATCAGCTGCTGAAGGAGTCTGTATCGATTGTATGATCGATATTATCGTTATATTATCGAGAGAAAAAAAAAGAGCGGCCTAATGGAGTGCAGTGACAAAAACAAAATCTTTTTCAACTGATAAAAAGAAGTTTTTTTTTATTTACAGCAGCCAAATTTACATTACAAAATTAATGACCCACTCTTTATTTATGTCGCTGTAAAGTTAGGTTTCCTCTTTAGTTTAGAATAGGTTCTTCTCCAAGGATTAACCACCTTCAAAACCATGGATTAAACGTGACTGCATCTACAACAGAGAACAACCGATTGGTAAGATGAGCCCCCCCCCCCCCCCCTGGTTTGAGGTCCCTTTAATGAATCCATGACATTGTGCTCCCGCGACAATTGCTCGCATAAATTCCATACACTAATCGAATGACAAACTTCAACCAGGGACTTTACACTATACTCCTACCCTAAACCTAACCCTAAACCTAATATAAAATCCCTATTACAACCTAACCCTAACCCTATATCTTAGACGAAATAAAGCCGGGAGCAATGTGTCGCAGGAGCAAATGTCGGTCACCCCGCTAGAATATCCATAAATTGATAAGTGTACACCGCTCCCCCCCCCCAAACAATGAGAATAAATAAAAACAATAAAATAAAAACTCGACTGCAAACAAATACGTTTGTTGTCGTCAGGACGTACAGTTATTGCCGAATTATGTGGGGAATGCCGGTGGTGTGGTGGTGAATGGTAAAATGGGGTGGTCGGTAATGGCTGGTGTGGTGGGGTGGTGGTGGTAGATGGTGACCGTTGGTGGTGTTGTGTGGCGGTTGTTGGTCTAGGTAACAGGTAGGGTGGTGTGGTAGGATAATGGGTGGTCGGTGGTGGTGGTTGTGGTACCTGTGGGTGATGGTAATGGGTGTGTGGTGGTGGGGTGGTGGTAATGGTAGTGGTGGTTGATGGAGTGGGAGGGTGGGGTATGGTAGTGGTGGTGGTTGGTGGTGGTGGTGGGTAATGGTAGTTGTGGTGGTGGTGGGTAGGTTGTTGTTGTCATGGTGGTTGGTCGAAGTGGTAGTATCAGTGGCGAACCAGGATTTGATGACGGGGGCGGGGGGCAAAAATTGGATTTCGATTTTGGTACACCCAAATTATTTTACTGTGAACCGGGCGGGCAAGAAAGTACATAATTTTTTTTTCGAAGCACGCTGTTGAGCGATTAACGCAGGGGGTGGGGGTAGGTTGTAAAATTGTGGGATGGATATGATGCTGGTGCGTTGTTAAATAAAATCAGTCTTTTTGGGTTGTAAAAAAAAATTGCAAGTTACTTGTCCATAAACTAGAAGATAAATTTGTGCTTATTGATTTGATGTTTATGATAGTATATAGATTAAAATGATATCAATGTATATACTTTTACCTGCAAATATTTCAACAAAGGTTTTACAGAATTTGTATGTTGACACAAGTTAGAGAGATAGATGAATCTGAATATGCCAAAATCTGAACTCCTCAAGTTAGCACCGGCTTGCTGTTCTTTGCAGATTTAACACCAACGCGTTTTGTAGGCGTGTGGGGTGGTTGTGGTGGTATGGTAGGGGAGTTGTTGACCAGCTGCATAGGTGATCGGAAATTCGCTGTTAAAAGGGGATAGGCACCAGTGGAGTGGCGTAATATATTTTTGAATGTACGGTCCAAAAGATTGTTTGTTTTGTGTTGTTTTATATTATAATAGTCATATGTTGTTGCCTCAGTAAAATGGAAAATCTTAATTCGACAAAATTAATTTCAAACCGCTGAACTTGTTTTAATTTTAAATTTTATGTCTTTTTTCTATTCCTTCTTCATTCTTCGAGCTCTCCTTCCCCCCCCCCCCCCCCCTCTTCTCGTGCTCTCTCTCTCTCTCTCTCTCTCTTTCTCTTCTCATCTCTCTTTCTCCGTCTTCTGTCCCTCTCTCAATCCCCTAACTTATTACCTCCCTCTCATCGTAAGGTGCCCTTGGCTCTCTCTCTGCTCCTCTCTCTCTCCTCTTCGTCGTCCAGTCTGCCTCTTCTCTTGTCTCCTCTCTCTCTCTCAATTCTCGCACACATTTACCCACACACTCGATCCGTGTCTGTCTGCACCAAATGGAATGCAAAAAAATTTAACGCCGTCATATTTAATGTTTTAATTTTGATTTATGTAGGTCTTTTTTTTTTTTTTTTTTTTACTTGTTTACTCAATGTTTAGATCAGGGAGGTGAGAGGGCGCTACTGAAAAAAAAAGGTTACTTTTAATTATTTTTTTTTCCTTTGGGGTAGATGGCTTATCCCTTTTACTTGGTTTGTGTTTCCCTATCTTGAATCTCCCCTTCAATTTTAACAATCATTATAGGGAACGGGGGCGGCCGTTCCCTGGTTCCACAACTGTCTTATTTAGTATTGAGATCAGCCCACGTATAATGCTCATTGTAATGTTATTTAGAAGTTAGGACTTGATCACAGTCTCAGAGCGTGTGAGATGGGTACGCACAAGTCTGCTGCATGAGTATACTTTAATGGATTTTCCCCTCATTTTTTAACTAGCATGTAAAGGTTTTAAAAAAAATCATTTAATTTTCTGATATCCTTTACGAAAATCTTGTACAACTAGCTGTGTAGCATTACTATTTTCTTCAAGGATTCTGCATAGACGGGACTTGGGGGGCATTTCATCAAAGGAGTTGTCGGACATTTTATCTGACAAATTTGCTCTCAGCCAATCAGATGCAAGCATTTCAGTAGCTTATAACAGTTTGTCGGATAAAACGTCCGACAAGTCCTTTGATGAAATGCCCCCCAGATCCATTCTTTTGAAGTCGACCTATAGTACAAGAAGAGTGACTCTCTGATCTAGGCTTGGCTATATGGGCTATCATGAAAATAATTTGTCTTTATAATAATTCGGTCTGAAAACTACCTAAGCGGTTATCCTTCTCAATCACATGTTGGTAATAGAAATAGGCAATAATTTGTCATACTTTCAATCGGTTTTCAAACATTTCTAGGTAATATGGCATGGCAATCTCTGAGAGATCGATGACGTCATCAGAGAGTTGTTCAGGCGGTGGGACATCCCGAGGTGGATGAAACTTGACGGAAGACATGGACTTTTCTAAGTAGGCCTTATTGTTAACAAGATCTTCACCCGGCCAATTCCATTTCTTGGCTTCGTCGATAGAAATATTTAAATCGAGGAAAGATTCGCTGTACGGGAACCCAATCGCCTGACAATATTTAGCCATCATTTCTGCAGGATTCGAGAGAACATCAGACGAGTCAATAATGATCGGACATGGATCGATGTTTTCTTGCACATACTTCCAGAGGGAGTGAAGACTCTTGAAGTATATATCTGGAGGGTTTGTTTCTGTGTGTTTTCTCATGTCGAAACTACGTTCCTCGGTCTCTCCTTCTAGTAGGTAACCCCCTTCTCGAGCTTGCTGATAATGACCAGCGTGAGCAGAGGAATATACTAGAGTAGGATGACGGATCAAGAAGGAATGGCGGTAACCTGCAGGAATATATCTTCTACAATTGTCGTCTGTCATTGCAAAGCTCTCATCCTTCACAAAGACATATTTGCTACGAGTCTGTTCTAGAGCCTTCTGTATATTATTGTATCTGTAGAGGAAAACAAAAAAGTGGCAATTATTGGTTGACATTAAGACTAGTGCATTCATAAGTCAGAGAATTATTAGACATCATTCTAGTTTATTAAACTGTTTTGTTCCTTCATCGAAAAATCTGACGAAAGGACAATTTTATAGTATCATGGTAAAACAGATTATACTAAGTGTTGCCAAAATAATTTTGTTATCCTTTGCCGAATTTCTAACCTTTATTGATTTTTTTTAAAGGAGGACATACACCGAAAATAACATCGGCTAAATTCTAAAAGATTTCTATATTTTTATTGCTTACTGCTCTATAAGATTACCTATTAGAATTTATATAGAAGAGAGACGTTATGAAAAATAATGATATTCTAGTTTCTAATCGCCATTTTTTCGATATGGTGTGACATAGGCAGAGTCGTTTAACAAGTAAAGTATTACAATTTATAGATGCTCTTGTGGGCTACTTCAGCTGCTAGATTGCGTCTGGCAACATCAGAAGAGCGTTTTTATAGATTTGGGGGAGCGGGGGCTCCGCGGCCCTTGAGAAGAGCCAATATTGATATTTCTTGGAGTTCACTTTCCTTTAAAACTTTATTTCAAACTGAAATTCTTTCAAATTCATTTAGACCTATACGTATCCACCCATGCAGGAGCGAGCGGGGGAGCAAATAATATGGAAGGGGCACCTGTTGAAGTAATTTAAAAAGTTTGTCCACTTACGAAAGCATTTCTGTTGTCATTTTCATTGCGAACACCGAGCTCAACAGTTCACTAGCAGTGCTGTAAGCCCCTTCGTTGCCTTCATACACCAGCGGAAGATCCTCTTTGGGTAGTGCTTCATGCAACCCGCTGCCATTTCTGCAAACGCGAAAGGTTCAAACCAGACTTCGACATCGGGTATTCGGCTCATTGACTTGGTGATCGCTGTCGAGACCGTGCGAGGAACTATCCACATGATGTTCCGAATCGAAGACTCAGGAATGGTTGTTTCGATGCCCGCCATAATTTTTTCTAACCGTATACTGATTGTTCGTGAAGATTTGTCATAATTATGGTGGATATTATATGCCACTGACCGCTGACTTCATATAATACAGGGCGTCCCGAAAAGAACTATACACTTTTGAAATGGCTGCCAAATGAAAAATATTTCATTTTAGGTAATGAAATTTACATGTATGGAAAGCTCATTATCCAAACTTTCATATGACACCAAAAAGTCCGAAAATAAGTCATGCATGAATGAGCAGCGTTCACTTTTGTAAAGGGTATGGAAATTAGGGTGCGCAGGAATTGCCCTACTAAGTTGTATGAGGAAAGTCATTTGAAGCTTATGGAATTGAGGATGATATGCAGAATTACTGATCAATTATGATGAGTTGGGGTTTGCTAAGTGAAATTGGGGATTACAATTTCATGCATGAGTGAACAGGAATAGATGTATTTCCTATTGTTGCATTGTAACTTTCCAAGGTATATTTAGTGAGGTCCTTCAGTGGTGTGTTTAATCTCTCTCTCTCTCTCTCTCCCTCTTCTTTTACTCTCCCTTCCTGTCTCTCTCTCTCTCTCTCTCTCTCTCTCTCACTCTTTGTCTTCATCCCTCTCTCCCTCTCTCTTCTTTCTTCCTCTCCCTGTCTCCCTCCCTCTCTCTCTCTATCTTTCTCTCTCTTTTTGTATGGGTGTGTTTTTGAACATTCATATTCAATGGTTTCTACTCCAAATATTCTGACAACCTTCCTGCATCCCAGTCTACTCACATTTACCCAAATTGGGATGGTTGATGACAATCTATCAATCTATCAATCAATCAGTCACATAAATTAGACAATCAACACCCAGCTAGCAATCATTTAATCAACAGTGTACCAGTCTCAAAATGTTTCAACTAATCAATCAAGCATTACATCATCTTCATAGTTATTTCAATCACCATGTCCAATAAATCAATCAACTCAATTGATCAACCAACCAACTATCCAGTCATTTTAGCAATTTGGACCTTTGTATTAAAGGAATATGGTAGGGGAGACCGGGTATGGAAGTTACACGGGTCAGTTGTTACAGTTCTCAGTGTGCAAAGATGGAACAAGAGAGGATGTGCTAACTGATCTATATACAGCCTACACATAGCTGTGATGAACTGCCGGTCGTGAAGGTTTCTCCATTGTTTTATTAAAAAAGTAAATCAACAAAAACCATTTTTTACAGTTCAAAGTAAATTTTTGACAAAAATTGAAATTTGTAATAGCTCTTACAACTGAAAGGCACATGATGATAGTCTGGTATTGTAAATATAGAAACATGTATGTCACTAATATATTTCCCCTAGCCATGCCCTGTAATTTGCCTAATGACTGTGCTACAGTTGATTTATGTGTGTGTAAAATCACCCATGGGGTAGGTTGTTACAAACAACCTACCCCATGTTGATGTAACAACTTACCCCAATTACATTACATATGTAAAATTACATTGTCTCAATTTTCAGGTGTTAATATTTTTATTTTTCTATTATTACTTTTGTCTATTCTAGAGCTCTACTTGATCTACTGTTAACGATGTCAAGAAACTGGAAAGTTGAAATTAAAGTATTGGTATAAGAGATTTACACATTGTCAACTTACCCCGTTATGTTAACATATTGTAACAATTGACCCCGTATGTGTTAACAACCTACCCCGTATTGGGGTTAGGTTGTTACAACAAAATGTCTTCACTAATTAAGCTGTAGTTAATTAGTGTTTACATGTTTTCAAGTTTTATATGCCTCAGGTTTTAGCCAACATAATAGGCTAACTACACACCCAATATTGGAGTGCGTGAGTTCTTTCATTAGAATTATCTGGCCCAAAATGTGAATTTTGTAACGTCCATACCCGGTCTCCCCTACAGTGTAACACAAATGTTTGAAATTAACATGTCAGTCTTTATTTTCAGTTGAATTTTGTTCTTTTTCGATTTTACACTTGTTTCATCCATCCTGTAACAAAACCAAAACAAATCTGATAATGCAAAATTAAAATAAAAGTCTGTACGTTCAATGGCTCAACGTGTCCTCCTCCTCTTTCGATGCACAACCTGTTTGTTGAAGAAGAAAAAAAATGCCACTGATGTTGGACATTCAGACAATCCAAAGATCATGAAAACGATCATCAAAAGGGATCAAAAATCTTACCCTGCATCTCACTTGTTCTGCACCCCATTCTGACTACCACTAACACACCACTGAAGACAACTTGGAAGGCTACAATGCTATAATAGGAAATACATATTCCTGTTCACTCATGCATGAAATCATAATCCCCAATTCTACAAATTCTCTTAGCAACCCCCAACTCACATAATTGATCAGTAATTCTGCATATCATCCTCAATCCATAAGCTCCAAATGACTTTCCTCATACAAATTGTAGGGCAATTCCTGCGCACCCTAATTTCCATACCCTTTACAAAAGTGAACGCTGCTCATTCATGCATGACTTATTTTCAGACTTTTTGGTGTCATATGAAAGTTTGGATAATGAGCTTTCCATACATGTAAATTTGTTACCTAAAATGAAATATTTTCATTTGGTAGCCATTTCAAAAGTGTATAGTTCTTTTCGGGACGCCCTGGAGAGCTCAGTGCATAATGAATGGATACGAGACTATTGACACAGTTCAAGATCAAAGGCCGGACTAATATTAGGGTGGGCGAATCTCACCTTTTTTTTCAAACGAGTTGTTTCATAGTAAAATTCGATGTTAGAAACAGAATATGACAATTATTTTTGCGTACGATGACGTCTTACGTCGCTAAAGTGCAATAAACAAACTGGCCTCCGAAATGGCGTATTTTGCCCAATTATCACACTTTTTATAGGTATAAACCACCCTTTTATTACGTTTTTATATGGATTTTGGATGTCAGGGACCCAACATGATTAAAGGCCTCGTCACACCGAGTCCGGTCCGGTAACCGGTACGGCAAACCGTTCAAATCGCTCCAAGAGCGATCCCATAAAAAGCCGTACCGATTGCGTTTCCGGCTAGTACGGCACAGCCCGTGGTTTGTTGTGACCGGGTCTCATTGCAATAGTACACGGCCGATTCATTTCGACCGTTTTTGCCCATGTTGAACCGGAACGGGCCCGTGCCGTGGACCGGACCGGACTCGGTGTGACGAGGCCTTATCCAACATGATTAATCCTACCTAAGTTGACTGTTAGTGTAGTTTAGTAGTTAGTTTCAGTCAATATCGAGCAAAAATCACCTCATATCAAAATCGCACTAAATAAAACACCTATAACACATACTAGGTACATTAGGTCATGATAAAATTGTCAGATTTGAGCTTCTAGACCATCAAAATCCATAGAGAAACAAAATAAAACCGGTTTATACCTATAAAGTGTGTGATGAATGGGAAAATACACTATTTCGGTTTTTTGGCACTTTAGCGACGTCAGACATCATCGTACACAAAAATGATCTGTCATTTTTGGATTCTACATCAAATTTAACTATAGAAACAACTTGTTTGATATAACTTCTCAGAAAAAAGTAATTATTTGCCCAACCCTACTAATATCATAACCTACTTTTGTTATTCATGACTTTGCCCGTATGCTATCCGTCTCTCATAACGCAAAATGATGAATTCTTATCTCAAATAATGCGAGCATGGAATCATCGCAATTACAAGAACATAATGTTGGGCTACAGTTCCATAATTTTCGTTTACGGCTCTTAATAGAGGAATATAGTTTTATTTCATTGATGCTTAGGCCAAGTATTGATTAAAAAAAAAAAAATTAATAGGCCTACTCCTCCTGATGAAAATAGCAATACATTAGATAGCCCGCAAGTGACATCACAAAAATTGAAACTTCAATATATCTTCGTTGGTCTGTGTTCTGATTCTAAAATGTACAGTCAATATAAGAGGTACTATTCAAATTATACAGCATAGGCCTACCTGCTAAGAAACATTGCACTCTAAATCAGGCTACATCATTATGCTATGATAGGTAGGGCCATGGATTTCTACGAAGTTTGTTTGCTTTTTTTTTTTGCAAGAAATTGATAAGAACGTATCATTTATTTTATTTTCCTCGCAAACAGGGTTTTGTTGTCCTGAAATATCGATTTTCTACAATATTTATATATCTTTCTTACAGAAACGTTTCCCATTCTGATACGTCATATTCTGAAGAAAATGGCAGCCTCCAGGTTTGTCTATTCCCATTTCGAACATTTCTGAGTGAAAACTTGCAGACTAACAATTTAGACGTACAACATTAAGACTTTGTCCTCCGAGACACATTACCTTTTAAGAGTTTTTTTTTTTTCTTCTTCTTCTTCTTTCTTTTCTTCTTTTTCATATGCCCGGTATATCAAGAGGAAAAAAGAGAGATAGGAGAGATGCGATCGATCGAGAGACGGAGGAAGGAAACAAAGATACACCGTTATACATTTTGGCGGCGAGGCGAGGGGGCGGGGGACACCTCCCTAGAGGTTTTCTCTAGGTTTTTTTTTTGGGGGGGGGGGCGGGGGGTCGTAGGCGGGTCTATTTATAAAACGGTTGACCTAAAAAAATTATGACACCCCGCACGTATTGACGCCTATATGCCTAATACCGTATAATGCCGAAATATTTGAGCTTTACATAATTAGGCTATGTATATAAGGCAGAAGTTGATATTTTATATGACTGACAAGAATGACATATAAATATAATATTTATTGCAATTACGTAAAATAAAATTTGTCGAATATGAGAGAAGATGTATTGTGAACTTAATCCCTCCGGTTGAGAACAAAACAAATTGGTTTAATAATGGCACGATCTTCTCTACTACTAGTGAGTACTAGACAACAATATCTTACGCTACAAGGACATGAACTACATCTCGGTTATATATTCAGATCTGCAAATAAGTAGTTCTTTAAGCTTGATTTGAAAGACTCTATTGATGAAGGGTCTCGAATATCAAGGGGTATATAATGTTAGTTTATTGTTTCTAAATTTGTACGGCCAAGAGTGCCAAGGTGAGCAATTGTCGATGATCTAAAAGATCTGCCGAGACAAAGTGGGTCCTTGGGGGCGCAACCGACAATTTTTCAAGAGTTAGATATATATTTTAGTGAAATGACGTTGTTAAAGAGAAATATAAATATATATATATATATATATATATATATATTATATATTACTAATTATTGTTTCTTCGTGTACCAAAAGCAAAGTGAGGCACTTGTGAAAACAAGCATACCGGTTATGTCGTATATCCATTGTCTGTATTTATTCAGAATCTACCATTGCTTGTCTCCTCAACATTATTATTTTTTTTTTACTGTTAGTTAATGTCAAACACATTTGGGATAAAAAGGTTTTTAACATAACGCGTGACATTTATCTAAACGTCGACACATTCACGACCTTGTCTTTTTGAAAGGAGATGCATCAAGACGTGTTTTTTTTTTTTTTTTTTTTTTTTTTTTTTCTTCTTTCTTCTATTTTAATTCCTAAGAAACGACCTCATTTTTTAAAAGCCTGGTCGATATAGCGTTTTTTTTATTCAAAAGTAGTTTTAAATGAAAACGATTTCTTTATGTTCTCACTTAAGATTAGAAGCCATTGAGATGCTTTTTTGGTTCTAAGCGTTGCCAAGGTTTTTGAGTATATATTCGAAAACGAGGCAACAATTCTTCGCATCTTTTTAAGAGCCAGGACAAAAGAAAACATTTTATTTGAGATATTATACCGCGTGGGAATGTGCATGAAACTTTACTTGCACTTAATAATTGCATCTTTTGTCATCTCGATATGAGATATTGCGAGTGGAATTAAATAGCGCTTAATATGAATGAATTCCATTTCTAAAGCGCTTTAGAATATCATCTCCCCGGTCATGGGATGCTTGTCTTTTAGACAACACTGTTCATTTCATGACAGCCAGTAGACCATTTCTACCCATGGATAGGGAAAGGAAGTGTAGATAAAGTGCCTTGCACATGAAGGAACATTAGTGCAGTACCAGGATTGGACCCACGACTTCCACATTTCTATCATTTCATTCACACTTTATTACGGGTGATTTAAGTTTATGGGCAAATCCACGATAAAACCTTGACGCCATATACAAAACGAGAAACAATCTTATGAACATGATGAAGGTGTCATCCATCAATATTTTACATTTAAAACGTAACGCATAAACAAGACGAATTGAATGAATCATTATCACAAAAAACAACAATAATTTTGAAAAATATATATACATGGCTACACTGTAACACCGTGACTCTTAAAATATATGTTTCATTCGAAGATGTTTACAAATCATATCTTATCTGTAATGTTGACATCTTAGCCCTTGCCCTCTGCTACTCAGCTGCTCAGCTGCAGAATATGCATGTCCTCTATGGGGCAGGTCAGCCCATGCTTCAAAGATAGACCCATCACTCAACAGCGCATGTAGGGCCATAACAGGCTGCCTTAAACCGACCAAGGTAGACGATCTCTACATCCTCAGTGGCATCGCACCTCCTCATATCAGGAGGTCTGCACTCTCTCAAAAGGAGAAACTTAAACAAGAAAATGATCCACTCCACCCTCTCTTCAATGCCTTGCCAACAACAAAGCGTTTGAGATCCAGGCATAGTTTTCTTCACTCTACCGTGCCCCTCAACCAGAGCCCCCACAACTGTAGGTTAGACCTTTGGTCAACCCGTCTTGAGTTTGCGCCTCACAATGTCATCATCGGCCCCAAGGAGTCCCTCCCATCAGGATCCCGTGAACCCTGGCCGTTCTGGCTCTGTTTGAACCGCTTGAGGGCTGGAGTCGGCCGTTGCAAATGGGGCATCGACACTGAAGGAAGGCCAGTATGCGAATGCGGAGCGGAGGAAACCATGAGTCACCTTCTACAATGCCCTCTTCTCCCCTTCCCCTGCTCCCCAAGCTGATCTTACTTCTCGTTTGCCTAATGGGATCGCCTGCGTTCAATACTTAATGGGTAGAGTCTAATTCGGATTCCCCAAAGAATCAATATAATATACAATGCATACTATGACCTTTAAAATGTAATCAGGTATAATTACAAATCAAACAGAAGAATACGAAAAAGGACTCGAGAAGAAGATCTTAGATATTGAAACTGCAGATCATTCAAGATTTAAAGAAAAAAACTGAGAAGATGAATTCTTTTTTTTTTACCATAAATTAGTTTTTACAAATGAACAAACTTATTTATTTTTTATTTCAGTTTTATGGCAAATAATTATGTAGGCCTACACTGTTAGAAAATTTCTCCTTAAAAAACAGGAAAGTTCCTGCAGCAGAGTCTCGAGAACACCAGTAATCTTACTGCACAAATTTGCAGTGAAATTACAGAAAATTGGTATATGAGGAATGAAAATTTACAAATTTTCTGTAATAAAATACTTTTTTTCTTTTTTCAAACAGACCTGTTCTGTTAAATTGCAGAAAATTTCCCGTTATAAAAATATACAGAATGATTCTGTCATATATATACAGAATGATTCTGTATTTTTTTTCTCCTAAAAAAAACAGAAAAAGTTCCTGCAGCAACACAATTTACAGTAAAATAACAGTACAATTACAGAAAGATGGTATATGGGGTATGTAAATTTACAAATTTCCTGTAATAAAAAGCCTTTTTCCTTTTTAAGAACAGACCTGTTCTGTTAAATTTCAGAAAATTTCCCGTAATAAAAATACACAGAATTATATTATCATACATAATACAGAACGGTTCTGTATTTTTCTCTCTGTAAAATCTTCTGGGTTTTTTTAACAGTGTAGATAAGATAGAAAGAACTAGGGGAGACTGGGGTAATTATGGCCCTGGGGTAATTATGGCCACTTTGTCTTTGAGAGCTTATGATTCTTTGCTGCATTACACAATGATAATTTAATTTTTACACGTGCCTAGCTAAACTCTTCCTACTATCATATGAGAAAAATAAGCCAATTACATGAAATTTTGTGCTTAGGGGAGCCTAAAATGTACGGCAATCACAATTCTGTTCGTTGGAAAGTGGCAAGTCTGCTTTCTTATTTGGGGTGTGATATCATTAATTACAATCATTTAAGATGAAATTTTGATTGAAACTGGAACAATAGGAACTAAAAAACACAACAGAAAAACTTCCACCTAAATATCTTCAATAGTAGAGCTGTAAAGGCGGATCAAATTGATAATGCCATTTGGGGTAATTATGGCCCCCAATGCATAAACAGTGTATAAGCGCAGATAAGCGTAGATGGGGACATTAACTTGTACGATTTTGAACATAAATATATGTATTGCTATGACTGCAAAATTTCAAGTGTGTCTTTGGCTGAACCAATTATTGATTAAATCATTGTTGGTGGTTGAGAAGTGTATTAGGAATACCCAACAACATTTATTATACATTACCATCATTAATTAGCATAATATCTTTGAATTCATACAGTCATTACGATAGGGGCCATAAATACCCCAACCCGTGGGGTAATTATGGCCCCACATAGTTGTTAACATAAAGGTAATTAATATGCAAATGAAAAGTAGCAGGTTTATACTTTCCTTTGTCTATTTTAGGTATATGGACTGCCTGTATTTTTACATATTTAGAATATCATTGGACTTTTCATTTAATGGTAGTAATAGGAAATGTGAAAAAGGGGGCCATAATTACCCCAGTCTCCCCTAAATGTTTGTCCTCAGAATCAAAACAAATAATTTGTGAAGAATTAATAAAATGAGATTAAAAGTTTGTATATTTTAGTTTGCAAGATATCTTAGATGTTAAAATGATTATAAATCAAAGCATAATTATGTAGGTACTACATTAACAAACATACATGCGTTGAATTATGAGACTTGGTGAGCCAGTTGTAAATAAAATACATGAATATAATTTGATATCCGTACAGGTGTCAAATACAGATGTCATATCTAAATATTAGATGTTATTGTTATTATTTTATTTAGTTGATTTTTTTTTACTATCATTTGGAATTAAATTAATAAAGCAGTGATATGCATGAAATACAAAACTACACCACGACACATTTTCAAGTAACCTTTAATCAATTGACAAAATGCCTGACCATCAGGTATTTTATCATGGCTTGTCAATACCATGCGCGTATTCTGGGGGGGGGGGGGCTCGCCCAAAAGGGCGCCAAAATGACCTATAGGGGGCGCAAAATTGACCTTAGAGGGGCGCCAAATTGAGCAAAATACATTTTTTTAAAATTATTTGAAAATCAATATACGTGATTGAGCCGATTGACCCTCTTGAACCTACCCCTACGGCTGATAGTTATATGACCTTACGGTTGGCCGAAGGGGGTGATGTTTAGTGTTAAATCTCTGAAAACTCATTGACTGTATACGTCACAAGATGATCACTTCATTCGGCAGTGTACTTTTCTTTTCTTTTTTTTTTCTTCTTCAAATTAATAGTTAGTGGCAATATGTTTGGTCCTTTCATGTTTGTTTTTTTAAACACAATTTAACCCTAAAAGTTGTATTCCTATTAATAGGCAGTAGCAGATTTAGCATTTCGTAAGAAAGGGTGGGGCATGTCCCTCCAATATTCAGATTTGTATCACAGAAGCCGAATGGTCAAGAGTATACCGAGTGAGTCAAAAAAAAACTTTACACCTAGAAAAATGTCAATAAAAAAAAAACCAATAATATTTATAAACCCCAAATTCTTATACATATTCTAAAAGAGTAACTCCTCCCGCATCTTCTGGTACCATTTTTGTGTGGTATGTCATTACGCTTGGATGAACACGACGCATTATTTGCGAACATGCAAATTTCGAATTGTGCAAGGGTGGGGATGAAATTGAAACAACAAAAGCTGACAAAAAAGGCAACTCCATCATGAATAAAATAGCATAACTTTTTAACGAAAATGTTTTGAGCGAAATAACTTGGCGAGGGTGTTGGTACAGTTATCGACTAGATTCTGTGTAAAAAATTCGATTGATTCATCAAGTACTCCATGAATGAGTACACATCAAAAAGTAAACTGTCACTGACAGACCTAAAAAGGCCTCTTAATACTTTTGAAAAGTGATAATTTTGTCTTTGACGTGTGCTCACTCATGCTTGACTCTACATATCTATCTCATTTTCACACAAAATGTAGTCGATATGTGTAACAACGCCACTGCCAAGTTATTTGGCGCAAGACATTTTCGTTAAAAAGTTATGCTATATTAATTAGGATAGAGTTGCTTTTTTGATAGCTTTTGTTGTTTTGATTTTACTCCCACTTTTGCACAATTCGAAATTTATATGTTCGCAAGCAATGCGCCGTGTTCATCCAATCGTAATGATATAATGCTACAGTCACACAGACACTTACGTATAGTTACGTCCGGTTGCGTCCAAAAATTATTTTCTTTTCTGCGGATCCCCAATGAAATGAAATGAAATGAATGAAATTATCAATATTTCTTCTGCTGAGTATGACGGGTAGGCATCCGTGGGGATCCGCAGAAAAGAAAATAATTTTTGGACGCAACCGGACGTAACTATACGTAATGCTACAGTCACACAGACACTTACGTATAGATACGTCCGGTTGCGTCCAAATATTATTTCATCTTCTATTCTATCATTTCTTATGTATTTCTTTGTTTTACTGGATGAACGAAATTATCAATATTTCCACTGCTGACTATGACGGGTAGGCATCAGTGGGGATCCGCAGAAAAGAAAATAATTTTTGGACGCATCGGGACGTAACTATACATAAGTGTCTGTGTGACTGTAGCATTAGTGTCTGTGTGACTGTAGCATAACACACAAAATTGGTACCAAAAGATGCGGGAGGAGTTACTCTTTCAGAACATGTATAAGAATTTGGGGTTTATAAATTGGTTTTCTTTTCATTAATATTTTTCTAGGTGTAAATTTTTTTCTGACTCACTCGGTATAAGTGGTATATAGTCGTCACATATTTTTGTCCATCCGAAGCCTAAACCCTAAACCTGGGCCCTCTTTTTTCGGGGGGGGGGGGAATAAAATCATTCCCTCTTTTATCTACGGTAGATCACTAACCAATGTAAGTGGATCAACGGTGCCCCTGTGACTCCTACATAGAGCGAACATTGATCGGAACTCTTCAAGACGCCACCAATAGATGATGGAATTGGCAATCCAGTTCACATTGATCATCATCTCCCCAGCGATCATCAAACATTCGTCCTGAAACCCCGCGAGACTCACGAGCGACCAATGCAGCCAGGGACAGCTCCAGCAGAAGACAGTCGTGCCGAAGATCAGACCGAAGGTCCGAAGAACTCTCTGGTTCTGCTCCTTTCGCTCCTGGGTGATCCTCCCATCACATGGTACCCTTGCGATGGAGCGGTAGATGAAGGTGTAGCAGAGTCCTGTGGTGATAGTCGTGCTCCAGGAAACGGACAGGACAAAGATATAGAGGTTCTTCTGTTGGGTCACTGCAAGGATCGAAGAAACTGCCAAGGATAATCCCCACGTCAGTGCACAAGTCACAACCAGGCGCAGAGGGGTGATGATGTTCAGAGCTCCAAAAGGGTCAACTCGGATGGTGATGAATTGGTAACCGGTTACCAAGATGATGCTTAGAAGAGATACCACGAAGGATGCTGTTGATACGATGAATAGTGCCAACAAGCCCTGAAAAAGTTTATGTTTGAATATTATTTTGTAATATAGAATAATATAAAATTATTGCTATTTACTTGTGCAATAACATGATTTGTTATTGAACCAACTAGATAAGTACATGTATAAATAAGTGTCAGTATGATAGATGATGTCCGAAGCTTTCATTTTCCCTGTGCCACCCTTTTTAAAATGGAAATTCAAATTGCTGTTTTGTGCGTTTTTTTTGTTTTTTGTTTTTTTTTTGGGGGGGTTTACTTTTGGTATTTTTAAAGGTAGTGTCATCCTTTTTCACAAACTGCGAAAACTAATGAAACTTGGCATAACTTTAGAATATGACCAACCTATACTGTCTATTCAATCTTACTGTCATAGGTTGCCTAGATCAGTAATATGAAACGAAAATCTGACTACCAATCTAGACCAGCTCTCCATCAACATCGCGGATATTACAGCGCGTGCAGCACGGATCACAAACAGCAATATACACACGGCGCATCAGCGTGCATTATTCTCTGCGCTAAAGGTCAACGGTTCGCACCGTACTGTATATTTTTCGAGGTTCGAAAAAATAGGAATGAATTTTGATAATCGCAATATAATGACAAATATACACAATTGAGCTTATCATGTTGTGGGAAGATATAGTCATTGATATACTACAATATCCTCTCAAAAACTAGAAATTTGATATTTTTGCCTGCAAAAGGCTGACACTACCTTTAAGGCAAACATTCCATTTTTTTTCCTTTCCCTATTAAAAGTAAAGGATATAAACAGCACCAAAAAAAACAAACAAAAAAAAAATCTCGCATAATACATGTAATATGCGGTCTCCGGAATCTCTATGAAGAAATCCACACAACGTACATGGGAAATTCCAACCGAAATTTTAGTGTGATGTTTTCGACATTGTTTTTGTGTTTGTTCGTTTTTTTCCTTATTGTATATGCCTATAACTTTAAATATTTATGGCCTCCATTTTGATGTTACCGCAGGAGATACTTAATCAGATCATTAATAATTCTTTGGCCTTCACAATTTACATGGTACCTGTACATGTTTATATGTATTTATACTTGACAAATGAAGTGTGACTTATGTAAAGCAAGATATAATGATAATAATTAAAAAAAAAAAACATTTTTATAGTGACTTATCCAGCAATAAACAACAGTAGCTTACTGTATCACTTCCTATCATTTTCAATTTTAATGGTTTAATATTGTGGAAAGTTGGAGGAACCGATCTCAAAATAAATAAATGCACCAGTTTTGCTTATTGTATCACTCTACAGGTCTATGACCGTACAGGATGGCTCAAATTTGGTCAGTGCGTCCGTATGAGCCTATATACCTTGTTTTATGGAACTGAAGTGGCTAGCTACCGTGCATGGGTAAATGATTATCTGGTATTGCTACGTTTTAAAATAATATTATTTGAGAACAGGAGAATTCAATATTTCCTCATACCGAATGGTCTTATATATTACTTGGTAAAATAAAATGTAGAAAACAGTTCCTTTCTGGTTCATTACAATTTGATAAATGGTAAAAAAAAAAAATGATCAAGATAAGTACGTCTGTTCTTATCCAAATTTCTTTACTTGTTATCAAATGGTGCTTTGGACAAAACTTAGACAAGAAACACATTTTTGGAACTTGCTTATTAAGAACACCATGAAAAGTGAACCGGGGTTGTTTCACAAATTGTTGAACAGTGAACCACATACGACTTGAAATAATTAGCTAAAGTTTGAAAATCAAGTTTATCATCATTATCGTATTACAAACATTTTTTTTTAAATCAAACTAGCTATGCCTATTTATAGCAACAATTGAACTGAGATTATGGAATAGATTATCAAAAAATAATTTGTGGTATCATAAGTATTTGGTTTTTCTATTTTCTCTAATTTCAAATAATTCGTAATGATGTTTCGAAAGACGCGAAGAAACACCCCCCCCCCTCCCCTTGCAAAGATTTTTTCAGTCCGATAATTCTTTATAATCAATATAAAAGCAAAATACAGAATTTTACACTTCTGTTGCTGTTGAATAATATTTTGTTCGCAATAGTTCGTGCAAATTGGAATTTATTTTGTGACTCTTTAATAAAAATGAATTTAAAAAGTTGCATTACCTGTCCGGGAATTTCAACCTCACTTTCAAAAATTGCGAACACGAGTACGCCAACGAAATCGGAGAGCATTAGGTTGTAAGGAAATATATGATGTCGCTTACGAAGTCGATGGTGACACGGAATCAAAATGAGTGTGATGGTCATCAGTAAGAGTGCGATGACCAGGGTGGAACGTTCAAGAACACTTAAGGGTAACGAACAGGAGGGTGGATGTGATTCATCGTCATCGATCGACATCAATGACATTGTTGATTCATTATCGGTCATCATCGACGACATCGTGGTGTTGAAATCAGGATCCGAGGTCATTTTTTATGGTGATGAGAGAAAAATCCCCTATTCAGAGTCAAATAAAACGCCAGTTTGATAAAGAATTGACCACAGAGAAATTCTTGAGGTGAAGCTGAAACACGCCATAAAAATTAATGGTTAAGATGGTTAATGGCAAATAATACCATTCGATCTTTGTGTATGCGCGCGCTTTCTACAATCTCAATTGGTTTACAGGTGGGGGTGCACTGGGGCTGCTGCCCCAACTTTCCGGTCAAATTTAATGCCTTACCCAGCGTTTGAAATCCCCAAATTTTGGACCTATATGAAAACAGAGTAAATATCAGTATTGTGTTATATTCTCATGTTTCATTTACATGTACTTGTATTTCAAATTTATTTTCAAATTTACCGCTTACATCATTATCATTCATTATCATTTAAGAAGGAGTTACGAAAATATATGAGACAAAAGGTTCTTGATTTTAGTGCATTACATAATCAAAAGAAAAAAATACCGTTTTACAAAAGCAAATCATACAAAATAAAGTGTTTCAGCTAGAAAAATAAGCATTTGGCTTTAAAGTATATTAAAGTATCACATGCACACATCATTTTAGAAATATACATTATATATATATATATATATATATATAGTCGAAATATAGAGTGGTTTTCAGCAACGCCAATCTCCTCTTGTTTTTATTTCGACTACATTTTCCAACAAGAAGCACAGTAGCCATGTTAAAGAGTAGTTCCCTTCTCATATATAAATATATATACTGTATATATATATATATATATATATATATATATATATATATATATATATATATATATATATATATATATATATATATATATATATATATATATATATATATATATATATATATATATATATATATATATATATATATATAATTATACCTAAATTATTTTCCCCTCTTGAACCATTTTTCATATACATTCAATACGTACAGAAATGGTTCATATGAGGAAAAGAAGTACATTATAATCTCTCTTTTGTTATTTTATTAGGATAACCTTGTAATATCCAATGAGCAGATGTAATACGATCTTTTCTGATCTGACAACTGATATCCTCACACTTCTTCATTTTCTGGGGAAAAGTGTAACATTGAATACATACAGTCTAAGTCTTTGCAAGAACCGCCAATAATTTAACTCCTCAACAAAATACATCGTGTCCTGACTGAGCTTCTTTCAACTCTCTTTCTCCATATTGTCCCTTTTCCTCTGCTTGCCACTTCTTTTCCAAAATCGCTTTTTGCTCTTTCGGGAGCGGGAGCTCTCGTTTGTTTGATCAGTCTCCACTTTGCCTCCTCCATCTCCTCCTCCTCCTACCCATATTCCTCCTCCTCCTCTCCATCCTCCTGCTGCTCCGTTAACAAGAAGACTAAGGATGTGGATGAATATGAAGGCAGTGGTGTCTAACAAGATGCCCAGTGCACTGTGAAAAATACATAAATGTATATCATTTAAATGAAAAAAGCTGAGGACGGGAAAATTGATAAAAAGATATAGGCCTACAAAGAAAAAAGTTAATAATATACATTTGGGGCAAGATAAGAGTCATATACTTATACAAAATGATAAACACCGAGAGATAGAAAGAGGGGAGAGCGAGAGGGGGGGGGGAGAGAGAGTAAGAGAGGAGAAACACAGAAATTTGCACACAAAGTATTTCAATTTTTTATTGACCCGCATAATAGAGCACTTTAACATGTTTAAGTGTTTGGTTCTTTAGGGGCTGCTCACTGAGTTGCGAATCCAGGCGAACGAAGCGAATTTGCAGAGTGCCGTCAATAGAGAGTCTAATCAACTTCGTTTCACATGGAAAGCCTTTCGATGTGACGCATTTTCTTTTGCCATGTGCTTTATTGACGAATATTTACGAATGTTTTTACCAGCCGATCCTGTCTTTAGAAAATGGTCACCGATGCCCTATTTGCTTGAATTTTCCCACTTTTTCCCACTTTTTTTTTTTTTTTTTTTTTTTTTATCGGAGGGGGCTTCCTACAATTGGAGAGGGCGTCTATATATTTCCACACAGCATGTCGAACAAAAATATGACAACATTCTATCACTATCAGCTGTTTGTTATAAAGAGGGTAAATTGTATTATCCTCCTCCCCCCCCCACCCCCCCCTCCCCGTTTCTGACCAATGTTGAATCTATCGCTGGATGAAAGATATCTTCTACAAACCCACATGTTGATCGGATCAAATGTTTGCTTGTCATCCTGGGATGTTCTCACATCTCTCCCTAATCATCTGTGCATCGTACAGTATGACGCCCAATTTGCTACGAGACCACCATACAGGCTGACTGGCATACAGACCTGAACCAAGGGCTGAGGCTGATGTAAGGAACATGCTCCCTACAAAATAAACAGGTTGTTATTACAGTACACTTTAATCATCATTATAAATGAGGCGCATGGCATGATAAAGTAAATTACAACGTTAAGTACTAAAATCTTGACAACTGAATAATTATTGCAAGTGATTATCGAATAATAATAGGTGGATGCAGGTTTTCATGAGGGGGGGGGGCACAAAGTTATTGGACGCCTGATGAGCAAAAGCTACACTATCTTTTTATTTTCACCGCACGCCGGCAAAATTTGTTCTCATTGTGGGGGGGGGGGAGGTGTGAAAGTATTAATTATTTATTATTATTAAATGCATGAAAAAGGGGTAAGTCTTATAACTCGGGTCGGCCATCGGCCATGTCATTTTTCTTCAGGGACCCCTTATGTCCTTTCCGGCATTTTTTCTTCTATTTTTTTTTTTTTTTTTTTTTTTTTTTTGGCGGGGGGAGGTGCATGGTACGTGCCCCTTGTTGCCACCCCCCCCCCCAGGATCTGCCACTGAATAATTATATTGCCTTAATATCAGGGGCATACCCAGAACATTTTGATGAGGGGTGTTTGGAACAATTTATAAAGAGTGATCCTCTTCCAGATTTTTATGGGGCAAGGGAATTGAAAGAGGGCCATATGGAGTCGCGTACGGTTAACTAACAATTTGACAACAAATAAAACAAATAGACGAGGGAAGCTCCTAGAAGCGGATCTACGGGAGCAAGCGGACTCCAGAGAAAAAATAAGGAAGGGCCGGGGACAAATAAACAGGAATGGTGAAAGAGAAACTAAACTAAACTTATTGATTGATTTGTTTATTTTACCTGATTACTAGGGAAATAATCAAACGCTTATTAGTAAGCAACAAGGGACCCTAAGCTCAAAGTCGTATCCCAGGGACTTGGCATTGGGGTATGATGCCGCCTTATCAAAGGGCTTAGGGTAGAAATTGCGGGGTAGCGTAAAGGGCCTGTCCCACAGGAGGCGATCGTTGTGGCGACAACCTATGCATGTTAAGGGCCTGTCCCACAGAAGGCGATCGTTGTGGCGAC
>CALNVZ010003433.1:32917695-32920195 GCA_940671915.1 Paracentrotus lividus
TCACGAACTTATAAAGGCAGACAGGCCGCCATCAGGGTAGATAAACACTCGATCAGCTTGTGTCAGTCGAAAAGGATCCGCCACAGTGCGCAAGTTCATATTTGGTTGATTTTAAGCTGCGACAAGAGAAGTCAACGCTGCGAGATGCGCGAAGGTCGAGGCTATTGTATTATTCGGTACCAGCTATTGTTAAGCCTATTGTTGCGTGGAAGCAAGTCGTTTGTCGTAGCCTATCGTAGACAGAGTCGGTAGATACGTATATGATCTTCGGTCACCTACGTTCTGAACACGATTCTGGCAGGTTCTAACAGGTTTAGGTTGTCGCCCACAACGATCGCGCCTTCCTGTGGGAACAGGCCCTTAACATGCAATAGGTTGTCGCCACAACGATCGCCTTCTGTGGGACAGCCTTAAAGGGCCTGTCCCACAGAAGGCGATCGCTGTGGCGACAACCTACGAACTACCTTTAGTACCTATCGCCACCTGCGCAGGTCCAATCGCCTGTAAAGATCGGTGAATTATCGCGTTTGTCGCCACAAATACGTAGAAAAATTCTATTCGCCGATGGTTTCTCAACAAGTTAAACAATAGCCGGGGTCAGTTTGGTTGACGTCAATGACGTAGCCTGTCTTCTCTTGTCGCGACAATTTGCTATCGTAGATTGTCGCCAGATAGAACGTGTTTAGCAGAGCAGAACGGCGGCCTGTTGTAGGTTGCCGCGCTCCAGCGTACGTTGCACGCATCGCTAACCTCACGGCCAGTGAAATTTAAGCCGCTACGACCTTTGTCGCCATCTACAAATCACCAAAATCAGGATCGGTCTCCCATTGAGATACTGTACAGTCGCCGCTGAATTTTGAATTTTCAAAATCACTACGACCCATTATAATGCACGACTGAGAGGACTTCACGAACCTAAAGGCGACGGCCGCCATTAGGTAAAAAACACTCGATCGCTGTGTCAGTCGCAAGGATCGCCACAATGCGCAGTTTATTTTGGTTGATTTTAGCTGCGACAAAAGAGTCGAGCCGCGACATGCGCGAAGGTCGAGGCTATTGTATTATCGGATACCAGCTATTGTTAGCCTATTGTTTGCGTGGAAGCAAGTCGTTGTCGTAGCCTATCGAGACAGAGTCGTAGATAGTATATGATCTTCGGTCACCTACGATTCTGACACGATTCTGGCAGGTTCTAACAGGTTAGGTTGTCGCGCACAACGATCGCCTTCTGTGGGACAGGCCCTTAACAGCATAGGTTTGTCGCCACAACGATCGCCTCCTGTGGGACAGGCCCTTTACGCTTACCGCAATTTCTACCCTAAGCCCTTTGATAAGGCGGCATCATACCCAAATGCCAAGTCCCTGGGATACGACTTTGAGCTTAGGGTCCCTTGTTGCTTACTAATAAGCGTTTGATTATTTCCCTAGTAATCAGGTAAAATAAACAATCAATCAATAAGTTTAGTTTAGTTTCTCTTTCACCATTCCTGTTTATTTGTCCCCGGCCCTTCCTTATTTTTCTCTGGAGTCCGCTTGCTCCGTAGATCCGCTTCTAGAGCTTCCCTCGTCTATTTGTTTTTATTTGTTGTCAATTGTTAGTTAACCGTACGCGACTCCTATGGCCCTCTTTCAATTCCCTTGCCCCATAAAATCTGGAAGAGATCACTCTTTATAAATTGTTCCAAACACCCCTCATCAAATGTTCTGGGTATGCCCCTGATATTAAGGCAATATAATTTTCAGTGCAGATCCTGGGGGGGGTGGCCAAGGGGCACGTACCATGCACCTCCCCCCGCCCAAAAAAAAAAAAAAAAAAAAAAAAAATAGGAAGAAAGAAAATGCCGGAAAGGACATAAGGGGTCCCTGAAGAAAAATGACATGGCCGATGGCCGACCCGAGTTATAAGACTTACCCCTTTTTATGCAATTTAATAATAATAAATAATTAATACTTTTCACACCTCCCCCCCCCCCACAATGAGAACAAATTTTGCCGGCGTGCGGTGAAAATAAAAAGATAGTGTAGCTTTTGCTCATCAGGCGTCCAATAACTTTGTGCCCCCCCCCCTCATGAAAACCTGCATCCACCTATTATTATTTCGATATCAACTTGCAATAATTATTCAGTTTGTCAAGATTTTAGTAACTTAACGTTGTAATTTACTTTATCATTGCCATGCGCCTCATTTATAATGATGATTAAAGTGTACTGTAATAACAACCTGTTTATTTTGTAGGGAGCATGTTCCTTACATCAGCCTCAGCCCTTGGTTCAGGTCTGTATGCCAGTCAGCCTGTATGGTGGTCTCGTAGCATATTGGGCGTCATACTGTACGATGCACAGATGATTAGGGGAGATGTGAGGAACATCCACAGGATGACAAGCAAACATTTGATCCGGATCAACATGTGGGTTTGTATGAAGATATCTTTCATCCAGCGATAGATTCAACATTGGTCAGAAACGGGGAGGGGGGGGGTGGGGGGGGGGAGGAGGATAA
>CALNVZ010003433.1:32922695-32940755 GCA_940671915.1 Paracentrotus lividus
AGCGATGCGTGCAACGTACGCTGGAGCGCGGCAACCTTCAACTGGCCGCCGTTCCGCTTTGCTAAACATGTTCTATCTGGCGACAATCTACGATAGCACCTTGTCGCGACAAGAGAAGACAGGCTACGGTCATTGACGTCAACCCAACTGACACCGGCTATTGTTTAACTTGTTGAGAAACCAGTGGCGAATAGAATTTTGCTACGTATTTGTTGGCGACAGGCGCGATAATTCACGATCTTATAGGCGATTGGACCTGCGCAAGGTGGCGATGGGTACTAAAAAGTAGTTCGCAGGTTGTCGCCACAACGATCGCCTTCTGTGGGACAGGCCCTTTAAGGAAGAATGATCACAAGATGGGTAGACTTACCTATCGATGCTGCAACGATTGCTCCCAGACCAATAGCCAGTGCACCTCCCATGTAGAGGAACTTATCACTAGGGGCAGACATAGCAACACAGGACAGACCTGAAGAGAGAAATAGAGTAAGAGAGAGACATACAGAAAAAGATCGGTGGTGAGATGGGGGACTCGGAAAGATAATAATATTATGGTTTAAAAACGATATGAGTTACCATTTGATTATGTTTGGGTTTTAAAAAGAATTCTTCAGATTTCATTGATTTCCACCCCCCCCCCTCTTTTTTTTTCTTTTTTTTTTTTTTCTTTTACTCTGCAGTTGAAAACATCATAATATTAAAAAGACACTATAAGAGGAGACTTTGGCATAGCATTCTTAAAAGGGCACCATTAAGTAAAAGGACATTATTTTGAACGGATATAGCATTATATTTGAATAATCTGTCCTACTGCCCCCCCCCCAAAAAAAAAACAAACCAAACAAACAAACAATTGCCTTACTCATTATAGTATAAAGTCTATCTTGTCAATGAAACAAAAACAAAAATAAAATATGTTAGAGAAAATAAAAGGTTCCTCAAGGACATGTCTTCAATATATTATTGAAGTTTATATTTAAACTCTGTGCTTATGAATTGTTTTGTTCACCCCCCCCCCCCAAAAAAAAAAAAAAAAAAAAAAAATCAGGCAATACTAAACCTTCCCACAGCCCCGGCTGTATAACAAGCTGCCTTGATGAGGATAGGACCACCCATGAAACAGATGGGGGCTAGAACCACCCCTAAGAGACCACTATGTCCCAACCAGGCTAGTTGCTTGAGACCCATCCCCTCAGAGTAAGGCACCAGCATTGTCAATACAATTGATGTGATGGTTACTGCCAAGTACAAATACGCCCTCTATAAGATGATAGTAATATTCTTTTTTCATAGTTTTCGATAATGATAATGGTTCTGTATAAACATGGACGTATAACTGTTTGAAAAAAAAGGTATACGTCAATTGTATACATATGGACGTATAACTTTTTACGTCCATGGTATAAAGCATCTCATACAGGCGTGACTTCATTTCTAAGATATTCACTTTTAAAGAGCTTGTTGCTCATTAACACATCGTTTTTGTTTTTGTTTTTGTTTGTTTTTCGAGTCGACCTCCATCTCTGCACCCCCCCCCCCCTATTAAAAAACTATCCTCTGTGGTCTGATATAAAGACAAAGGGAACAAAAAGATGAGTGAAAGTGACTATTAAACGAGAAAAGGAAAGGGGTTGTCTGCACTTCACTTAATTAAATTTTCATTCAAACTCGCACCCACTCCTTTGACGCCCTTGGTTTCATGCGGGTCGCGCGTAATTTAAACGACTCCTCTTTGTATAATGATTATCAAAAACATTACCGATCTATTCTCAACCACCTTTCAGCTAATTAATGATGTGCACAAATTTAATGTTTTCTTAATCGTCTTCAAATGCCGTTTGATCGATTACAGCTCGTTGTGCCGAAGGTTCATTTGTTCGCAGGTTTGTTGTTCCATGCAGGGGCCGCGGAGCGATTTTGAAAGTGGAGGGGCTGAACCAAAGTGGGGGGGCTGAACAGGCTAAAAATCACAAATGTATGGTCATTTTTGCATTTTTGTACACGTTGGCTGAAAAAAGTGGGGGGCTGCAGCCCCCCCCCCCCCCCCCCCCCCCCCAGCCCCCCGGCTCCGCGGCCCCTGCCATGGACACTACTAGTCCATGGTTGTTCCGAAGGTTCGTTTGTCTGAACACGTAAATTTCCTGTATACCTGGGTGTTCGTTTATCCAAAAATAAAATACGGGCTTGCTAATATTTATTTCCCAAGAGTTTTTTTTTTTAATGTTACCTACCATCTTTGACTCGGGAGCGATTCTCATCAGGAGTGCGGGGTTTCTTGCCATAGTGAGGGCCGAGGCTGTGGTGGCTGCTATCCCCATTCCAAAATACATATAGGTTGATCTGACACGATCACGAACGTATTGAGGCCACGAACTGTTGAGTAAAAAAAATCCTGAATCTGCAGTGGCCGACATAAAGATCGGATATTTCGACAAGGGAGGGGAGGAGCCGAAAAATTATAAGGGCCACCCTAAAGGGAATGACCAAGTTCAAAAGCTTATGGCACACAAGATTTGCAGTCATATTAAATTGTTCTCATGACGGACCCTTGTTAGCGGTGGGTCTAGGGATTAGAGAAAGAGGGACACAAAATAATTTGCCATCCAAATCTGCGATCCAATTTGCTATACCGCCACTGCTCGGACCCACATCCAATCACAGATTAGCCATATTTCACTGTGTGACCTGCAACTCTCATTCTGTCCTCCCCTCCCCCGATGACTGCCTACAGATATGTTTTTTTCAAGCTCTCGAAGCAGTCGTTGCAGTATCAATTGGTAAACAAAATCAAGCCATCTTCATGTTCTTTCTTCCTTGCACCATCACCGTCTGGATCCAACGCTGACTGCTGGGACCGACCATGTCGACATCTTAGTAAGATAGCCCACACTAACTAAGACTAGCGGCTACGAAACGCCACCATCTCTACCTACCCCCCCCCCCCCGCTCCCTACCCTTCAAAATCTCAACTGCCCTAATATAAAAAAGTGGAAATGGAATGAAATACAAATTTATATAAACTTACGTCATTTTCTCATATTCCGCGACCCCGTTGGACAAACGTAAGCCGTAGTAACAGATAGAACAAATACCACCAGCCGAAGCTCCGATGAGTAAAGATTTGCCCGCCATTCCAGCTACAAAGTGTGGACAAATGGGTAACACAAAATATAAAACATTTCGAAAGAATACAAAAGACAAAGGAACTCAACGGTCAGTATTCTGAAGCGAAACATGTATCGTATGTTCGATCCTTTAGTTTGATGTTGACTGATGCATCAGACAAAGGGATCGCACAATAGGTTTGCACGAACTTGCAACGACGCATACAAACTCAGTCTTCAGTTCAGAATCTGGGCAAACGGGTTTTCTTACGGCGGAGGTGATTATGCTAAGGTTGTATCTCACCAAAAGAGACGTCTCCAAGACACCAGCGATATGATAGTCGCGGAGAACTCTCCGCTACTGGAAGAATCTCATAATATTTGAACATGAGACATCGCAGATACTCGGGAGACCTGACGGAAACGTCAAGGTCTATCAGGAGACGTCACAGCGATTTCTTCGATACGTCTTCGCGAGTCCAGAGACTTGGAGTCGCAAAACTAGTCGCGAACCCGTCTCATGACAGGTGGGGTACCACAATTAGTAGTTCTATCCATTGTAAATCACAATGTAGTACTCCGGTGTAGTACTAATAATTGCAATATAGACTAAAAGAACTTGTATAATGTTATTACTGTAGCAGGTCTATAGCATTTTTACCGTCCAGTTCAATCCTATTTTTATTATTATTTTTCATACTTGATCACCTAAATGAGCACATTATCATCTTACCAGAACCTCTTGATGCTGCCTGGGCTATCTCCTTCAAAGTCCTGGACTTTGCTGCCCTCCTGGATCCTAGTCTACTCTGGCTGGCATACTGCTGACATCGCAGTGTGAGGTTTACTCTAGCCAGGCCGCTAGGGTTTGGCTGAACAGTCTTCAAAGACTGTGATGCAGAAGTGCAGAGAACAACCGGAAGTCTGGCTACCCGTGTTGCAAACATCTTGAGCTGGTTTCAGATAAGTCACCTTTTAACATCAAATTCGGCAAGTCAGAAGCTAATAATAAGGCTCAGAACATTATTTTATTCTTTGATAAAGATGAAAAGAGAACAATTCTTAAAGAACCATTGTTAAAATTCTTACCAAAGCAACTTGCTTGTGCTGGGATATCTCCTTGGAAGCCCTAGTCTGCACTGGCTAGCCTACTGTTTACATACCAGTGTGAAGTTCGCTCTAGCCAGGCCGCTAGGGTTTGGTTACATGATCTTCAAAGACTTTTTGGAAGGAATGCAGAGCCTACCTGAACTTTTTACTATCTGGCAGACCATAGCAGTCAACATTTTTCTTCTTTAAAAAAACATAATGCATGATCGTGCAGAAATAAGAGGGGATAATGAAGTATTTCAAACCTTAAACCAGTGTATAATACTTGGATACATGTAGAATCATGTATTATTTTTGTAGTCCGAACAATGCAGTCTATAATTTGTCCTAGGTTCGATAGAGGGCGTCACTGAATGGGACCTATGACATGGGATTTTGAAACCCTCACTCTAAATTTATGTCAGCAATTGCGTCGTGCACCTCTCTTTGGAATAAAAGGAAGGGTAATTGAAAAGTATATGGGGAAAGGGAAATTGAAATAAAGAAAAGAAATTTGGAAAGGTAAGGAGAGAATGTCATTGTGTAGGGGAGCGTAAGAACACTTCCAGTCCCATAATTTTGTGCGATCAGGAGAAAAGGGGGAAAACTTCGTGTTTCCATACAGTATATATCCTTTTTCAATGATCGATTTATTTTTTATATTATTATTTACAAGATCATGGTGGGCTAAAGGAATAAATGACTTTATCCGCCACCCGTGTACACCCGTGTAGGCCTACTGTTACGTAGTTCTGTAAATAATAATCATGATAGTATTATTGGACGGCGGTGAGGGTCATTATCAAAATGTATATTTTGAAAGAGATAAATATCATACTGTTTGAGCTTAATGCAGGCAAGTGAAATAATGATACTGTAAACAAAAATTGCTGTCATTGCATATAATATCAATCCGTAGACGTAAACGGCATATACATGTATATATCAGTCAGGTATAGTGCTTTCATATTATTATAGGCCTACTATCGTCTGCTTGTACAGCACCTGTGGTATAGTAGCTCAAAATAGGTCAATAATCAGATAATTAAACCAAATTCTCACTCACTCGTTTGTTAGTATGGTTTTCAGCAACAAAGTCCTACAATGTCCGTCGGTGTTCAAAAGCTAGAGCAATCCATGCTTAAATTATGTTCGAAGGAGAACAATTTATATGAATAAAAGCCGTCTGAATAGCTATAATGATTTAATGTATACGGCCAATACGTGATCAAAGTCCATATTTCATTATATACATAAATAATGACGCTGCATACTTGTTTAGAGTCCACATACACTCTAGAAAGAGGGCGCAAAATCTTGCTATGCAGAAGTCATGAAAGCTGGGTGTACAACCAGCTTTTATTCTTATCGTCAAAGTACAAGGCGGAAAGGGGACAATTAAATGCAAGGAAAGAAGTTTTGACAAATACCAACAACCTTGGAAACTCTCTTTATAAAGTGAAACAAATTAGATGAGAGAACAATAGTGACGTTGCTTCAATCAAAGACCCCCAGAGCTGTCATCCTTTTGGGATTTTTCAAAATACTGCAAACATTGCCAGATAATTTTTGCAACCTTTGAAAAATTCAAAATTGTTGTCATACGACATGTAAGAAAGAAATCAGATTGAACTTTAAAATGATGTATCTAATAATTTATCAATTGCTTCCCTTCATTATCGATTTATTAGGTCCATGCATTCACAGAGAAAGTCTTCTGGCAATTAGGGTTCCACTTTATCTGGGACACCCTGTATGCTCTAACTTTCAAGCTATAATCCAATATAATTAGACGGCAAAATTCTCTCCGACCCATTTATCCTTTTATTAAAGTAGTTTTCTTCCATTAGAAGGACAGGTATGATTATGTTGATTAAAGCAAAATTATCAAATTTCCTCTTGCCTGAGCTTCGTTCCTGATTTGCCTAGTTCGATCTCAATCAAATTTCACTTCCCTCCAAAAATAGATAAGATAATAGATAATTATCGTGATTATAAAATATTCTGTTAAAATTTATAAGGGGTGGCATGCCTCGAGGTAAAGATTATGATATATCGACTTATTTCATATTGTTTACATTATGGATCCTCTTGTCAATATACAAAAAGCATGTTCGTTTCTGTTCAGGCTCAGGGTGAGCGCCTCAGGATAACGAAGCTGATTTTTCTTGCTTCCCTAGATGAAATGACGAAGAGCAATGGCTGAACCCAAGAGCTCGAAGCACCGATGACATCAAAAGACCGACTGCCCTCAATATCTGGGAACAAAAAGAACATGAGAACTGGAACCCAGCAAACATAAAAAGACACAGTCAGAAGAATAACAGAAAGAACGCCTTTGGTTCTCAATCCTGCTCTTCTGGCGTTGTTATTCTTCCCAATTGGCAACCGTCCAGGTCTACAGACGTTCTCGACTTGGTTAGACCCACGATTTTCATTAATTTGTCTATTTGCGGATTCAACGACATTTATTCCACTTGATCTTGATGGATCTGTCTGATCTTGATGAGGGGGCTGTGGTCCATTCACTACTGCTGCAGGGCAAACGTTTATTTCATTTTGCACACGCCATGCAATCCGCAGTATCAAGATATCTAGGATCGTGGTCATGACTAATTCTATGATAACCGGAATGGCCACGTTCAGGGACGACAAAATAGAGACCCAGTTCCTCAAGAAAGAACGCTTATGTGTCACGCAGTTCAACTGGAGATCATCAAGGAACGGAACACCAGGAAAAGGAAGAAACATACCACACATTAGGCAACATATAATTTGAATAGTTACTAAGACGAGCTTGACACGGCGTACGAAGCACAAGGAATGGTACCGCAGAGGGCGGGCTAGTAGGTAATACTTGTTCAGGGATACCAGGCACAAGTACGCGGTTACGGACATCATACTTGATCTGTAAACGAAGGGAAAGACAAACAGTTGTATCCTGCACCCCTTTGGTGTGTTGAAAATCTCCCAACACATTGACCACACGTTCCATGATGTTCCAAGAACCATGTTGTCGACCATGAGGACTTTGTAGAGAAGGCGCGTGACATCGTGAATCTCAACCTGACGATGAATGACTACAAGAGCGAATGGATTTAGTACCAATGTCAGAATAGTTCCAATGTTGCTGATCCAGACAATTGGCAAGGTGTATGCGTACTCTTCGCTTTGAGATCGATTCATTTTCCTTTCGTCACCCAATATAAAAGAAAGAAATTAATTTCTTCAAAACGTCAAATTTGCTATGACAAAGCGACTCACTTGTGGTTTAATAAGTCTGAATTCAGGTTGATTTAAGGTGAGAAAGCTCATTTAGGATGTTTTGAAGTTCGTCGATCAGATAAAGAAAGTTTATCAATTTCACAAATGAAATATATATTTAAAGTTACGTGACTTGCTTTGTGTATGTTGATAAATCAATTTTAAGATTTACAGAAACCACAGGAAAAGTCTCACCAAATGCAGGATACTAACGAAACAACGATTTCCTTCCTAACATTTTTGTTTTCATTCGTAGAGCTCGTAGGCAAAAAGAACACTACTTGCGTCATTACAAGACATCGCAATTAAAAATCTTATCAACTGAAATTCAACCAAATTATGCAGCAGCGGCTCCACAAAAAGAGACACAAACGACAATTTTCGAAGGTAGGGGAGACCGGGGACATTTGTAACACGGGGCAATTGTAACAGAGGCTCCCATTCCTAGCAGAAACACGCTGAGAACTTATCCTGTGCACAGAGCATGTGCATTTCATCGCTCCACATGCTGTTTGAGTGTAAACAGATTTAACAGTTCGTTGAACTTTCTACAGCAGAAAAATCGTTTTTTGAGCAGGAAAGTAATATTTCACACTGCCCAATGTTTTACTTCTGGACAAATATGTGGTTGAGCTATGGCTGTCATATTTTTTTTTATCTATTTAGAACTTATATTGTTAGGCCTGTATTTTGCTAAAGTTTCAACGATAAATACCAAAGTTAAGATAGAAAAAAAAGTCTCTCCAAACATGGTCGCCAACCTCAGGGGCAATAGTAACAATCGCGTTAAGTAAGTACCTTTGCCCCGTACCTAGCCTCGGGAACAATTCAGCGCGCTGTCATCGCCCGTACAGAGCACGTAAACTTCTGCAATAACCCCATGCCATGTATATAGCAACTGGAAAATATAATGTAACTCAAGTATGGTCATGTTTTATTATAATTAGCTTATGTGGTTAATGTTGTTTAAATCTTGGATCTGTCAAGGGCATAGCTTTGATAAAGAAAACTAAATGTTACAATTTCATGTGTTACAAATGCCCCATGCATATGTTTGTTACAAATGCCCCGGTTTCAGGGGCAATAGTAACACTCGACCTCTTGTTTTGAAATGATAATAGCTACAAAATAAATAGTTTTACTTAACCCAAACCTTTTCATATGTCGAGCTAAGATATGCCTATTTCGTTTTACTTAATTTTAAGCAAGTATTTAGCTATAATAAAGTTGATAAGTCAAATTTGGGAAAAAAGTGTTACAATTGTCCCCGATCTCCCCAATAGCTTTAGTGCAGTGCAATTTGTTTTCTGCGTATGATTCTAACAACAAAAAATCGTTTGCCCCCCCCCCCTTGTATCCGCGTTGATTGTGTCATTACCGTCGTATACAAGTTCTTTAGACATATAGCTAATAATTTTGTAATCATGGAGTCGCCAGGTCTTGTCATTCTCAATCGATTCTATTGAACATGATTGATAATTTGCAAATACAACCATCAAAATTGATACTTATATTGCAAAGCTGCCAAACTTATTTGCATTAGTGTTGACTTGTGGAAATGTATACCCGAAGCAATAACATTTTTGTCATTTGAAATTCATCGGCCTTTATATCAATTCAGTGCAATTAGGGCAATTTCTCCTCCCATCAATTTCCCATTCTGATAAAAACATCAACAAGCCTGGTTTGTTGTTGCATCTAAACCCTTCCCAAAAAGTTTCGCAAATCGACTTTGGGCCATGATAACTTTTCAGGTATGCTTTAGTTATTCCTGATAGTCAGAATATTGGAAAGATAATTTATTCCTCTTTTTATTGATATCCTATTTGTAATGATTGTGTCATGCTTCAATACACAAAATGTTAGAATATGGAGAAAAGTAAAAAGTGAAATGTTGCAAAATGCAGTTTTATTAATCAAATCAACTTCTAAAACTCGACTTTAGGCCCTGATAACCTTTGAGGTATTGTGTAATTTTTATTAGATGTTATAGCATTGTGAAGGTCATTTATTCCGCTTTTCAATGATACCCTAAGTAGCAATAGTATTGTTCTGGTATGCACAGAACACCTGAATGTTGGGACAAGTCAGAAGTCAGATATTGCAAATTGAATGCCTGTTATGAGTATTATTGTCTATTGGGAGTTTTCAATTTGAGCAAGAACAATGCAACTTTTCGCAACTTTTCACTTTTTACTTTGCATTATATTCATGAATTATGTGCATTCAAACATGATGTTACCATTGCAAATAGGGTATCATTAAAAAGAAGAATAAATGAACTTTTCAATGCTACAAAAAAAAATTAATGATTAAAACTCACGCTAAAATGTACCAATGTTCAAAGTTGTGTTACAGAACATTTAAACTGAACATTATCGTTTACTTTGCTTTGCATTAAGCTGGTATTCAGGGGTTCTGTGGACCCAGGCATGACATCACCCTGACAAATTCGGTATCAATGAAAAGAGGAATAAATGAACTTGACAATGGTATAAAATTCAATAAAAATTATAAAATACCCCAAAAGTTATTAGGGTCTAAATTGGAGTTGCGGAACTTCGATGTGATCAATAAAAGTGCATTTTACAACATTTGACTTTTTACTTTTCTCCATATTCTGATAATTATGTGCATTGAAGCATGACACAACATTACAAATGTGATATCAATAGAAAGGGGAATAAATTATCTTTCCAATGGTATAAATATCAGGAATAACTAAATCGAACCTAAAAAGTTATCATGGCCAAAAGTCAATTTGCGAAACTTTTTGGGAGTGGTTTATATATATATATTCATGACTGTCTCTTTAGTCAGTCACAAAGATATTGGTGAATATACATGTATTCCAAGAAATGAAACAATAAAAATTACCGGACATCTTACAAAAAGAATCTGCATTTGGAAGAAAAGATAACAAATTAAATTTATACAAAATTGTAAACTGTTCAACCAATAATAACAGGAGGATTTTATTTCTTTAAAGAATTCTGGATCAAAACCCAACTTAAAAGCATGTTTCGTCACTTACTTTCAGTTTTGGGGATTTCTGGTGCGATAAAACTTTACCAGCTTATGGCGAGGGGGCGTATAAACAGCCGGTAGGGCAAAATACTTATTGATACCATCACTGAACAATGGCCGCCCCCATAAGCACAGTGCGACAGGCGGCATATTCCTTAATAATGGTCAGCTTCACATCACTATTTGAAGAAAAAAATTATAGAGGGCAAATATTAAGAAGATCACACGCATATCCGCCTGAAGTTGCTTCTCAAATAAGATTCACCGTTTTAATATTTGCAGGCCAAATCATACTGATTTAGGCCTAAGTCAACATAATTTACCTATTCAGCGTTGGTTACACAGATGTGTGTAATTACTACCTCTACTTCTATTAAGATTTCAATTTCATTGTAATCATTGAAAGTTAATTGGAATGGTATAATATCAAGACCGGTTGATATATATATATGTTTATACAAGTTTCTGCATCCAGGTTGCCTTTCCTAGAGCAAACAATAGCTCAACAATTTACGTAAACAGAATTTTCAGCTCCTCAATTATAGATACTAAATGAAATTGGAAGCTATTATTTGTACTTTCTGTTTTCTGGTTTGCAGTGACGCAGATAGAACCCAGAGTCTGCAGATAGAGCTCTGCGAAGCCATAACTAGCGTCTCATTAAGAATCGTGTGGTCGTTGTCAATTTCGCTTTTCCCTCAAGAAGTTTTGATCAGCCATTAACAAACCATTTTTACTGAAAAGGCAAAAAGTTTTGTGTTTTTGATAGAAAAAAAGAAGGCCTATACAGAATCATATCGTACCATGTCCTTTATCACCTCAAATTGGGCGACATCGGGTGTCCTGTACTAGGCGGTATAGAGTCTCTAAGTTGCAGGGAATCTTCCTTTTTTAATATCGAGTTTTACTTTGAAGAAAATGAATCTATCCGAGATTCGAGAACCTACTGACTCTGCTGGCATTTTGATTGTCGGAATGTACAGCATTGGAACTCTTCTAACAGTGGTATTGAATCCATTTGCTCTCACTGTCATTCATCGTCAGGTCGAGATTCACGATGTCACACGCCTCCTCTACAAAGTCCTCATGTGCGGCAATATCGTTCTTGGAACATCATGGAGCGTATGGTCAATGTGTTGGGAAATCTTCACAACCCCAAGAAGCTGTCAAATACATACACTAATCTTTCCTTTCATCTACAGATCAAGTATGATGTCCGTGACCGCGTATTTGTGTCTGTTATCACTCAACAAGTATTACCTGTTAGCCCGCCCTCTGCGGTACCACTCTTTGTTCTTCGTGCGCCATATCAAGTTCATCTTATTCGTCATACAAATTCTGTGCTGTCTACTCTGTAGTATGTTTCTTCCCATTCCAGGGGAACCGTTTATTCTTCATCTTTGGCATACCTGTATTAATGGCAATCAATCTTTTCTTGGGTCTTGGGTCAGCATCATATCAGCACTAAACGTGGCTTTTCCAGTTTGTATTGAACTGGTCTTTACTACAGTACTCGATTTAATGATATTGCGAATCGCGAGGCGAGTTAAAAAGGAAATAAATGTTTGTCCTGTACCAGTGAATATGCAGCACCCTCACCAAGACCAAATAGAACCATCGGGAAGAAAATGGACAAAAAAAGTAGACTCTTCAAACGGAGAACAGGAAAATGATGCATCTAAAGAAAGCATCTCTTTACACAGACCTAACTGTAAACACTTGGCAAGAAGGAAGAACGCCTTCCGAGGAGCAGGACTAAGGACCAAAGGTGTTCTTTCTGTTATTCTTCTGACAGTGTCGTTCTATGTCTGCTGGGTTCCGGTTCTCATGTTCTTTCTTTTTGCCGACTTCTTTGAAGACCGCTCTTTCAACGTTGGCTCTTTCGATGTTATTGGTTCTTCAAGTGCCTGGGTCCAGCCATTGCTCTTCGTCATTTCGTCCAGGGAGGCAAGAAAAATCAGCTTGGGTATCCTGAGACGTCCGCATTAATAATAATAATAATAATAATAATTGTTTTTTATTAAGCGCTTTTACAAACAAATGATTTTGATCAGAGCGCTAATACAACATTATATAGAAAATAATCAATAGATACATATTAATAAACAACATTACATAGGAAACATAACATGAGACAAATGTTATAAATGAGGCAATGTTATGCGTTTAAGAAGGTAACAGTTGAATTTTTAGTTTACTTTTGAAAGTTTCTTCTATCACAAATACGGAGGTGTTGGGGTAAAGTATTCCAGAACGCCGGTCCAGCAAAAGAAAACGATCTCTCAGCCATTTTAGTGTTAGTGCGGGGGACTTGTAGGTGAGTTTTGTCTTTGTACATGTTGTAGGAACGTAGTTGGTAATTCGAAACAGAGGGTGTGGTGATTAGGTGTGAAAGATAAGGGGGAGCAGTACCAATGCTAGCTTAATTGATCCGTTCTTTAATGGAAGCCAGTGGAGTTGTTTGAAAAGAGGCAAACTAGGAGTTCTCCCCTTTGCACCAAGTACAAGGCGGGCTGATCGCTTTTGGATTTTCTGGAGCATTTTGATAAGACTAACATTGATATTAGCCATGAGGGAGTTTTCATAGTCGAGCCTGCTTAAGACGAGAGAACGTACAGCATGGCTACATGCTTTGCTAGAAAGATATTTTCTCACATGAGAGATGTTTCTTAAGTGAAAATTGGCTATCTGGCACACTCTACGAACATGTTCCGACATAGACAATGTCTGGTCTAAATTTCAGTCCGATGAATATCAATATATCGTCGACGTAATGGTCTCACCGTTTTCACATAAGGCCGACTACATTGGGCATCGATTCAAGGACAGGTAACAGCGGTGTCTTGCCATCGCATGTCGATATTTGAGAAGATACCAACAATGCCCTTTCAAGATTGAATTTCAATGGTGCCAACAAAATACAGATTGGTGTTTAACTTCGTTCAGAATCTTTAAAAAAAAGTTAAAGTGTCAAAATAGTAGTATCGATTGAATTAAAAAAAAAAAAAAAAAAAAAAAAAAAAAAAAAAAAAAAAAAAAAAAAAAAAAAACATTTTGAATAATTGCGTAGTTGTTTATGTCTAAAAGTGAAGATTTTTAAATGTTATGTTTTATTAATTGATTCCTTTACTTTTTGATAAACTTGTTTTCAATAATTTGTAGTTTGTTCGCCATCTTTCTCTATCTCTCTCTCTCTCTCTGTCTCTCTCTCACACACACACACACACACACCAACAACCTCACTCCCTCTCGGTCGCTCTGATCTCTCTCTCTCTCTTCCTTTCTCCCTCCACCTCATTCAATATACAGTGTACATGCATATAAACAAAAATGAAATATGAAATGTGAAGTGAAAATGAATTGAATAGTGATTGGGGAAATAAAGTCTGTAATATTTACTTAGGTCCGATCATCATCATTTTGCAGAATTCTTGTAGTATATGCTGAATGAATAAAAATGAGACGCAAATTTTTATAGTTGCAATTTTTATTAGTTTTTTACTTCTATGAAAGCCCTTCAAAGTACACTGTTTTAAACACTGTCTTCACATTATATACAGCTTGCCAATACAACAATTTTCTATATTTCACTACAAATATAAAAAGAAATAATATACTTATTGCTATTACATTATTTCATAACGTAAGAACTGCTTACAAGTGTTATTTCCACAAATTTCATATTTCATTCATAGTTTGGAATACACTCATACATGCTCTAAATATATAGGACAGGCCCTCTCAAGTACTCAGTAATTTATATAATATTCTAAATAAATCAAATCAAAATCAAATCAAATCAATTTCTATTTTGTAGTTTGCTACAATGATCAGCCAACTATGCTTACTTTCTTTTTCTGAGCACAATCAAGATTTATGTATTTGATTTTATTCTATAAAAACCTACTTAAATGACTTCCACTTCTGGGAAAAAAGGTGAAAAGCAAAATTAAGAAATATTATTTGTTATGCCTAAACCCATTTGGTCTTCTAACAATTTGGTATAAGTTCCCCCTCGGTCTTATACACCCAAATATTGTCTAATTTCACATTCGTCCAATTCCCAGATGAACATTTTGGTCTATTACCAGTTTGTTACAGGAATTTTCAAAAGTTAATTACACGAACTGAATGTAGACAAAATGGTATAAGACCATGTAGGATAAGACCAAAGTAAACGGGCATTAATCAAAATGACAATTTTTTTTTTAACCGAACAGTTTACCTCTAACATGTTAACCGCTATGGCCTATAGTAAACGAAAAAATGTAGAAGTAGAACTTCAGAAATTATCTGCATGAAATTCGTTTGACGCACACACACACAAAAAGTACTGCAAATGATCAAGACAGAGCAGATTCTGGTGCCACGAAGAATTGGGGTTGCTGTTGTTGTATGGTGCCGTCGAGTAGTCCCCGATTCTCAGTGACCTAAATGGAAATGCTTTCTCCATGTTTACAGTCTTGCCTTATGGTGGTATCTCACTTGCCATGAAATGGATTTGAGAGTAGTTTGAGATGGATTTGAGACGGGTTTCAGACAAGAAGCGGTGACGCAGCAGTTTCATGAGTCTCCGCGACGTCTCATAAGTCGCGGGGAAATCGAACGTGCTTAAATCTATGATATTTTTTTCCATCGCGGATGCGACAAAAGAAATTATCAGAAACGTCTCTGATTGTCCGCCTTGCAGAGACGTAAGTCTCCGCGAAGTGAGATTCCACCTTTTGTTCACACAATACTTCAAGGGACTTGTTCGTTTCTCTGGTCACACGTCATATCCATCTATCTCTTTCTCCTTTTACCCTGTACCCTAGCTAGCTGCACCCCTTTCACCCTGTACCCTGTACCACCCTTCATCACTTCACCCTGTACTCCTCTATGCAACAATTAGCTCTCTTTTTTTATTAACTTGTGCATATATGCTACTAAGAAGTCGAGGTAGAATGTAAATAGAAGGTATACCTGTAACGTAATCAATGCAATGAGTAGAATTCAATGATTAAGTTCTGGGTGTGTCCAGAGCAAGGGTGGTGCAATAATCCAATTTACATACAGTTGAGTTGTATTTGACATGTTGCAAGGGAGAGCAACGACCGAGACCACGAATTACATTATGGCGATTACGGAACCGACAAGGAATACAGACTTGATCACCCTCCCTCTTTCCCACCTAAAAAGGTTATTAAGAAACCAATAATCTACCTCTAAGCTTGAGCGTTATAGATGGAAAACAAATCGTGATTTAGTTTTTGAATGACAGTGAGTTTTCGAATTGTGTCGACGTGCCGCCTGGTGAGCATTTCATCAAAGGACTTGTCAGATATTTTATCCGACAAGTTTGCTCTCAGCCAATCAGATGCAAGCATTTCAGTAGCTTGTAACAGTTTGTCGGATAAAACGTCAGACAAGTCCTTTGATGAAATGCCCCCCTGAACGAGGTTGAGAGGTAAAGAATTGAAACTTTTGGCACGTAATTATAAAAACAATGGCTACTTATTCACGCGTGACGCCCACTGATCTAATCAATGGTGACGCCATCGTGCTGAGACGAGGCATTTCAAGTCCTCGGTTCAGCCTGTCGACCTAGAAAGAGCTTTGAGCGTCACGCGTGAAGAAGCCACAATTTTTATCATTATTACAATTTGTCAAACGTTTCCATTCTTTTACTCCTAAGCTCGTTAAGGGGGGGGGGGGGCGTCGACTCGATTCGAAAACTCCCTAATGTCGTTAGGACATCAAACAAACGAATCCGCAGTGTCGATCTTCTTCTCTTGGAGATCCTCATCGTTCAACTCGGGTTCCATATCGTTATTTGCATTCTTCTCGACACCGTTCCCGGTTACGTGATCATCGGTTTCACCCTCCCTCTCCGGTTCAACGTCACCCTCATCATCGACCTCGTTGCCTGCCGCTTGATATTTACTCTTTGGTATATAGCACACGTACCAAAGAACGACAGCGATGACGATTACAACAATGATGAAAGCAATGACACCGCCGATGACCGCAGCCATGTTGATTTTTTCTGAAAGGGGTTTTAAAAATGGAGGTGGCGTAGATATAGATTAGTGTTCATGGAAGGTTTAGATTATTGTTACGAAAGAATTGTTTCACTTTTCAGTGTCAAAAAGTTAGTTCAAATCCATCGCAACAGAACTATCCCTCATAATAATTACAATCATCTTCATCACCATCCGACATTACTCTCATTACAATTTCATCATCACTAATGATAATGTCAACATCACCATCACCATTATCGACCCTCCCACTACTATTTTCATCATCATCATCGCTAAAATCCTCATCATCAGCATCACTATTATCATCGTCATCCCCACGATCACCATTGTTACCATCATCATCATCAGAATGATAATCACCATAATTAATTCTTACTATCCCTATTATCATCGGAAAGGGAACAACTCATTATTACAAAAAATGCTCCAAATTCTATTGTCCGAAACAAAGGTGAAACGGAAATTCTTTTTTTTCCCCAATTGAACGTTGACGAGTCAGTCACTGAGCAGCGCCAGAACGACGTTGATCTATCCCTTTCTTGTTGAACGCCAGGCAGGGTAGCAGCAACTCCAATTTTGTCAGCATTTTTTGGTATGACGCGACCGGGGATCGAACCCAGGGCCTCCCGATTATGAGGCGGACGCTTTATCCACTGAGCCAACACATCGGTTACCATCACCACCATCATCATTATTATCACCATCACCCTCATTCCTCATTACCATTAAAATTACAATCACCATCCTGCATTTTACTATCACCTTTATCACCATCGATACTGTTATGACAGTCATAATCATCATCGTTATCACCATCATCATCATCATCGTCATCATCATCATCAATATTATCAACATCATCATCGTCATCATCATCATCGTCATCAATATTATCACCATCATCATCATCATCATCATTACCACCACCATCATTATTAAAACCATCATCACCACCACCATCACCCTCATTCCTCATTACCATTAACATTACAAAGACCATCCTGCACCACCAACACCACCATCCATATTATCATCAACTTCCCCACCATCATCATTATTATCACTACCATCCTCATGATCATACCATCAACATCATCACCATCATCACTATCACCATCACCATCAAATAGAGAGCAACTCACTAATTTGGCATGCTTCGCATCTGATCCCCACGTCATTGACATGGCGCAGCGTCGTGCACCCCACCCTGGACCCGACCTCTGGGTGGGGACACTCAGCAATCATGGACTCATCGCCCGTACAGTTGAGAACTCCAAATAAATCTGCAAGGATAACGGCAATTATAAAGAAGTTTCAAATCGGACGCAGATTACTTCTTTACAAATGAGTAAAACAAAACGATCTATTCAAATTACTGTGTGAGAATGAAAATCGCAGTGAAGTGCAAACCTTTTCATTTAGTGATTGTGCGGTTTTTATTTTCTATTGCCTTACCTACTTACTTGCTCAGAGCATTTGACTAAGCTGCGTATCCAGGCGGGGGCGAAAGAGATATGCGCCCCTATTTTTTTTTTTTTTTTTTTTTTTTTTTT
>CALNVZ010003433.1:32942242-32978140 GCA_940671915.1 Paracentrotus lividus
TTGAGAAAGGGGCTCTCTACACCTCTGCTCCGCTACTCTGAATTCCACTTGTCTGTTCATATTTGACATAAAACGCTTTGTAATATATGACTTTTATAGATATAGATGTGCTAGAGAAGTGGCTATTTCCCATCTCTATATCAACTTCATAGCTTCAATAGTATCAAATCAAGTAATAAATTAAGTACAACACAAATTTATAATGCGGGATGATATGGGCATTCCTAACTACTACATACCTTCTGATACCAACTCTCTGTTCAATATTTAGTACAGAGTTAAGATACTGTAATAATAAACGAATAATCTAAAATGAAATTATATTAATGCTAAGAGAATTAACTAACACCTGTATAGTAATGCAGTAATAATGGGACAGCAGCTATATGACACCTGAAAAATCATTCGTGACGTCGCCGTGCGATGACGCGTGACACATAATAGTTGTTCATATGAACTGTAGTAATATATCGGGAGGCATAATGCAGGAAATTTCCTGAAATACTGAAAAAAAAGGTTAAATAGGATTTTTACCGATGAAATCTGTATTAAAATGTGATGGTGAAAGAGTGTTGAAGGGGATACCAATTGTTTGTATATTGTAGTAAGCTAAAGTTTGATTTGTCAACTGGGTACTAGTCATTGTGTTTGGAAGGGTGCAAGTGATTAATCTTGCCTGACACAGCGATTATGCTGGTAATATGAATGAAAAGGCGAATGATTGGTACTTAGTATGGGATAGGCATAATCTATTGCACGATTTTTTAGGGATATACAGAATGAATTAAATAATAAATTATTGTATGCCTATTTGAATGTATAATGAAATATATTGAAATATATTAAAAGAATAAATAAAATAGAAATGAAATATTCGGTTTTCTGTAAGGTTTATATTTTAAATTATAGTCTTAAAGTTATGTTTCTAACATTAGCAAATTCAGACATGGTAGAGTATTGTAGTTTTAAATCGTCATAAATACATGTCCCAATTACTGGCATGCAGTTATCAATTTGGATGAGTCAAATTGAATAGAGACAGGGGGTGTGGATAATTGTTTTTCTTCACAATAAGTTAGAGTAGTATTGATTCATAAACCAGATAGCTGTTGTCATTTGAATTTATGCAAATTAGTCAATGAGTTTAGGGGTCATATCTGCATGTACCATAAAAGATATTAGTGCTGAGAAGGGGATCAATTCCTACACCCCTCCACCATACACTCCTGAATACCAACCTTCATCCGTTTCAATATTAGTGCAGGATGTAAAAGCATCGTTGTCACCAGTGCAACTGGTGGAACCTGTGGTATCCACCTCGCAGTCAGCTAGCTTGGTTTCTGTTCCACTACACACCACATCTTCCCATTCATAGGTCAATCCAGAATCCTGGTTATATCAAGGAAAGCGAGAGAGAGAGAGAGAGAGAGGGGGGGGGGGGGGGGGGGGAGATGGGGTGAGGTAGAGGGGGAGTGATTAACTTTCTTTGGCACGAATTCGGCATAAATAAGTTATGACTATTGTGAGAGATATTCGAAACGTATTTCAAGCCTGTCGGACCAGACATTTAAAAAAATCATAATCTGATTGATACACATGTGTAAAAAAAAAATTAAAAAAAATACAACAACAGCAACAACAAATTACACAACGATAACTAATTAATTAGATATATTTAAAACGGATCAATAACATCAAAGATTATATCTTTAACTTAATTGTTGATTTAATCATCTCTCTTGTGGCGCTATACCATAAATTATAGGGGGTTTTCGAGTTGTGTCGGCGTGTAGTTTCAACCAAATTGAGAGGTAAAGAACGGAAGCTTTTAACAAATTTTTAATAATAATAATATTGGTGGCTTCTTCACGCGTGACTCCCACTGATATTATCAGTGGTGACGCCATCGTAATGATAAGCTGAGACAAGCCATTTCAAGTTCTTGCTTCAGCCTGTTGATCTACAAGTTAGTTGTGAAGAAGTCACCATTATTGTATCATCATTTGTCAAAAGCTTCCAATCTTTACCTCTCATCTTCGTTCAGTCGGTACGTCGTCACAATTCAAAAACTCCCGAATTACTATTTCAGGGTTTTTTTTTTTTTTATTTATTTATCTATTGTTTGTTTTATTTATTTATTTATCTATTTATTTATATTCATTTTTTGGAGGTCGGGGTTTATCATACCTGAAACTGATTAGCACTTCCAAGATTCTGCATGTTGACGTACAGATAACCAAGCTCTCGGCAAGTGACTTCTTGTTCCTTCTCACCGAACAACGTACTGCAAACCTTGCCCCACCCAAAGCCCGGTGACCAAACCTCCACTCGGCCGCTGGACATGTCCGAACCACCGGTCAACCGAGTGGTCAAGCCTGCAATGGTCCAGTAGAATTTTCAAAATTGAGACTCTCACTTTGTATTTGACAATTATGCGAATCAAAGATATAGTAAAACTGGCTAAAACGAATGATTGTAATTAAAGTGGCAAAGTTGTATGCTTCATTTACAAGTTCCAGCCCCCCCCCCCCCACCCCCATCTTCCCTCTTCACACAACCACACACGCTCCGAGACCCAGTACATAATTATCCCCGTATACAATATTATTTACAGTTCTGTATTTGTCAAGCCTTTGACACCCCTGCGGAACCACGACCAATAATTGCATATACACAAAGATATGTATAAAAAAAGATATAGCTATGTGAGAAAAATTTTATGACATTTCGTTCACAAATTTCTAGCAAATTTTAGTGGTTTTTTCCCCCGAGAACATGATCTTTAAATTTTCGAATGATAACTACAATTGAATATGTGACATGCATTTTTCGTTGCAAGGACATACCCAATCCGACACGCTCTGTATGCACTCATCAAGGTATTATGTGGAAACTCCATCACAGTATCACACCAACATTTAATAAGCGCGTATGTTACATCGTTCAGGAAAAATAATAAATGGAATGGCAAAATGTGTTAAAAAATGTCTCTTTAAAAGAATCTAAAACGTATATTTTCCTAAAAATATATAAAATTCCTCATTTGGATTAATAAAGAAGGGAAAAATATGGAAAGATGGTAATGGCATTATGCAGCATGAACAATGCCAATTTATTTTAATTGGCGTATTTTGGGGGCCTACGTTGCCCAATAAAAGACAAATTAAGGGGCGACAGACTGCAGAGAGGGAGGGCGAGAGACGAGCATAAGAGAGATGAGAGTTTAGATAGAGAGAGAGAGAGATGAAGAGAGAGAGAGAGAGAGAGAGAGAGAGGAGGAGAGAGACAGGAGAGACAGAAATCGATAGATGAGAAAGAGTGACCCGATAGGGATGAAGAAAGGGATAAAGCGGATAATCGGTCTTCCAATTTAAACCCTGGACGTTAATCAGAATGAACTTTTTTCAAAAGTCTATGAACGCATGAAGATCTTTCTTGGACACCATGATTCTTACTTTCAGTCGAACCGTATGACCGATTCATGATGACGTCAGCCACCAGGAAACCAAAAAGTTCTCTGCGATTACCACATCAGCATCCTCTTTCTGATGCCTTCCCCCACACCGGAAGCCATCCTGTCTCCAATTGATCGGATAGACTACAACAAGAGAGATTAAAAAACAGATCAAAGCGGATAAAAAGAGGGTAAAGCTGCTCGATGGGGAAGGAAATTCATTAGCAATTATTTTCGCTAATGATTATTTTAATTATGTTTTGGCTTCCATGGTTAGTTCCCAATAGGGGTGCTCGTTCCGCCGCATTTTTTTTTTTTTTTTTTTTTTTTTGGGGGGGGGGGGAGGTTCACACAACTCGCCATTTGTTTTTCTTCCAGACAGACAGTTTTATAGAGGTCTGTGCCCACCCCTTCCAAATTACGGATCTACTACTACATCTTAATCAACTTTGGTTTAAATATTATGTTGCCTCATTATAAGCAGTAATCCATTACAAGTTGTAGTGATCAATAAAAGCTAATAAGATTGACAAGAAGCCATTATGCCTAAAGAGAACCGATGAAATATATATTTGGAAAATAAGTGAATGAAGACAACAATAAAAGAGAAAAGAATATATTTTTGGATTCAAAGGGTGAAAGAAATTATTTAGTTCAGATTCAACTTTTGTTTTGAGATAAGTAAAGACAATCCTATGATTTATTATTTTGCCTCCACTGCACATTGATATCAAATAAGCACAACAAACTATCTTAAACCAAAAATATTTGTAAAAATGAACTTTAGGAATAAATAGTTTGTCCTATAACTTAAAGTCATACAAAATACCAAAAATGGCCGAAAAAATTCGAGAGGGGAGTCATGTCACAAGAAAACATGTTTTAAATCCCTACATTTTCTGATTGTACATGCAAAATATGAAATTGTTTCAACTTTTATTCAAGCAGAAAATTCATTTAGTTCAGGAATTCTAATTTTCGTTCAGGAATAATAGGCCTGCCATGTTTCATGTAATAATTGATGATTCATATAATTTGATAAAAATGTATGTTCTTATCAATAAATTTTGTTTTCAAAAGGAATAAATACCATGTTTACTTACTTCAAGGATCCCTTCATGGATATCGGATCCATTAATGAGACGGACTTTGACATCGGGTGTCGCTATCGGCGGAGAGGAAGACGGCTCGGCTGGGAGATGGGAGAAGAAAATATGGGGTTTAAAGGTCATCAATATCATACGATCAGGTACAGAAAAAAAAAACGTTTAAAGATGTCATCAATATATTTGTAACCATTTTGTGGTGTTTTTTTTTTTTCAATTCTAAAAAAAAAATAATAATAAAGAAATAAATAAATAAATCCAATATGCTGCATTTGATCCCCTGTCTAAAATGCACTTATTTAAACTTATATCCTTAAGATCCATTTTGGTCAAAGATGGATTTAGCGCCTTTTGGAATCAAGCTCTTTATATATTACAAATATAAAATTAGATATGATTGAATTTATGAGGATGATAAGTGAGGAAGGAACAAAACAAATTCAAGAGAGACAGAGTTCCACAGGCAAAGTTTATACTTTTGTGAGTTTGAGAATGATACGGGGATGAAAAGAACTTAAAAGAGAGATAATAGTTGACAATACCTCGATCCTGATGATGAGCTTGTTGAGATTGGTGTTGTTGAATTGTACTAAGATGGGTATTTATCATTCATATTCTAGATTTATGACCTATTATTGGTAACAAAATATTCTTCATCGAATGAGATGAACGATTATGAACTCATTTGGCCTGGCTCTGACCTTGTCACTTGTCAGCCATCAAAAGAAACAATGCCAATTATAGTTTTTCTTCAAAGGATTCGCTTAAAAGCTTCTCGAGCTATTATATCCATAAAGCAATATCAAAATTTCCTTTTCTTCAGACAGATATGTTGACAGACAGTGCACTGCATGGCGTAATGGGCAAAATATCTGGGGTGCCCCAATTTTCACTTTTATTTATGTATTTAAAAAACAAACTATTTATCTATTTATTTAGTCATTTATTTATTTATTTAGTAGTGATCTGAAATTGAGAAATTTGAGACCACTGAATTTGCACGTTCTGAAAAGGAACAATATTAACCCTTTTTTCCATTTTGTCTAAATATTTTAAGAAAGAGAGCATCAATATTCTATGTGAAAGGTTTTTTAGGGGGCTGCAGACCCTCCCCCAACCACTAGCACCATTACGCCGGTATGGACAAAGAAACATACAAACAGACACACATACTAACAGACAGAGTGACATATAGACACATAATACGGGCAGGCAGACTGACTGAATTGCAACTGCCCTTTTCACCTCAGATATCGAGGTTTCCATTCCAGTTTTTAGGAAGAAACAACCCCTGCCACGCCTCCACCGACATCCTTCATGTTTATAATTTTATCTTTGACGCGAAGTTCACAGTATAGTTCATGCAGTATTGTGATCTTACTCGAGTTCAAGCTTAGGGCATGAAACTGTTATAAGTATTGTCAATGGGAAGGGCGAGTGTACACCGTGTCCCACAAAAATGCTAATGACACACTAAATGAATATAATTTGAAAATTACCTAATCATATTGTATGAAATTTTATAATCGTAAACTAGAATTCATTTCTTACAACTGGCTTAAATTTTATGCGATATGGTCCATTAAACACAGAGATATGAGCCTTCTTTCAGTCCAAGTTTCGTTATTACGTTGAATAAAGTACGTACTAGTCTCATTACGTCTTTATTCACTCTTATTTTATTTCCTGTTTTGGATTTTGGGCCCACAACTATATATAAGATTAAGAAAATTGGTATGATAACTTTAATCAAACATGATTTCTTTAATCAAACATAAAAATTATACTAAACAATAACTACAAGGAAATGATTTTTTTTTTTTTTTTTTAAATCCATGATCTCATCTTCAAAATTTCCGGGTTTTTTTCTAGTTTGTATTTACATTATTTACATCTATTCTTTTCATAAGCAAAAATAAATTATGTGTAAAAAAAGAAGATGTTTAAAATAAAATCCAAAAATGCTCCATCCATGTACTCTTTGATTTTATTATCATAATTATTGGCCATTTTTTTGTCAATGACTGGGGAAATTAAATATGCAAGAATTTCTGTACATCAGAGGGGGACGAATGAATAGGTTATCCCCAAGTCATGAACAAAGGAATATCCCTGAAGATTCACGCCCGTGGATGAACGTGAATAGATATAATTTGCACCACTTAATAACAAATCTTGTTATTAGCTGAATCTGACTAAACATACATGTTCTACTCAATACAAAACTTGGATGGAGAGGTTTCCGGATGTGTAATGAAAAAAATGCTCATATCTTTGTGATTATCGGACCATATCACACAAAATTCCATCCAGTTTACGGGTGTAAAGATATAAACAATATAATGTTGTAATTCTAATATTATACCCATCTAGAGTGCCAATAACATTTTTCGTGGGACACGCTGTATATACATGTAAATAACCGTCGTTTTACATGAAAGCTACACATTTTGACCAAACGGTATTTTTAACCGCTCCATAGCTTATTCGTAGAAGAGTTATTTAAAAAGAAATTTTATATGTTTGTAAGTTTATCCACCCTCCCCCCCTAAAAAAAATGGCAACACGTAATGATTACAGTGCATTCTAAACACTCAAAGGGCGAAAAGGGTGGAAAAAGAGCCGATAAGTAACAGGCACAATGGGTATAATTTTTATAACATATTGCTTATATCATTATGATCATGATGACAATAAAAATGTGTATTTATCATTGTGGTTCCGAAGAGCTGTACTAGATTACAATTACCACGTCCATTTGCAATCCATGATAACTTAACTCTTTCTGACACTTCATAATTATAACGATGCCCTTCCTGTTTCATAATACAGTTATTGTTATCGGCGGCTATTAGCCGTCGATCATTTCTTAAAGAAGTGAGTCATGTCTTTGATTATATACATTTTTTTTATTTATAGCTGTGTCTGAGAGATTTTGATAAGACTTTAATTTCACCGCAGGAAAAAAAATTCATGTGATGAGAGATTCCCGACACTTAAAAAAAAAAAACGTTTTAAATATTGAAATATGTCACTTATATGATGTGTATGACTTTTCAAAATCAGGGAGAAGAAAAATTATGTCATGTTACATTATTATTATAAGAAAATATGTCCCGCATTCTAAACCCAACAGTTTCATTAATTTGTGACAGCCCTCACCGTGAGAAGATGAAGATAACAATTAACATTCCCTAAACATCCCATATCTTTATTCAAATTCTCAAATATTCATAATCCCCGACTGAAAAAAAAAACCCAAGCGACCAAAAGAACGCCTTAATTGCCCCCCCCCCCCCTCCTTCCCCGAAAAAAGGGAATCATTTGATGTTTTGCATTTTTGTTCTGTTCTAAAAAAAAACAACAACAACAGACCTAACACGCAGTAAATAACTACAACCGCCCCCCCCCCCACAGACCATGTTTGTATATCTGTAAATACATGAATAGGTTGTTGCCCACCCCCTCCTCCCCTTCCCCTCAATCCTTTAAGAAACCCCGGTTCCGTGTCTGACCGAGACATAATTATAGAATCTGTCACAGTGTTAGCAGTATCATTACAATATGAAATAAATGACATTTTTGCGTAAATCTTATGAAAGAGCCGAGCAATTTTTTAAGATTGCTTCCGCATGCAAATGCAATGACTCACACTTCGCAATATAGATTTTTTTTTCAAAGGGTACAAGTGAATAGTTTAGACGCAGAAGTGAAAATCAAAAAGAAAAACAAGATATTTAACACCAGGCGCAATGTCGTGTATCCTGTTTGAATATCAATCCATATTAATTCATGCTTCACGAATACGGTACAATAAAAATGTATTTAAAGAAAATTGTTAAAGCCAGGGATAGTTCATTAGTGGGAAGTGAGTATCAAACTATTATAGTCTAACAGCATGTGAGACCTCTTGATACTCCTTTCGCCTGTGAGTTTCAATTAAAACGCCAACGCCAAGGGAGACAAGTTTCTTATTGTCATTTCTGGATCAAATTTCTTCAAATAAACGGTGTAAATATTGAAGATTAGAAATTTAAGATTAAAAGATGTACTCCATTTTATTCCAGAATAAAAAGTAGTTAAATATCCTCTGTCCCTTTACACTGTTAGAAAAAATTAAACAAGTTGTTTAAAATTTTAAACAACTGCATGTTAACCAGTGAATCGCACAGCGTTGTTTAAAAATTAAACAACCTGTAGTTGTTTAAAACTTTAACACTCTTGTTGTTTAAAAGTTTAAACGACCTGTTGTGTAATGGTTGTTTAAAATATCAACAGTATTGTTTAACGCTCCGCTCCAAAAATAAAAACGCTCCAACTTTTATTTTGGTTAACGCGGCCGGGTATCGAACTCTCGACCTTTGGATTATAAGGCAGACGCTCTATCCACTGAGCCAACACATCTGTATACACATAGGTAATGTGTGAGGCATAAGTCCTTCACCATGATTGAAATGTTGCGCCAGTTTACCTTGCATGTAACGAGTGATGCCATTCGCTAATGACTATCACGTGACATTTGCCTCGGCCTTTTTAAACAAAAACCTGTTTAGTAATCTCTAAACAGGTCTTGTTTAAAGCTATAAAACCTCGCTTTTCCGGTTTTAAACAACAATGTTTAAATATTTAACAAGAATGTTTAACTTTTAAACCAGAAGTTTTTTAAACAGCGAATTTTTTAAACCGCGTTCTAACAGTGTAATGTGAGTTTACTTCAGAGGGAGGGTGAAGGAGCAAACCGGAATATTTGCCCTTCCCCCTTGTTTAATAAGCAAATTAAACATCGGGTAATAATTCATTTCAGTAAGCCAAGGACTTTTTGATATAAATTAATTGTATCGATGGTTTCAGCTGTAACGGGGAGAGCACGGACGGTCAGGTATTGCGAAGGTCAGTAAATATGAGAAAATTTACTTTTATAAACACCTAATCATAAAATAAATATAAGCTATACAATACTGAGAGAAAATGTTTTTTGAAAACCAACATGATACGGTGCATGCAAGGAATGGGATATGGCAAGAGACGGGAGAGTTCGTGCAAATAATAAAATTATAAAAAAAAATTAAAAATTATATGTATAATATACACATGTATATAATATAAACGATGTAGAGACAGATTTGATACTAACATTTTGCCTGACCAAAAGCGGGAGAAATAGAGATAAAATGGGCTCTATATAAGAGAAAGACAATTTGATAGCATGAAGAAAGAGAAGGAGAGATGGAGAGAGTGAAAGAGAGAGAGCGACAGGGAGAGAAATGTATTAGTGCAAGAAAAAGAGGAAAATAAATATTATACAAATAAGAAGTAGAATCTAAATTCTAAGAGAGAGAAGGAGAAAAGAAAATAACAATGGATAAACAAAATGAGATATTTAAATGTGATAGAGGAAAAGATAGATAAAAAGAGAGCGGCAGATAGACAAAGAATGAGAGAGCGAGGAGGAGAAGAAGAAAATAATAGAAACTAGAGGGATATATTTTTACGACAAATTAGAAAGAGGAAACAAAATAGAAAGAGAAACAAAAAGAGCTAAAGCTAAACAAAACCTTTATTTATATCATAGCCTTTTCATTCATGTGACAACCTTTTTTTGACAAACAACATTATTTTTGACGGAAGGCTGTTGGGATTGAATAGCGAATTCTTGGGATGGTATCTCACTTCGCGGAGACGTCTCCGCGACATAATAGAAAATTTCGCCTCCGCGACTGATAAAAAGTATTAGAGACGTCACCGATATCGCGGAGACATCTCGGAGACGTCTCGGAGACAGATTTGGGACTACTTCAGACTCTTTTTTTCATAAATTGTCGCGGAGACGTCTCAGCGATATCGGAGACGTCTCCAATACTTTTTATCCGTCGCGGAGACGAAATTTTATATTCTGTTGTTGCGGAGACGTCTTTGTAGACGTCTTCGTATCATGAGTATAACAACAAATTGTGACCATCAAACTCAGTGTCCTTCAACAGAAAAATAGGCTAGTAATTTTAGCCCAATCCACTCCATTGTGTTTGACAAACTGACCTCTACTATTATCAGTTGTGTGACCATTTATTCAAAAGTGTGAGTACTCGTACAAGTCAAAGACGATTGTACTTGTTATTAAAAAATCATTAACTCGTTTGAGTATATACCCAAAGATTGCCCAAAATATTTGCCGTTTTAAGTGTGCGTTTTGTTGTTGTTGTCGTTGTTGTTGTTGTTATTTTTGTTATTGTTTTCATCTTTTTGTAAATAAGTTGGGTCTGTAAATATAAACGACAGAATAATCAATGAAAAAAAAAAGAATCAGGCAGGACATTTAATTGTTGACTGAGATTTTAGCTGTAGGCCTATGCATGACTGATGCTCACATGTGGTTTCAGTGTCAATGTTATCACAGTATTGTTAGTATTTTTGCCTTTGTTGGTTATATTTGCATTAATTTGTGGTTGTTTGCTCATTTGTTCATTGCTTTATTATTTTCGGTAGAGTGACCTCTTTAAACAAACTGTACCTAACAATATTTTCCTCTGAAATATATCAGGCAACCACCGGCAAAAGACGATCTTTTGTAAAACTATATAAAATATGCCAATGCCACCATCACCATCACCATCACCACCACCATCACCACCACCACCATCACCAACTCACCAATCATCACAACCACCAACCACTACCACCCACCACCACCACACATCCACTCACCACCAACCACCCACATCACCATCTCCACTACCCATCACACCACTACCACCACCACATCACCATCACACTACCGTCACACCTACCACCACCTGCACCACCGACCTCCACCACACCATCATCACCACCCAATCACCACTACCACCACCACCACCATCACCACCACCACCACCATCACCAGTCCACCATTTAATTATTTTTTGGAGAAAAGCCTTTGAGCTGATGAAGAAGGGCATTGGAAATATGTAGCACTCATAAGCGAGTAACATTATAAGACATCCATTTGTTACTATTTATTTATTCATTCGGTTTGGAAGAATCAATAAAGAAGTAGAAACGAATAATGATTTGTTAACAATTTTAAACATGATAGAACATAACTGAAACAAAATATAGAAAATCACAACAAAATCACAATCATAACATGAAACGCGGGGAAACGAAAGAACAATAACTGATGAGATAATTGGAAAAAAAGACAACAATACATGGACGGAAATTTGCACTATCCGAATAAAAGATAAAGTAAGAATGGTTTACAACGATTTAAAGCCATTTGCGTTTTGTGTGGTATGAGCATTCAGGATTCTCTATTTAGGAAGACATGCTGTACATAGATTAATCAATTATCAATAGCATGAAAAGTACCCATGGAAACTAATATATATCCATCATTACCCTTGCATATCGCAGATGCGTTTTTCTGCAGCAGGTGACTATTATAATAATTCATTCAATTCTTGTTGGCTTTATATTCTGTATACACATATGATTAAATAGTCACTAGCTTCTTCGGAAATGCATACCGTGTATTATCGGTTTCCATTTCAGATAGATAAGATAAGGATTCTGGTCGGATTGACCTTTGAATGGATGTTGTCTCATCAATAGTCTCTGGCATGTTATGGTATTTCATTTAAAATATATTGGTGGTATCTAACTTGAAAATAATATTGGTGGTATCTCATTTGAAAATATATTGGTGACAAAAGTAAAAATATATTGGTGGTATATCAATTGAAAATAATATAGGTATATATTTCACTTGAAAATAATATTGGTGGTATCTTACTTGGGAATATATTGGTGGTGTCTCACTTGAAAATAATATTGGTATATATTTCACTTGAAAATAATATTGGTGGTATATCACTTGAAAATAATATAGGTGATATATCACTTTTGAACATATTGGTTGTATCTCACTTAAAAATATATTGGTGGTATTTCACCTGAAAATATATTGGTGGTATCTAACTTTAAAATATATTGGTGGTATCTCACTTTAAAATATATTGGTGGTATCTCACTTTAAAATACATTGGTGGTATCTCACTTAAAAATATATTGGTGGTATCTAACTTTAAAATATATTGGTGGTATCTAACTTTAAAATATATTGGTGGTATCTAACTTTAAAATATATTGGTGGTATCTCACTTTAAAATATATTGGTGGTATCTCACTTTAAAATATATTGGTGGTATCTCACTTAAAAATATATTGGTGGTATCTAACTTGAAAATAATATTGGTGGTATCTCATTTGAAAATATATTGGTGGCATCTTACTTAAAAATATATTGGTGATATCTCACTTTAAAATATATTGGTTGTATCTCACTTCAAAATATATTGGTGGTATATTACTTAAAAATAAATTATATTGGTGGTATCTTACTTGAAAATATATTGGTGGTATCTCACTTAAAAACATATTGGTGGTATCTTACTTAAAATATATATTGGGGGTATCTCACTTAAAGGTATATTTGTGGTATCTCACTTAAAAATATATTGGTGGTATCTCACTTAAAATATATATTGGTGGTATCTTACTTAAAATATATCGTGGGGGTATCTCACTTAAAAGTATAGTTTGTGGTATCTCACTTAAAATATACTTGGTAATATCATGGACGTTCTTTTTACGTCGAAATTAATATATAGTCACCATACATGTAAGCGCGTCTCTGAGACGTCTTGGAGTTCCGGAGACATATTCGAATCTATAAGAGACTTGGAGACATCTCGGGAGACATCTCCGCGAAATGAGAAAACACTTTTAGGATGGAGACCCCCGTCACAGTGCACCAGGCAGATGCAAGATCGATTAAAAAAACAACATTATTAATATTTTACATTAACCCAGACGGCTGAAATTAGGAGAATTTCCCTGTTACATCTATGGTATGACTGAGGGAGGCACGAAAATGTACCCACGTGCAAAGGCTTGAGCGGGGATAACATACGACAGGGAGGTTCATGAACCCTAAATACTAAATGGACACCTCAAAAACCCTGGCACTGTACAGATATGAACCTATATACTCACCACGTGTCACGCAGACAGATGCAATGGCAAGTAGTAGCATGACGAAAACTCCTTTAGATCCATATTTTATTTCCTGCAAAATAGATGCACTTGATAGTCGAGATGTGAGTGTCGCCATAATTTCAGTCAGTGGCACACACCTAGTGCTCTATTCAGAATTTGGCGCGGTCTCGTTTCCTGGTTTGATCAACAAACAGAACACATCAAATAAGGAGAGATGAATAGATTCCCAAATATATTTCGACTCCCGCGTTTCTTTTATGTTGAAACGCTGTAAGCTGCTGTGAATATAGTTCACTGCCTGGATCAATGTGTATGTCACTGTACTGAAGTAACGTCTGCTACAAGATTAATCACATCATCTGTAAAGCCATGACTGCGCTGTCGTGATTGTTGATTAAAAAAAAAAAAAACAGACACAGTTCAGTGAACATTACAATTATGAGCGTGTATATAGAATACCTCGGTCTCGTACGCTGTCTACTAGGCCATGATAAGCAACAGAAAACCACTATGAATGGTTGTCGGGTTAGTAGTCATGTTTGCTTTAACGAATCGGACAAAAATTTGCAACAGATATGTAAACCGATGGTCGCGTGTTTACGAAATGACGTGTTCTGATCGTAAACAGTACGTTTTGTATCTTTGATGGATGAAAAGGAATATGGAATTGGCAGACCTTCAGTTTGATGCAACACGAAATTTTTGTTTAACCATATTTCTTCACAGGTATATAGCAACGTAAGGAGAGCATTCAAATTTCTGTTCTTCTCCGCATCTACTTTTACGTTCAATAACCGTGGGAGGCAGACTTATGAATTTTCTTTCCCCCTCCCCCCCCCCCCTCTCTCTCTCTCTCTATCTCTCTCTTTCTCCAAAAAAGAAGTTAATAAGTACGCGAGCGGAGAGAAACAATATCTGCGTCTATACGTCACACAATTTCACCATTGCATACCTTAACGCCAGTGACAGCTCCATGGAAGGAAGTGTCATGGATATAATTATGTCAGTTCAATCACCTCTTTGATTTATAGACAATCCGGGCCGACTACTCCATTGTTGTATCGTTGGCAGGTGTCACATGAAGGGGAAGGACGTCTGACATTGGAAAATGAGGTTGCTGCTCAAAATACTCATAATAATGTTAAATTTCTGAAGAAACGCAAACGAAATGTAGGTTATCACCATTGATATCACTCACTCTCCTTTCACTAAATGTGGGGGGGGGGGATTAAACCAACCCTCCCCTTAAAATAATAAAATGTATTCGGGGACATGTAGCCCTCCCCCAAATAGTTTGGAATGGATACGCCACCTCCCTGTACAGTCTGTGGCCTTGCAATTGAACACATTTTTTTTTCTTAGCCTGCAAATTTAGGGGTGCCGGATTCGCCATTATTTGCCGGATACGCCAGGGTTAAATAACATTCATATGTTACATTTTCTTAATCAGAGTCTATCTATTTTGCGATCGTATGATACACTGCACAACATTTGTTTTAAACATCGGTCGAGATCATGACTCGGGAAGTGCTCTTTGACTTTAATGACTAAATTTCAAGAGAAACAATGATCGTACGACTCTTCCACAAAGCCTGATACACCCCCCCCCCCCCACTCCACCGGTCATCCATACACGTATGCTCGTTCCCGACTTCACGGGAAAAGGGGTATTCAGGGTGTCAGGTAGGCAGGCGCGTATCCAGGATTTGGTACCCGGGTGATTTTGATTTTGGTGCCCCCCAGTGGTGGATCGAGAAAGATACATCCTATTTGTTTCCACGTAACACCAGGCGAGCCAAAAGGTAAATTCAAATTTTTCACGTCACGCTGGCCGAGCGAATAGCGTGGGGGGGGGGGGGGGGAGGGGGGATTAGGTGTTGACATTTTTTCGGCCTGCGGCCAACCGGAAGGTCATATATCAACCATAGGGGTAGGTTTGAGGAGGTTAACCGGCTCAAATCATGTCCATTTACGTTTTACTTTTTTTTAATATACATTTGCTCAATTTTTCGCCCCTTGGAGTCATTTGGCGCCCTTTTGGCGCCTACCGGGGCCCGGCCCGTAAAGCCCCCCCCCCCCTCCCAGAATACGCGCATGGGTAGGGGCAAAAATCCCGAGAAATCATTGAAATAGGGGTTTTAGCATTTTCCCCCGACTAATCTTTAATTAGGGGTAGTTTAAAAATTCTTTGAGGAGAAATCCTAAATAGGAGGGTCTACAAAACGATGAAAAGGGGGTGATTTGCTGGCTCCCTTTAAATCATCCTGTAATAGGGTGTAATTTTGACGCAGCTTCCCTTCCAAAAGCCTGTGATATGGGTATCTCTATAATTTTTTCATTTCATTTTTATTTTCATTTATTTTCATATTTCTCGTGTTACATCGTATACATATTTAATGAACAAATAAATACATATGAAAAATAACTAAAGGTATAATGGCCAACACTGCAAAAACGCCGGTGTTAATGGGCACACCCAAGCTGGTGTTAAGCATGTGGTGTTACTCTCAGTGTTAGATTAACACCATAGGGTGTTAAATATTTAACACCAACTGGTGTTAAGCATTGTGGTGTTATTCTTATTAAAAGATTAACACCAATGGGTGTCACAACGGGGCGGAAATCAACACCTGATGTGGTGTCGGGTATCTAGTGTTAAATATGGTGTAAAATAACACCAAATGAGTGTCATTTCGGTAGCATTTGCCTGATCAGTTTATGCTTTTATAGATTTTAACACCCGGACGGGTGTTAGAAGAGTCAGAATTGGGCATGCCGCGCAAGAAAACCAGCGTCATGATTGGTTGAAAATCGTAACTGATATTTTTCTGGCCGCGATCCGCCATTTTCATGTCGCGCTTGATATTCAGATCATCTTAAACATGTTAAATTCACCTAAATCCAGATACCGTCATGATTGTTCACGTGGTGTTTGGAGGAGTTTTAAAAAAAAAAGGGTATCTTTTGGTGGGAGAGATGGTAAGTCATTTATCGTCATTATTGTAAATAAAATAACGCAGTTATAATGTCAGCTACATGTAGTACATGCGCATTAGTCTATTACTGAAGTCTGCACTACAAGTAGCTGACACCATAACTTCTTTTGTCTTACCATCCTCAACACTGGAGTAAAATAGTGTCAAATTAACACCACAAGAGTGTCAATTAGTCAACATCCTTGTAGTGTTAAATAGTTAACACCGAAGTCTGGTGTTCATTAACACCGGTTGGTGCGGTCCTCTCAGAAGACCACATCGGTGTTAAATCAACTCTTGCAGTGTTACTTTACACCATTATGGGTGTTAAAAACGTGACACCAAAGTCTGGTGTTAATTAACACCAATTGGTGCGGTCCTCTCAGAACACCACGTCGGTGTTAAAATCAACACTGGTAGTGTTATTTTTAACAATACAGTTTTTTCAGTGAACATGAAGTAGAAATTACATTAAGAGAAACATGATGGGACCTACATGAAAGCGAGCTTGTGAAGCTGTAGGCCCCAATAAGAATTCGGAAAGAGCATACCTGTATAGTTGGTGGGGGTGCGGGGATCACATATTACTCCAGAAGCTTTAGAATATGGACAAAATGACCCTTTTATGTGATCCAAGCTTGGAGGAATGGAAATAGTTGACTATTACTATTTTTCTTTAATTTTGTTTTATAACAAACACATAAACCTGATAGATAATTCTGTATTATCTATCAAAACGTGTTCTGATAGAGTACCGTCATGGGCAGCTTTCCCCGGATACGAACACATTGGGCAAAATAAAAAACCAATCAGTTTTATTGATTTGCAGAATGATTGCCAAGGGTGCAATTATCGCAATGTATTATGATCCAGTAACGTAATCAATAAACCATTAAAAATAATTATTACAGATTAAAGTGATATTCAAAAAAAATATATTTAAAAAACAACAAAAATCGTGGCGTAGATTCAGAGGCACCTAGGTACAAATGCCAACCCCCCCCTCCCCTCCAAAAAAAAAAAGAAAGAACGCGATGGGGAAATGTGAGAGGAGGGAGAGAGTGATAAGATCGAAAAAATGCAATGGCATGTATAAGTTCCTTACTGTTAAAAATGGTAAATGGTAGGCTCAACATCTTTTGGACCCTCTTTCTAAATTTTACAGTGTAAATGAAAAATGTTAACCATGCCTTGGCCTGCTTACACCCCAACCGCCAACTCCAAAAAATCCATTACATCAACTAATTACCCCTGACTACAAATTATAGTCCATTCTGCGCTGGCATCAATCGTTTCATCTTGAAGTTTTTAAAAAAAACACATATCGTTAGCAATATAATGATTACGACGATAAATATTTTATGTTTCGCTCTTTTCCCCGATGTTTATAAATGATTGCCCTATTATGTTTCATTCATAGAGGCATGCTCGTAGAAGCGGAGAGGGCGGCCCATGTTATTGTTAAAAGAATACAGAATACATTAATATTTATCATGTATGATGATAACAATGTAGGCATGCATGTATATGATATATGTATGTGGGTGTGTGTGTATGTGGGTGTGTACGAGGGTGTGTTTGAATGGGCATCTCACTAGATGTTTTATTCAGTTCATTTTAATACCAGTGTTCTTTAAAGACTGGTCGAGTGATATTGCTTTTCTTCTGATACCTATCAGGTCATCCACAAATGTTTTCTCTTTTGGTTTTAGTCCTGATATCCTCTGCGATGCCATTTACAGGTGACTAACATTTTTTGGTAATGTTTATTGATTTTTTTATTTTTTTATTTTTTCCTTTTTCAATAAATAGGATATGTTTAGGCCTATGATATGTATATACTGTAATCATAAAAATAAAAAAAAACCAATGTAATCATGGTAATGTACCAGAAGAACAAAGAAGGCTAACTTAACAAATTATATAATTGTCATATTCATGATTCTATAATTAGGGTATATGTTTAAAAGATAAAATCTTGACTATTAAATTATCCTTTTTAATGGAATAGGGATAATCTAATTTAGCCTGGATATACAAAATACAAACTGTTATATTCTGAAAGTGCTTCGCAAGTACATTGCCCTAATTCTCATTTCTTTAGTTTATTTATATATCTAGTTTATGCCAATATTGTTCGTATTTTTCCAAAAGGTTCTTTCAAACATTAGCATCATGTTTGTAAGAAGTTATTATAAATAATAGTAATAGAATAATTATCATTGGTTAAGGTGATTGAATGAATTTTCACTTCCGAGAGCGATATTAATGTAGCTATCTTACCAAATTGAAGCTGAGGATTAAGGTAATTTATAGGTTGGCCTTTTAAGAGCTTTTCTCCTCATCACCGACTTCAGCATTTTAAAAAGAAAATGCATTTTCTCGTGTTTTTGTTTTTGTTGTTTTGTTTATAACCTTGTGATTCTTCATAAATTGAATTGAATTGAGTGGTATATTACCTGTAAACTCGACTATTCGCGAGCTTATTTCTCTTCTTGTTTCTTTCTTTCTTTTTTCCGAAAAGATGGTGCGTGTATGGCAGGATGGACGAGCATATCAACCGGATGTTATACCTTCACTGCAAGTACATCCGGTGAATGGGCGATGACGTATTCCAGTGCCGTTTCAGCTTGTAACTCAATCGGGAGTAATATTTTTGTTCCGAATAACGAAGATGAAATTGGAGTTGCTGTTTGGGCGTTGCAGGATTGGATGAGCCTGACTGGAACCATCGGATACTTCTGGCTAGGATGTACTGATGAGGATATAGAAGGAATCTTTATGTGCAACGATGGAACACACCTCGATATCAACAGTGGTGAGAAAACAATATATCGAACAAGAAAATGGGAATTATACCTATTATATGTATTTCTTTGTATGTATCTATCTTTTCAATCTCTAGGACCCCATGTATTTTTATTGTATTTTATAAAGTAGAATCAGTTTCGAAACTTTTGTAGTTTTGTAGTTATTTCACTTCAGCTGCATGATGCCTGACTTATAGGCCTACCAATATTATAATAGACTTCATATAATTATTATATTATCCCGGTGTCTTGCACCCTAAGTTTACTCCAATTAGTTTGTATCAACGTAAAGACTAGAAGTGTGTCTCTTCTTTTTAAAATAGTTTATATTAAATAAATTGTTTTCATATACAGTCATAAAATAAATATATTTAATCGCGACATTATGTTCACTTTTGATCATCATCATGATACGAAGTTATGAATTCATTATTTTGTGTAATTTATAATTACCCCTTCTTTCTTGTGATTTTGATGCTGTTGTTTGTTTTGGTTTTCTTTTTTGTTGTTGTTGGTGTTTTTTTTTAAGAAGAAGAAGAAGTTGCTATAATTTGTATCAAATTTGTCATTTCCAGTACTCAAGTCAAAACGAGAATTTTTCATAATAATTGGGCCGCGACGCGACAAAAGGGCCCTTAGCTCAACTGAGCTGAGCACCTAATTATATGAGTGCTAAATCAACAATGACGTCACAATCAAAATAGTGTGCGCGCTCATAGCTACTTCTGACACAATTTAGTGTAGAAGCCTATGTAGTTTTGTGTGCAAGTTGTGTTAATATTTGGCAACATAGGCCTATGTGATTGTGTTCTATTAGATCCGATAATCAAAATAATTATGTATGTCGTCAAACTTTTAATTGCCTTTTATTTTAATTTTGTGACCCAATATGAAGAGGCAATTTTGATCAAATTGTGTTAAATTCGGTATCAAATTGTAGCTATTCAAAACCAGCAGTAAAGTCTATTATCACTTTTTCACACAACCAAATTGTTTTAAACAAATTTCAAATTAGTCTACAATTGAATAGACAATATTAAATGTAATCAATAATACTGTATCCTACCAGCATAATTATGTTGCCACACTCGACCAGGAAATTATGTCAAGTTCAATTTATAGGCTATAATGCTTAACAATCTGGAAATGGACTCATTTTACCAAAAACCTAACTTTTCTCTGAAATTTGGCGTCATTTTTAAGTCAATTATTTCTGCTTAAATTAAGACTTTCATATGAAAACGTTGGGGCTTCTTTCTAGGAAAACCATTTTCACGCACCGATTGTCAATGGAAGGAATGCCCGAAAAACGGGAGTTTTGTTGAATATACTGGAATAAAAAAAAATCGAGAAGATCATTTACTTAGTTACACAGGTTTTATGAGGGTTAATGTATATAAAACAAGATAAAACCTTGGGAAGAATATTTTTTTACCCCTAACCCTCGCGTTTTGAGCTTTAAAATCTCCAATTTTAGTCATTTTTGGGTCGTTTTTCTGTGTGAAAATGATATTTTGGTCAAACAGCAGTCACTAAAAGCTTTCTGTAAAATTCAGCAGCGCATCGATTTCCTAGTTACGCTGAGTGAAGTAAATATATTAATTTCTCTTTCCAATGATTTTAACTTCTTTGTGATTGGTCAATATTTTCCCCCGCGTTTTTGATATCATAAAAAAAAATATCATGATAAAATACTTCGATCCTGACTGCACAGCTTGCACTCTCCTTTTACACGGTCTTTATTCAGGGCATTGTTATCGCGATATCGACGGTCAGACGTAGAGAGAGTCTATACCCAGTACACACATTTCCCGTAAGATTCTTTCTGGTCGTTAGTGCACTGTAGTGGAACTGTGCGTGTTTGGTATAAAATAACACTGTCCTTTTTGATTGTTCACGTTTTCATATGTTTTTGTAATTATTTATTATTTATATATTTATCTAATTATTCATTTCTTCATGGTATAATTAGATTTGATTGCTTTGTTGAAGTATCCTGTCTTGCTCTTGGTGCATAATAATGTTGTTCATCTCTGATTTTATTGTTTATTATGTTCTATTTAATCCTATAAACAAGGAAATTGTTTATTTTCATTTTCATTAACCTATGACCTTTAAATTAGGTCAAAGTCCAAAATAATATATTATACGTTTCTCCAAATTCTGGGAATTCAGTGGAACACGAGCTTTGACGTTATACCGTATTGAAGTCATTATTATGTCAGTGAAAATAATGGCCGATTTTCTGGTTGATGTGATTAAGTAGAAGAAATATGACAATGGTTATGAAAATCATTTTAAGCTGCCGAAGGTATACACACACACACACACACACACACACAAAATCATTTTAGCAATAGAAATATTTTGTCTTGACCTTTGTCCGTCTGAACAAATTTCTGCTTATACACTGTTGGTCCGAAAGGTTGGAGAAATTTTGTGCTCCAGCAACATCTTTTGCTTCAGCTTTAATTTCTTGAAATCGTTAGTCCCCGCTTTCACTTTTTGGGACCCGCGCTATATCCGAACGTTCCCCACATCCCTGGAGAATTAAAAATGTAAAAATGTTTTTTAACCTCCACAACGCCCACCGATCTTTGTCATATTGTATTTTGCAATATACTGCTCGGCCTCGTGGACCTCTCATCAGCATGATCCTCGTGACCCCGCTCATGGGAAAAATAGGATTTTTACGGGGGGGGGGGTTCGAAATACTGCAAGTGGACAAAAAGGTAATCAAAAATTTTTTCACCGTCAGCGCTGGCGCGAGCAAAAACGAGTTACTATCATTAAACGTTCACACGTCACCTGGTCGCGCAAAGGAGAGTTTAATATCGTCGCGCATTCGGGGGGGGGGGGGGTAGGTGAATCAAATTGTTTCTACTCAGCCTCAAGAAGAGTACCAAATATATGCTTATAGGGGTAAAAAGGTCGTTCGATCGCCCCAAAAAAATGTATAAGCAACAAAATAAAAAAGAAAAAAAAAACACTGTTCCATCCATTTATGTTATTTATTTTTTAAATTATTTTTTTAAAAGCGGACCCTGGTCCGCCAGCGGGGGGGGGGGGGTTCGTTCGAAACCCCGACCCCCCCCCCCCCTGGTTACGGGCATGCAAAGTGGAGGTAAATGAAAAGGGCCCAAAATGAAAAAAAAACAACATATTTTGGCGTTGATAAGGAAGGGTCGACCACTGTTTTTATTTTTATTTAATCTCCAGAAATTCTTGGGGCGAACATCCAAGTTTAGCCTTGATTTCGCGAAAAGACTGAGTGAAGAGTTGGGAATAAACAATTTTCAAGAAATGTTAAGCCTGAAGCAAAGAAGTTGCTGAGCAACAAATATAAAAAAAAAAAATAAATAAAACTTTCTGACCAACAGTGTAAACATGTATCTTGGCCTTTGACCTTTAACATTGGGTCACAAAAGGTCAATTAAAAATGCAACGTACAATTTTCTAATTCTTGGGATCATGTAGAACACAATCGTATAACGTTGCCAAGCAATAACATAACTTGCATACAAAACTGCATAGGCTCCTACACTAAATTGTGTCAGAAGTAGCTATGAGCGCGCACACTATTTTGATTATGACGTCATTGTTGATTTAGCGCGCAAATAATATAGGTGCTCAGCTCAGTTGAGCTAATTAAAAAAAAGGCCCTTTTGTCGCATCGCGGCCCTATATTAATAACATTAAAAATGAAAACATGAAAATTGATTTTTATTAATATGGCATGTAAAGAGTTAATTTTCTCATATCTGTATGTAGATTGGTGGTTGGAAGGTTACCCACAGAATGCCCGATTTCCTGATAGTCACCTCAACTGCATTGCTTTCTATCCCGGCAATCCTGGATATGGTTTGTTCGATTATTATTGTCAAGAAACCTACTTTGCGCTTTGTGAAGGTGAGTTATTACCCCCCCCCCCCCACATCTGAGGTGTATTGTGTTAAACAATAGATTAATTTAATTTAATTAATTTTAAATAATTAATTAATTAAATGTAGGCCTAATTCTGTACGTGCTAAGACAGGTTCCGATCATATCGGATGGTTCCGGTCAGAGCTCCACTGTAGACGACAAATGGACAGTGAACATCAACGAGACTTTGTCAAAGAAGGCTTTCTTGAAGTATGGTGTTCCCCGAGGCTCCGTCCTCGGACCACTACTTTTCTCTCTGTACACTGCACCCTCTTGGGGAAGTTGCTCGTCGTCATGGGTTGCAAGTTCATTTCTATGCGGACGACACTCAATATTATTGTATGTGACCTTTGACCCTAGGGTGGGATATGACTATGCTGATGTCACTACACGTCTGACTACCTGCCTTGCAGAAATCCAGCAGTGGATGGTAGTGAACTTTGTTAAGCTGAATGATGACAAGACTGAATATCTAGTAATTTCTTCACCACTTATACGAAACAAGATTGTCACACGTAATGTTCACGTTGGCAGTGTGTCTGTCACTCCTTCAGAGAATGCACGTGATCTGGATGTCTTCTTCGACCAGTGTATAAAGATGGACCAGCTACGAAATATATCAGCTATAAGATCGCTACTCACTCGTTCTGCAGCAGAAAGCCTAATTCATTCCTTAATCACCTCTAGGATTGACTTTTGTAACAGTCTGCTGGCTGGTCAGGTATATCTTCTACTATGACGAACAGACTCCAGGGTATACAGAATGCTGCTGCTCGCCTACTTACTGGCACGAAGAAATTTGACCACATCACCCCTGTTTTTGTGGAGTTGCACTGGCTGTCAATTAGGTACAGGATCGATTTCACAATCCTTCTCCTGACTTTCAAGGCTGTTTGTGGTATAGCTCCAAGATAATGTGACCTCCTTCATTGAAAAACGCTGCCAACGTCCTGGCCTTCGCTCGTCCGGTACTGGCATCAATCTTCAAGTTCCTATCACACACCTTATAGGATATGGAGACCGTGCCTTTTCATCCATTTCTCCACGCCTTTGGAACTCCTTTCTTCGCATCGTGAAATTGACAGCATCGAACACTGCAAATCATGCCTCAAAACTCACTTATTTCGGTAGATGTGTAGTAATTAACTTAATTGGATGAGCCTGCGCCTTTGAATGTTCTCAACAGAAATATGGCGACATATAAATACCGTGGATCATCGTCATCATCGTCTCAGTCTCTCTGTGACATGGAATGAAATTCTATGAACTCATTCAAAATAATTACAAATATGGGAGGGAGTATGAAATTAAGCAACTTATAAAAATCAAATTTTCATGGCGAGCGCCAATAATGAATAAGCATGTTGTAGGCCAAATTATTTATTCATTTTCGATACGACTAATTATTTTAATAAAAATTGTTATTTTCATCTTTGCAGTTGCACATATACCCGATACTACCAAGTCGCCGGTAACTCTATCTTCTCCACAACACGCCGCTCAGACACCCCTATCGTCTACCACCGAATTCCCTACCACCAGTGCACCTCTACAATTTACCAACAACCCACCTACAAATTACACCTTTCAACAATCTACCACCAAGCTCCCTACAACTCGGACTACTCCATTAGCTACCACCAGATCACGTGCAACTCAGTACCCTCCACAATCTACCATTAAATTTCCTACGGCTCAGACTCCTCCACAATCTGCAAATAAGACCCCTGCAATTGAGACCACTCCACAATCTACCACCAAGTCCCTTACAACTCAGACCAATCCACTATCTACCATTAGGTTCCCTACAACTCAGACTCCTCCACAATCTACCACCAACTCCCCCGCTACTCAGACCTATAAATCTACCACCAAGCTCCCTTCAGCTCAGACCACTCAATCTACCACAAAGTCTCCTACAGCTCAGACTTTTCGACATTCTACCATATATTCTATTTCAACTCAAACACTTAAATCTACCACCAAGTCTTATGCAACTCAGACCACTCCACAATCTACCACCAAGTCTCCTACAACTCAGACCCCTGAACAACCTACCACCAAGTCCCCTACTACTCAGACTCCTTCTCAACCTACGACCAAGGCTCATACAACTCAGACCACTCAATCTACCACCAAGTCTCCTACAACGCAGGCCCCTCCACAATCTACCACCAAGGCTCCTGCAACTCAGGCCATTCCACAACCTACCACTAAATCCTCTACAACTCAATCCCTTCCACAATCTACGACCAAGTCCTCTACAACTCGGACCCTTCAACAATATACCACCAAGTCCTCTACAACTCAGATTCCTCCACAACCTACCACCAAGTCTCTTACAACTCAGTCCCCTCCACAACCTAAGACCAAGGCTCATACAACTCAGACCACTCAACCTACCACCAAGTCCTCTACCACTCAGACCCTTCAACAACCTACCACCAAGTCCTCTACAACTCAGACCCTTCAACAATATACCACCAAGTCCCCTACAACTCAGACCCCTCAACAATCTACCACCAAATCCTCTACAACTCAGATTCCTCCACAACCTACAACCAAGTCTCCTACAATCCACACTCCTCTACAAATTGCTATCATGTCCCCCATCACTCACACTCGCCCTACACCCACCACTCGGCTTCCCAAACCTCGCTTCAAATCAAATGCCTTCTCTCTGGCGCAGGATGACAAGGGACGCTCTCTGATTGGCTACTGTCTCACTGGTCACGTGATGAACATAGTTCGCGACGTAAGCCCGTTTCGGTGCGCCTCGATGTGCAACGGCGTTTTCGAATGCAAATCCTTCAATTACAGAGACGGGGTGTGTGAGCTGAATTCAGAAAGTAGAGAGAACGTCGGATCCAGTTACTTCTCGCGATTCGAGGGATGTAATTATTATGAGCCAGCTATGATTTAGAACGTTTAGAGAACATTTTTATAGAACAACGGGAATGTAACCTAATGTTATAAAGCGAGGTAATGCACACTGAAATCATTATTGTCCATTCATGATGGTATTCTTATAAATCATTACCTATTCACCGTTTCATCATGCCCATATATTTTGATAAATATTAAACTATGTTTTTGTTTTATTCTATACTGTAAATCTTTAATGTATAATCCAGCACTTAATTCAGCTTTTGAGCTGTAATGTGGTTTTGTATAACTTTTTCCAACTTTTTTCAATCAATCAAATTCAGTCACGGAGGTCCTTACATAAGTGGTCGTCGAATCTGTGAACTCTATAGTGGGCCATGAGAAATAACATTTCATCATTCTGTCACTAAAAATTATCTGGTCTTTAAAATCATTTTGTGTCTCATTCTTCACTAATTTTAGGTGTATTTTCATACTCGATACATTTCTCTCAATATGTCTTTTTTTTTCTTCTTCTTATTCTTTTTCAAATTTATAAACTCCTTGTAAAAACAACTGCTATCTTGGCTTTTGTTAACAAGGGGATTAATCATAATTATAGGCTTGAGAATATTTTCTTTTACGTTTTTAATATAATTGCATTTGCATAAGTTATTTCAAATGGTAATTTACAATACCACTGCACAATTTATCTCGAAAAAAAATCGAGAATCTACATGTTTCGAAAAAAAGAAGAAATAAGTTCCATAATAATGGTAATAATGAATTAAAATAACTAATGTTTCTACAATGTATGCAGCGCAATATTTTTTAGCATTAATTTATGTAATTTTGGAGGAGATTTATCAATTACATTTTGAGAAGATTGAACGCTGTATCAATGATTAACGACATGTCATGACAATAGTATCATTGCATGTATTCCGACTTCAGGAGCAACAGTAAAATGTATAAATATGAATATGTATAACACTTCTTTTTAATTGTTGCCTTTAAAACGTTTTGATTGTGTACGTGTACAAGCAATGTAAAATATCTTTCGCATTATGAAAATAAATGTGACATTTCTGGATTTGTATTCTAGAAATATACAATTAATGTAATATAAGGTTTGTTAAATGTTGATTGAATAGTTATTTGGGCTTATTTGGACACTAACAAAAAATTAGTTCATACTTGAGGACTAAAACATTAACTTGGAGATGAGCATATTGCACTAAAAAATTAAACCCCCACAACAATAAATCAAACAATGAACCAATTTCTGATATTCATGGAGTTTTAATATCATCATAACGCCACTACTGTTTGCCCCACTTTCTAAATAATTCAGACAATCAAAAACAATTGTATTTCAGTCAAAATATAACACTTTCTTTAGAAAGTGATACATATTTAGAGCAGCAATGAATGGCAAATTAAACACCACTATGTACTGTCCTTATCAAATACTGCATATGATATAACATTACTCTTAACATTATTCTCTAGGAGTTGGAGCATCAGATGAGTCTAAATATGAGACATAAACCCGTTATTGACTGATTCGCGATGAACTTGAACAAGTTGCTCATATAAAATATATTCTTCAAAATATAAAATTGTCAAGGAGTCTCGGATCACTCAAGCCTAAATATTCTTCGTCACAAACGCATGATATCCTTCTAGTACATTTCACGCTATTTCCAGTACCACGGACGGAAATATCATGTTCAGTTAAATCACCTCTTCGATTTTATAGACAGTCCGGGCAAGCATCTCCATTGTTGTATCGTTGGCAGGGGTCACATCTGAAATGATGATGGGGGTGTGCACACAAAAAATGAGAACTTGCATATATGAGTGATCACACTCAAATATCCAAGTATTTTTGACAATATAGTGACACACATCCATGAGTGCTTTCACTCAATTAAAAGCTACTTTGAAAACGCACCTAATCCGAGTATTTTAAAATTTGACAATATAGTGACACACAAAATGAGTTTATTTAATTAACTCATTTTATTGAGTAACATAACTAATTGTTTTGAGTACATTGCACAAACTAATCTGTGAGTAACGCTTTACATACTCAGAGAAGTTAGTAAGTAAAGGTTTAATAACTCATCAACTTGCGTGTGATGAGTTTTGTGCAACCTTTACTTACTGACTCTGCCTGAGTAGTGAAAGCGTATCTCCACTACGGTGAGTCCTATTCCTTTTTGTTTGTTTGTTTGTTTTGCCTGTTTTTAATAATTGATATTTGGAATGTTCCGATCGATATTATACACAATCATGTGCCATCATTTTCTCTCAACCAATTACACTGTCATTACTCACCTTCAGTGCATCAATCATCACCAAACCAATACATTGCATTGATCATGCAATCCAATATACTCAAATGTGTACTGACTGACAAAGTAAATGGAAATCCATGCATGTTTAATCTAGTTGTAAGTGTGTTCACACGATGTATATATCGAAATCAAATAATCATTATAAAAAACAGGCAACAACAAACAAACAAAAAGGAATAGGACTCACCCAAAGACAATAATAGAGCATGCAGGCTCTCCGCTATCCGTTCCGTCACAGAGTGGTACGCTATGGTTCCGCTATACATGTACGTACGTACGCGTAGAAATACTCGTGTGCAGTTCTCGATGTCTGTACTCGTGATCGAGTAGGTGTACCGGCGCAACATGTAAAAGTCGCGCAATAGCCAGTAAAAATATACTTCAAGGACTTTCACGAGACTTGAGACGTACGAAGACGTGTCGTAGTTTATCATCTAGTGAATTACAGGCTATATAGAATTTCTCAGCAATTTCTCACTTTACTCGATTGTTAGTGTTTTCACCCGAAATATCTACCAAGCCGTACCAAGTTGAGAGAAACTCACGTGCACAATTGTTTTACGTAATTGAACATGTAAGTTACTAAGGGATCTCAAGAAAAAAATTTATTGAGTATATATACCCAATATTTTTTTTTTGAAAGTTCCTTAGTAACTTTACATGTTCTGGAAGAGCGGGTGTGTACTTTTAACAGAAACACAGATTCTGAATTAAAAATACGTGATATTCGAATAAAAGCACTCGCCTCCAAGAGTAGCAAACGGGTTTTACTCATGGAAACTAGTTCTTATTTTTTTTTTGTGTGTGCCCCAAATATTGAATTATGTTAACCCAAAATAAGTTATCACCATTGACGTATCACCATCAACTCTCTGTTTACAAGAATGTGAGAAAATTATACAACCGCCCCTTCCCTTAAAAAAAGGTAAATTAGATTCGAGGAGATGCAGACCTCCCCAAACAGTTTTGGATGCGCCAGTTCCTTGTTACATGTGTCAAATTAATGGTAGAATTTTTTTTTTATAGTATGAAGATTAATCACAACCTGGTATTGTGTCTGGTATTTTCATAAAGCATGAAAATCAGACTCTTTCTCTGCAATTTTTTTCATCACATTTGGTGCTGTAATTTTTGAGATATGACTAGTTTTCTACAATCAAGAAAAATAAATTTTTCGCACGCCGTCCCATGCCTTTGTGCAGGTTTCGTACAATGGCCATGAATTCAGCGCTCCGGAACAATAGAAGTGCGCAATTTCGATTTGTTCCTTGTCGCACAAATTTAGCATAACTTTTGTTTTACGAAAGCAAATTATACAGAACAAAGCGAATACGCAAGGAAAATCTTTTGGCTTTATTTTGGTACCACACACTTACATTATTTGAAATGATTTCACCCGTAAATTATTTTTCCCCGACTGTACCATTTTTTTTACACAGACTGTATAAAGCAGAATATTAAGAAACATTTTTTTTTTTTTGACCTGCAAAAACGAGGAGTGACATTTGCCGGATACGCCAGAAGGGTTAAATAACATTCGTAAGTTATCATATGTTGCGATCGTACGATAATGAACCACATTGTTTTAAACATCCGCCGAGAACAGACTCGGGAAGTGCTCTTTGACTTTACTGACTAGATTTTAAGAGGAACAATGATCGCATGACTCTCCCACAAAGTCCGGATCTCAGGCTCACACCAGGGGCCTTATACGACACTGTATAAACAGCCGTTTTGCCCGTTTTCGTACGAATAGAGGGTTTTCTATAACAGTGGCGGATATCGATACAGGATTTCAGGATACGGGGGGCGCCAGGCCCAATAGGGGGCGCCGCCGAAATTTTCTGATTTTAACTTGTACATTCAATGAGCAGTTTTCAAATCATAGGGGGACGCACGTCCCCTGCGCCCCCGCCTGGATCCGCCACTGTATAACCTATAATTATTCAAGAAAGGTATTAATGCAAAGGTGATGTGTTCTTGTTCAATTATTATGTTACATAATGAATATGAATAGCCAGAGTATAGATGAGCTGAGAAAATGGCCTAGATTAGGCCTACCTTCATACTCTTCATTTTGATATGCTTAGCTTGATAAAGAAATCATGTGCCGCTCCTATATGCCGAAGGCTGGTTTTTTTTTTCAATCATATAGGAACTAGATTTCCTGTATCTGTAGACGGTCATAGCTAGGGTTTTTTAATCAGAGTTTTTGCTGTAATAATCTGGTGGTTTGTTATTCCGAAAGTAATATAGGGTCAAGATAATGGGCTATTCTATTTTCGGATTAACGAACCCTATTTCACTTTCAGATAATCGAACCTTCGGCATAACATACCGTATGAATAACTAACGTTCTTAATAAAAGGACTGAAGGAATAAATCGGAGTAGTCGAATCTTCGGAATAACGAACCTTAATCAGAAAACGAAGGCTTGGTGCATTGACGTGGAGAATATAAACACGTAATCACAATACTGTAGTTACCAAAACGACGTGCCATTGTTCTATGGTAAAAGAACAAAAAATACCTCATATTGCTTCAAATATTGTACATGCATACGTGGTATGACAACTGGAACAAACCTATGTTCATCGGTGGCCGATCCAGGATTTCATGAGTTCATGACAGGGGTGGAGGGCTCAAAATTTTTGGCGTCACACCGGGCGAGCAAGAAGTACATCAAAAAAATTTCACGTCACGCTGGCCGGGCGATTAAGGGGGGGGGGGGCGGAGTAGATGTTAATTTTTTTCCCAGCCATCGGCCGTCAAGAAGGCCAACAATATTAATAGAGGTAGGTGCGGGGGTCGTTCATTCGTGCCGGAGATATTTAAAAGCAAAGAAAAAAATCCCTTCCCCTTGAAATCCTACGGGGGGGGGGGCGCTCGGAACCCTCCGCCCCCTGGATCCGCGCCTGATCATGGTTCAGAGTGGGAAAGTAGCCTAGATGAGAAATACTATTCATTATTTCATACATGTTTGATATTCAATGACACAATAAGCAAAGTGCAATATGTTGAATTATTTAGACATTCGATAGAAATCCTCAGCGCCTTTTTCATCAACAGAGGCATAATAATGTGATAAGATGAACAAGAGAATGTTTCACTTTTCGCTATAAATTTATCATATATTTTTTCAATGCCTTGTGAATGTCCCCAAAAAAGTTGGAACCATGCCAGACAATGCACCCCTTATTTCATCAAAATATTTAACGTGAAACTTTGTAAATTATAGATGTTAAATTACTCTCACGTATAAAAAATTCAATCCGTTATAGTAATAGACCATTCACTTCAATGACATGACAAAAGCTTGTACATTTTTTATGATCAAAAGCATGATGCGAACAATAGCGTGTTCCAATTTTTGCTTGAGGACGACATTGATATCAATCAATCTAATCAATCAATGTTGTCATTATCACCGTTTGCAACTATATGGTGAATATATTGATATCATTATTCTTCATTGACATTAAAAAAACATGTATTTTTTTTATGATCAGAGGCATGATATGAACAAAAGTGTGTTCCATTTTTTTGCTTCCACATGACACTGATATGTTATTATCTATTGATGAAAAAATGTGAAATTGGCTCATGTTTCAAGTCAATTTGCCACAATAATTCTTTAGAGTCGGGTCGAATTCACTGCTTCCTTGTAAATCATCATCGCTGTGATTTTACTGTCACGTGATCCAAGAATGTTGGCCGTTCTAATCTTAGCATCGATTTCTTCCGCAATGTATTTTACAGGTAACACTTTTAATAACTAATAATATATCGTATTCTACATATCTGCAAGGAAGCGCTATTCATAGATCTGGGGGGGGGGGGCATTTCATCAGAGGACTTGTCAGACATTTTATTCGACAATTTTGCTCTTAGCCAATCAGATGCAAGCATTTCAGTAGCTTATAACAGTTTGTCGGATAAAACATCCGACAAGTCCTTTCATGAAACGCCAGAGATTCTATTGTTCTTACCCTTCAAAATGTACCATTATGCGTAATACTATTCTGTACTATTCTATGATTTCTTTAAAAAGTATATATACCTAGATCTATAACATAATGATTATACATTGGTTAGGCACTCATAAGTAGGCCTACGTTTTTCCTTACCCTTGACTCCAGCATTTTTAACATTTTTACATGTTGTTGTTGTACATAATTATATACTCTTCTCTTCAAATTCCTGTTATATGCTCTAAAGTTACATAATTCAAATTGTATTGAATAATGCCTGATAAATCGACTATCCCAAGTCACAGAAACATAAAGACGTCTTTAATTTTTACCTTCTGTATTCTCTTTCTAAAGATGGCGCGTGTCCTACAGGATGGTCAAGCATCGGAACCAGATGTTACGACTTGATTCCAAATACATATGGTGAATGGACGATGACGTATCACCGTGCCGTTTCAACTTGCAACTCATTCGGAAGCAAAATCTTTGTTCCGAATAACGAAGATGAAATCGAGTTTGCCGTTACTATAACTATAGGAAACTTCTGGGTAGGATGTACCGATGAAGCTATAGAAGGAATCTTTGAGTGCAACGATGGAACACAGCTAGATATCAACAATGGTGAGAAAACTTACCAGAGATTCCAACCCTACGGGATAATTATCATAACATTAGAAACTAGAACTAAAATAACGCAAGTAAATTCAAATAGTTAAAACAGCTGAAACAAAATAATGTCTTGACCACAAGAGAAAGATAAAAGATATATATTGATTTGAATGCATTCCCAAAATTGAAAGAGAGTGCAAAATGTTATAATACAGCTCATAAAATAAATATATCCCATTGCTATATTATGTTTACTTAAAAAGTTTTAAGATAATCATCGCCATGATACAAAGTTATAAGCTTATTTGTCTCATTAATAATGATTTTAATAATAATAATAATAATAATAAAAGAGTATTTATATTGCGCAGCCACTATAATAATATGTTCTACTGCGCGGAACAAAATAAATCATACATTTAAGAGAGCAGTATTAAGAAGATAAGTCTTAAGTTGAGTTTTGAACATAGTAACTGTGGGTGATTCCCTAACAGGCGCGTATCCAGGATTTCGCACCCCGGGGGGCCCGACGTGATTTTGGCGCCCCTGTGTACTTTTCAAAATATGGATGGCGCCCCCTCCCCCCCCCCCCCCCCCCGCCATGCCAAACTAGGCTACGGCTTAAATGTTATGTCGAAGGGATTTTTGAATTAATATTTATTTTGAAGGTGGTTGGGTTTTTTTTTGGTTTTTTTTTTTGGTTTTTTTTTTTATTTCTTTGCCATGGTGAGTCATTGAAAAGAATTTTCTGGGTATATGAGGCATTACCGCTTAGATGAAAATACGAATAATTCTAATACGAGCGCGAAGCCGCGATCAATTTTTTTCTGAGCAGTGAGGAAGGGGAGCTGTATTAGATGTTCTCTCGATCAGAAAGCAAAGAATTCTAAGCACATTGGGGTATCAATTTTGTTTAGCTCTTCATCAGAAATTCATATTAGACGGTAGCTGTAATTTTGTCCATCAAAACGTATTTGAAAGCAAGCCATAATAAGAACATGTGAAATTTTCCTCAAACTAATTGTGAAGTCAAACAAATGGATATTGATGTTTTGTTGTTCAGATCCTCATATCTGGTTCAAGAGAAGAAAAAATAGGCGAGCGTGAATCGCGAGCGGAAATTTTGATGTATCGGAATGAATCTCTGAAAACGTGACATTTATGCATTCCTCAGGGCACAATTAATAACTCTTTGGAAATGATGCGAGCGCGAAGCGCGAGCGAAAATTTTTTCTTTTAAATAGAAGACCTGAAGTTTAGGATCAATTTGGCCCTCTATAATTTAAAAGACGTTATGTTGCCAAGAATTTTTACTGACTTATGAAGAAAGATGAATAATCTTCTATCTATTAAGCTGCGTATCTATCCTTCTGCTTCCCTCCTTCATATGAAAACGTGAACAATCAAAAAGGAACGTGTTATCTTTATACCAAACACGCACAGTTCCACTACAGTTGCACTAACTACCAGAAAGAATCTTACGGGAAGAATGTGTGTACTGGGTATAGACTCCTCTACGTCTGACCGTCGATATGCGATAACAATGCCTGATAAAAGACCGTGTAAAAAGGAAGAGTGCAAGATGTGGACGTCAGGATCGAAGTATTTTATCATGATATTTTTTTTATGATATCAAAAACGCGGGGGAAAATATTGACCAATCACAAAGAAGTATAAACATTGAAAGAGGAAATTAATTATATTTACGTTCACTCAGGTAAACTAGGAAATCGATGCGCTGCTGAATTTTACAGAAAGCTTTTAGTGACTGCCTGTTTGACCAAAATTATACATTTCACAGAAAAACGACCCAAAATGACTAAAAGGGAGATTTTAAAGCTTCAAACGCGAGGGTAGGGGTAAAAAAATATTTCTTCCCAAGGTTTATCCTTGTTTTATATACATTAACCCTCATAAAACCTGTGGTAACTTAAGTAAATGATCTTCTCGATTTTTTTTATTCAACAAAACTCCCGTTTTTTCGGGCATTTTTCATGACAATCGGTGCGTGAAAATTGTTTTCCTAAGAAAGAAGCCCAACGTTTTCATATGAGTTTAAGAATAATTTGCGCCCTAAGTTTAAGCTCATTGGAGCCAACTAATCTTTCAATGGCGCCCAAATGTGTTTTGAATTGGCCATGCAATGTACGATTTGGTTATTTGAATGCCCTGGAAAATGCAAAAAATAAATGTACGTCGGTAATTCAAATAATTTAAATGTCTTGATGATTAGTATCCTTTATAATGTAAATTATGGTCAGAGGAAACACAGGCGAGAGCGGAATTTTGATGTCTTTGAACGATGAGAAAACCATGGCATGCATGCCGTTCCTCAGGAACACAATGTTAATAACTCAATGGGCGAAAAAATTGATCGCGATTGCGCGTAGCGCGGAGCCAAATTTTGCTATGTATATACAGCCAGAGGAATTAAAAAATTTTATGAGACATATTCAAATACCAAAGTTGGTTGCCTTATTTCAGGTAAATTCGGCACACCTCCCTAAGTTCAAAATAAAGTTGGGCCCCTAAAGCTTTAAGATAAGATTTGGCATCCCTAAGTCTCAGGTCAATTGACGCCCCTTTCCGTTTAAAACTCAATTGGCGCCCCCTAAGATTGTAGGTCAATTGAAATTGCAAAATGAATGTAACGTGAAATCAAATAAATTGAAATGTTTTGATGGATTAGAATCCATAATTGTAATTTGGTAGAGGAAAAACACAGGCGAGGGCTGAAGCAAAACGGAAATTTTGATTGTATCAAATGATAGAAACAGGACATTTC
>CALNVZ010003433.1:32983852-33060890 GCA_940671915.1 Paracentrotus lividus
TTGATTTTCCAGACGGATATTTCAATAATGTGTTATCTTTTGAACTACGGAGGCTGTAAGATGATTGTACTGATGACTTCAATTTTAAGAAATCCTTAATGTAGGCTGGTGTTTTACCGTGAAGAGCTTTGTATACTATCAACATTGTCTTAAAAAGAATTCTGTGCTTCACAGGCAACCAGTGCAACTCGAGCAATAATGCACTACAATGAGAAAAACGAGGAGAATTGCAAACTAATCTGGCACATGCATTCTGCACCCTCTGGAGTTTACATAATTGATTGTCGGGTAGGCCAAGAAACGAGCTATTACAATAATCCAATCTACTGGTTACAAATGCATGAATTATTTTTTCAGTGCTTTCACGTGACAGATATTTTCGAATGTGCCTTATATTAAATAGATGATAAAATGCACTCCTACATACATCAGAGATATGTTTGTCGAAAGAGAGATGTGAGTCAAACCTAATTCCCAAGTTCCTTGCAGAGTCAACAGGAGAAATGTTTGCATTAACTACCTTTTTATTTGTTGTGTTCAATTTTGAAACTTGTTGTTTGGTGCCACATATCAGAAATTTAGTTTTCTTGTCATTGAGTATGAGGTTATTAGATAATAGCCATTTGCTAAGATGCAAAATACATTGCTCTAGGGTGGGCAAAGAACTAGTCTCATCTGCTACAGTAGGTGAAAATGATAAGTACAGCTGTGTATCATCAGCATATGTATGACACATCACTTCAGGAAATTTTTGTTCAATTTCATTGAACAACCTACTAGCATACAACGTAAAAAGGAGGGGGCCGAGGAACACTCCAGTTTACATTAAATTCCTTGGAGACTGTACCATCAACCTCAACTATCTGTCTCCTACCATTTAAATAAGACCGTACCCAAACATCACGTACAATCCATCAGTATCCTAAAGTTTCTTCAAGGGTGTTTAGTGCAGGAATCATGCTCTGATTAAATCAAATGCTGCAACTCATATCCCAAAAGAACCAAAAAGTACAACCTAAATCTTGTTTAGTTCATTAGCCAACAGCACATCATTTTTACCTTAAGGAGGGCAGTTTCTGTGCATGGTTTCTCTATAGCTGACTGCATGTGAGGTAGTAATCATTGGTAACAAGTAGTAGTTGAATTTGATGCCTGGAAACTGCTTGCTTCACAATAATTTATATTGCAGATTACTTACAGGTCTACAATTTGTAAACTGCACATCTCGTCAGGTTTTTTCAGTAATGGTCTGACTACGGCCAACTTCCAGTTAAAGTGAAACTTTCCATTGTCAGAGACATATTGATGAGTTCGTAAGAACTGGCAATAGATGTCAATATTATTTGCAACTAGTTTGGTTGGCATTGGATCTATGAACATGTCTTCTTATTCACCTCTTGAGTAACTTATGCACACTCACTTTCATTTAAGTTATTGAATTCCCTCAACTTTTCTGGACAGAACAAGGAGATAGACTAGGAGTACTCGAAGCTACCTTTGACTGAATATCATCACATATTCACTATCTTCTGCTCAAAATATGTTACCTAACTCATTTACAAAGTTTCAATGTCTACATGGAGGTGGCAGATCAACTGTTGGAGCTTTGTTCATGTTCATCAGTGACTTTTCAACATTGAACAACTTTTTCTGTCAGTCAAGGTGGCAATATCAGTGATACAATCATTATTAGTAACTGCTTGGCGAGGCATGCGTTTCTATCAAACAGATAGAGTTGTATTTCGTTATGCTTTGTAATTTTTCATGATCTTTTTGGTCGCGACTCTTCAGCCATTTCTTTTCAGCTTTCCGTCTCTGTTGTTTGCACTTTCCTTATTTCACCAATTATACCAACGGTACTTTGTCCTCATACTCACATGTTTTGATACAAGTGGTGCATGGTTATTGAGAATAGAAGACAGGTGCTTTCTAACATGTAACTAACTCATCTAAAGTACTGGGTGTAATTCATGATAAGATCACTTTTTCTCTCAAATGCAACTCTGGGAAAGTTTCAAGATTGATTGATGCAATTTTTCGACATACAATTTCTTCATCTTTACTGGAGGTTCTGTGTCCTCAAGGAAACACATTACCGACATATGATCTGAAACTCAATGAAGTCGGTCCAAGGCTTACCTACAACTAAATCATCTGAACTTCTACTAATTATGAGATCCAATTGTGACCATGGATATGAGTACTGGTATCTACGTACTGTGTACAACTAACAGACTCGAGCATATCAACGAAGTGCTATTGGCATCTAAATTGTCAATCACATCAACCATGAACATTGAAATCTCTCTGTTACTATGAGAGGGGTTCTACAAAGAAGTGTGTGTAGGAATTCCCCAAACTCATTGATAAAAATTCCAAATGGTATGCGATGGTTTTCGGAATAGGGTGGTCTATACCAAATTAGATCATCCTGAACTGCACAGATTTAAGGGTCCATTATAAACACTGAATTCAAATGATCTGTTTTTCAGACCATTATGCTACTTTCTAACTTGCAGGTATTCTATACACTAAAGCTATACCCCCCACAGTCGACCTGTGCGAGGTCTATGACTGAATTTTATACCTGTAGGAACAAATCACCAATGGAGCTGAATTTGTTGTCAGTAAGCCAAGTTTCTAGCTTGTTTCTGTAAAAGCATACAAATCTGCTTCACTGTGGCATACATAATCAAATTTTGATGGCAGACTTATTGCGCAAAGCAGCGCACATTAAGAAACACAGAGTTTTAACAAATTTTAAAGTAGAAGATCGACATTTGAGGGACAGTCGTTTCTTGATGAGATTGTCCAACTTTATTTCCCTGTATGGTACTTGACACGAACGTCTGGTCAGAAAACAGGAATTGGTGCATCATTTGAGGAATCAACTTGCATGAAGACTGGAAGGATGAGGAGTGCCATACAACTGTCCGAGAAGATGACGATGTACTCGGACCTGGGTTGGAGGCATCACACTGGTAAACTCGACTTCTAGTCTTCACTCCTCCTCGCTTTGCTGCGGCGTGTTGGTTTCTACGATTCAGTCCAAGTGATTTGATCGTATCAGATACATGTTTAGGCAGAAGACTTTACTGCTCTTCTGCAACTCTAGTAGATCTTGTACACTAAGGCCCGAATCACAAACGTGGTTTAGTTTAGTCCATGGTCTAAAATCAATTGTTTAAACCACGGATTTAGACCATGCGTCTAAATTTTGGTATCACAAACGCACCTGATTTAGACCAATGGACTAACTAAACCACGTTGTGAATTCGGGCCTATATTTCAAAATGACAAGATGATCTGTTCGTTACTTCTGTTGATTTCATTCTCTCGACCAGGGTTGGCTGTATATCACCATTTTGTGAAGTTGACATTGGAATGTTGATAAACCATTAGGATAGTAGGCAATTCTCCTCTGAAGAAAACATTTCTAATGAATGGCTGCCGCACAATACAATGAAAGGATGGGGGTTGAATAGATTCCCTTTCTCCATTCAGGCAGACTGAAAAATCCCAGAAACAAACACAATAAGCTGGTGAATTTTGCTACAGCTCAACATGGCTTCAACACAAACTCAAAACTGAGGCAATCTACAATATATGTCTCCAAAGTTTTCTTGTGCCACGGTGTAGATATGTCCTCCAAAATGATCTTGCGGAGTCTCTGTTCTTAGTTCTTCCAAATGATATAAGTTTCAAGTATAGAACAGGTTAAATATCACTAGAAAATCAATGCTAAATGAAGAGCATGTTGGAGAGCTGCATTCATGCGTTCATCCAAGCTCATCTGTAAAAAAAGAAAAAAAAAAAAAAATTAGGGTTTTGTTGTTGTTGTTATTTTGTTGTTTGTTTTTTGGTGTGTGTGTGTGTGTGTGTGTGGGTGTGTGTGTGTGTGTGTGTGTGTGTGTGTGTGTGTGTGTGTGTGTGTGTGAACTTATCACAGTTAACTTGTATCTGGTTTGTAATTTCCAGTATTCATGCCAAACAAGACTTTTTCTCAACATTATAAACATTGTAAAGGAATTATCTATTTTTTTTTTAAATAGGGGAGACTGGGGTAATTATGGCCCCCTTTTATACATTTCCTATTACTACCATTAAATGAAAAGTCCAATAAATATTCTAATTATGTAAACATACAGTCAGTCTGTATACCTATAATATACAAAGAAAAGTATAAACCTGTCACTTCTCATTTGCATATTAATTACCATTATATTAACAACTTTGTGGGGCCATAATTACCCCACGGGTTGGGGTATTTATGGCCCCTATTGTCATGACTGTATGAATGAAAGGATATTATGCTTATTAGTTATGGTAATGTATAATAAATGTTGTTGGGTATTCCTAATGCACTTATCAACCACCAACAATAATTTAATCAATAATTGGTTCAGCCAAAATGTTGAAATTTTGCAGTAATAGCAATTCTATTATATTTATGTACATAATCATACAAGTTAATGTCCCCATCTGCGCTTATACACTGTTTATGCATTGGGGGCCATAATTACCTCGAGTAACAGTTTCAATTTGATCCCTCTTTACAGCTCTTCTATTGAAGATATTCAGGTGGAAGTTTTTCTGTTGTGTTTGTGAGTTCCTATTGCTTCTGTTTGAATCAAAATTTCATCTTAAATGATTTTTAATTAATGATATCAAACCCTAAATAAAAAAAAGCAGACTTGCCACTTTCCAACGAACAGAATTGTGATAGCCGTACATTTTAGGCTCCCCTAAGCACAAAATATGAAGTAAATGGCCTATTTTTCTCATATGATAGTAGGGAGAGTTTAGCTAGGCACGTGTAAAATTTAATTATCATTGTGTAATGTAGAAAAGAATTATAAGCTCTCAAGGGCAAAGGGGCCATAATTACCCCGGGGCCATAATTACCCCAGTCTCCCCTACATAATAACATGCAAAGGGTTAATTTTCTCATCTTTGTATGCAGATTGGTGGTATGAGGGTTACCCACGGAATACCTCTTATACTGATAATCCCTTCGACTGCGTTGCTTTCTATCTCGGCAATCCTGGATATGGTCTGTTCAATGATAATTGCCAAGGAACCTTCTTCGCGCTTTGCGAAGGCGAGTAATAAGCACTCTTCCGTTTGGACTTTGTCTTATGCGTCACCGTGCTAGAGGTTATGAATGGAAGCCTTTGACAAATTATTAAAGTATTGGTTGTTTCTTCACGCGTGACGCTCAAAGCTTTTCTAGGTCGACAAGCTGAATCGAAAACTTGAAATGCCTCGTCTAAGGTTACACATACGATGGTTTAACAACTGATGAGATTAGAGGGCGTCACGCGTCAGTGAAGAAGCCATCGTTATTATTAGGAATGTTTTTCAACGGCTTCCTTTCTTTACCTCTCTATTACCTCGTTCAGGCGGCACATTGGCACAAATGAAAAACTCCCGAATACCTTTCTTTTCATGAGGTGTATTTTGTAAAAGAATAATGTGTATTTATCTTTCACTTCCGTCTGTGTCAAGTCTCTCTCTCTCTCTCCCTCTCTCTCTCTCTCTCTCTCTCTCTCTCTCTATATATATATATATATATACATACATATGTAATTATATCCCTTTAAAAAGGCCTTAAAAAGGTGCATGTAAATACAGTTCGATAAGCTCAGCATTACAGAACTAGTGGAAGGAGAACAACATTACACAACATAAAAGAACTCAATTTTCATGGCGAGCGCCAAATATTTTTGAGTATCTGAATACTCATGCTGTTGGCCAAGTATTTATTTTTATTTTTTTTATTTCGATACGAGTCATGACTGATGATTTTAACGACTCGGTACTGTAATCTTCATCTTTGCAGTTGCACCTATACCTAATACTGCCCAGTTGCCGGTAAACCAGTCTCCTCCACACTATATCTCTCAGACTTCTCCGCCGTCTACCACCGAATTTCCTGCCACCCACACACCTCTACAATCTACCATCCACTCATCATCTACAACTCAAACACCTCAACAATCTACCTCCAAGCCTACTACAACACAGGCCCCTCCACAACCTAAAACCAAGTCCTCAACAGCTCAAGCCCCTCTTCAACCTACCACCAAGTCTCCTACAGCCCACACTCCTCTACAAGTTGCCAACATATCCCCCACCACTCACACTCGCCCTCCATCCACCACTCAGCATCTGAAACCTCGCTTCAAATCAAATGCCTTCTCTCTGGCTCAGGATGGCGAGGGACGCTCTCTGATTGGCTACTGTCTCACTTATCAAGTGATACAGATAACTCGCAATGTAAGCCCGTTTCGGTGCGCCTCGATGTGTAACGGCGTTTTCGAATGCAAATCCTTCAATTACAGAGACGGGGTTTGTGAGCTGAATGCAGAAAGTAGAGAGAACGTCGGATCCAGTTACTTCTTGCAATTTGAGGGGTCACCGTGCAATTATTACGAGCCAGTTACTATTTAAAACTTCTACAGAACATTTTTAGAACAATGGGAATTATTCGAATCGGCTGTTTAGCTAAACAGGCCGCGGTTGGTGTTGACACTATATAGAGTGAAACATATGTATGTTGATACTTATACTGATATCATTATTGTCCTTTCATGAAATATATCGGACTGATAAAACGGCGAATAGGTAATAATGGATAAAAATACCATAATCTTATCCATTATGACCTATTCGCCGTTTTATCAGTCCGATATATTATGATAAATTAATACTAAAGTATATTTACATTTGATTTTCTATGTTTTATCCTATACTGTAAATTCTTGGATAAATATTCCAGCAATTTATTCAGCTTTTAAGCTGTAATGTGGTTTCGAACAATCTTTTCAACCAATAGATTAATAAATCTCGCAGAGTTCCTCTCTGCATCCGCGGGTTTCAAACATGGTCGTTTAACAAAATGTAAATGAATTCTGTCAACTCTACAGAGTGAGTCAGTAAAAATGTCCCATCAATTTAAAGTTGTCTTGTGAAAAGTATGAACATTTAATGAGTTTAATGGTATGTCTTGGTAAAGTCATCCACCGGCATCTGTTGGTACCCATTTCATTAAGATCTTTGCACGCATGACTGAATAACAGACAATCTTCATAAGACAGCAAAATCTCACTGGCGCCAATTGGCTGGGTGAAGAATAAACAAATTGAGGATTTATTACTTATGTGCAAAGACACAAAGACACACACCCACACCCTCATACACATACACACACATACACACACACATATATATATATATATATATATACCCTATCACACACACCAGAGCACACACACACACACACACACACACCCTCACTCACACTCACAGACATATGTTAGGAATCTACGACCCGAACATTCAGTGATTGTCTTGGTAAACAAAACATAAATGCTTAATCAGAATAGGGGACATGTTATTGTTTACTGTGTTTATGGGTACATGTGTGATGATTCTCTTGTGTGTGGGTTGTGAGAGAGTTTTTGATATGTGTGCACACATTTTCTTTCAACATTTGTTTTTATCTTTATCCATCCACTTAGCTCTATTAAGATTTTGCAGTCTTCTGAAGATTGTCTGTTACTCAGTCATGAGTGCAAAGATCCAAATGAAAAGGGTACCAACAAATGCTGGGAGGATGACTCTATCAAGACATATGAAAGTTATGATTGAATGTTCATGCTTCAAACAAAACAACTTCAAAATGATAAGACCTTTTTTTTTTTTTTTTTTTTACTAAAAAATTACTGTTTTTACAATGTATACAATACAATACAATACAATATTAATATTTATATAGCGCTCTTACTATGGGTAAACATGTATCACAGCGCTTTACAATCAGGTATAACAATTAACAAAAAATGAAATAATATACAAACAATCAATAGTAAAGGAAAATTACAAATTAACATAGTATAAACACGTAATCAATTAATCATCAAAAAGAAATGTCTTAAGGGTTTGCTGAAAGACAGCTAGAGAAGGTGATTCTCGGATATGTCGGGGGAGCTGGTTCCACATTCCAGGTGCTGCCGCTGCAAATGACTTATCGCCTGCACGTGATGTATTTCGTGGTGTCGCTAGCAGGGTGACATCCTTTCCAGAACGAAGGCCAAGTCTCCCGGACTCATAGCGAGGAATCAAACTCATTAGATGTGAGGGTGCTGAATTGTGCATACATTTGTAAGTCAATGTCAGAATTTTGAAGGAGATCCGCTTCTGGACAGGTAGCCAGTGTAACTCCCGCAGAAGAGGAGTGACGTGATCCTTCTTCTTGGCAAGGAAGACTAACTTCGCCGCACGGTTCTGAGCACGTTGAAGGCGCTGAATGTTAGCTGACCAAGTGCCAAAAAGTAGTGAGTTAGCATAATCAATTCTTGAAGTGATGATAGCTCTCACAGCATGCTCACAAGCGGTCTTGTTAAGGAAAGGTCGAATACGAGCTATATTTGAGAGATGAAAGTGCAGCGAACTAGAAAGTGAAGAAACATGGGGGTTCATCTTAAGGGAAGAGTCAATAAGCACACCCAGACTTCTCACTGAACTCGCCGGCCGGATGACAGCATCCCCAATGGTCAGAGAAACATCAGACACAAGGTGGTGAAAGCATGGATTGGAGACAAACAGGAATTCCGTCTTGTCACAGTTAACATCAACATGTTCTCTCACATCCACAGCTGCAAGTCCTTGACACACGCAGATAATGTCGACAAAGCTAACTCAACAGCTTGTCTGTCCTTGGGATCTACAGAGGTGTAGAGCTGCACATCATCAGCGTAGCAATGGTACTGGATGCCACGATGGTGTTGGATTATGTTAGCCATCGGTTGAGTGTAAAGACTAAAGAGTTGAGGACCGACCACTGATCCTTGAGGAACTCCAAATGCAAGAGGGAAGGATTCGGTATGCACCGCATTACATGGCAATTTATGGTTAAGACTTTTATAATATGTTTGGAAGAGATTGATCAATGACATTTTGAGAAGATAAAAGCTTTGTCAATAATTGATGATATGTCGTGAAAGCAGTATCATTACATGTGTTCCAACTTCAGGAACAATAGTAAATGTATAAATATGAATCTGTATAATACTACATTTTGCATTCAAAATGTTTCCTTTTGCCTGCGTGCAATGCAAAATATCTTTTGTGTTATGAATAGAAATGTGACATCATTACTTGCAATTTCATTCTGTGTCTAGTTTTTAATTGAGGACTATGACGTAGAGGACTCAAACGTTACGGGGATGAGCATAACTGCATTAAAAATTAAACACTCAACAATAAATCAGACAATTAACCAGCTTCTGATATTCATGATATTTTAATATCATTATAACGCCATTACTGTTTGTCCCACTTTCTAAATGTAATTCAGAAAATTTCATGCAGGGATATTTCAGTCAAATCATAATGCATGTACTCTCTATGGAAAATAATACATTTAGAAAAACATTTCTCACTGTGCTCTAAGTGGTGGACCAATTTAGGTTTTGCTAAAAAATCAGTTGTCCTATCAATTACACAATACAGCAGAAACTTGTTGTAACAAGACCTGATATAACAAGGTAATTTTGCTGGTCCCATGGCCCAGCTCTTTGCATTCTCTTGTTTTTAACCCTGATACGAGATTCCCAATATGGGCTGCGACGCGACAAAAGGGCCCTTAGCTCAACTGAGCTGAGCACCTTAAATATGCGTGCTGAATCAACAATGACGTCACAATCAAAATAGTGTGCACGCTCATAGCTACTTCTGACACAATTTAGTGTAGAAGCCTATGTAGTTTTGTGTGCAAGTTATGTTAATATTTGGCAACATACACTGTTAAAAATTGCTGTAGCTTTTTACAGTAAATTACTGGCAACTCTGCTGCACGGTAATTTACTGTAATTGTCTCTTAAAGTAATCTACTTTCAATGGTAAATTACTATAAATTCCCACAAGATACAGGAAACTACCATCAAATATACTGTTATTTACTGTGCAGCAGAGGTGCCAGTAATTTACCGTAAAAAGCTACAGCAATTTTTAACAGTGTAGGCCTATGTGATTGTGTTCTATTAGATCCGATAATCAAAATAATTATGTATGTCGTCAAAATTTTAATTTAATTTTTGGGACACAATATAAAGAGGCAATTTTGATCAAATTGTGTTAAATTCGGTGTCAAATTGTAGCTATTCAAAACCAGCAGTAAAGTCTATTATCACTTTTTCACGCCACCAAATTGTTTTAAACAAATTTCAAATTAGTCTACAATTGAATAGACAATATTATAATTGTAACTAAATGTAATCAATAATACTGTACCCTACCAGCATGATTATGTTGGCACACTCGACCAGGAAATTATGTCAAGTTTAATTTATAGGCTATAATGCTTAACAATCTGGAAATGGACTCATTTTACCAAAAACCTAACTTTTCTCTGAAATTTGGCGTCATTTTTAAGTCAATTATTTCTGCTTAAATTAAGACTTTTTTATTATTTATTATTTATATATTTATTTAATTATTTATTTATTCATGGTACCATTAGATTTGATTGCTTTGTTAAAGTATCTTGTCTTGCTCTTGGGGCATAATAATGTTGTTCATCTCTGATTTTATTGTCTATATGTTCTATTTAATCGTATAAACAAGGAAATCCAAATAATATATTATACGTTTCTTTCCAACCTTTCGGACCAACAGTGTATAAGCAGAAATTTGTTCAGATGGACAAAGGTCAAGACAAAATATTTCCACCAAAACCTATTGCTCTGTGTGTGTGTGCGTGTGTGTGTGTGTGTGCGTGTGTGCGTGTGTGTGTGTGTGTGTGTATAGACCTTCGGCAGCTTGAAATGATTTTCATAACCATTGTCATATTTCTTCTACTTAATCACATCAACCAGAAAATCGGCCATTATTTTCACAGACATAATAATGACTTCAATATAAGGTCAAAAGCTCAAGTTCCACTGAATTCTCAGAATTTGGAGAAACGTATAATATATATGATATACCATGAATAAATAAATAATTAAATAAATATATAAACAATAAATAATTTTAAAAAGTCTTAATTTAAGCAGAAATAATTGACTTAAAAATGATGCCAAATTTCAGAGAAAAGTTAGATTTTTGGTAAAATGAGTCCATTTTCAGATTGTTAAGCATTATAGCCTATAAATTAAACTTGACATAATTTCCTGGTCGAGTGTGCCAACATAATCGTGCTGGTAGGGTACAGTATTATTGATTATATTTAGTTACAATTATAATATTGTCTATTCAATTGTAGACTAATTTGAAATTTGTTTAAAACAATTTGGTGGCGTGAAAAAGTGATAATAGACTTAACTGCTGGTTTTGAATAGCTACAATTTGACACCGAATTTGACACAATTTGATCAAAATTGCCTCTTTATATTGGTTCACAAAAATTAAATTAAAATTTTGACGACATACATAATTATTTGATTATCGGATCTAATAGAACACAATCACATAGGCCTATGTTGCCAAATATTAACATAACTTGCACACAAAACTACATAGGCTTCTACACTAAATTGTGTCAGAAGTAGCTTTGAGCGCGCACACTATTTTGATTGTGACGTCATTGTTGATTCAGCACGCATATAATTAGGTGCTCAGCTCAGTTGAGCTAAGGGCCCTTTTGTCGCGTCGCGGCCCATATAACAAAATAACTTCTTTGGTCGCAAGGACCTCACATTATAACAAGTTTTTACTGTATTACAATAAGACCCTTTGCACATTCTGTAGGAGTTGGGGGCCTGGATCACTCTGATCTCAATATTGGACATAAACATCTTACTTGGTGGATTGATCAAGGAATAATAGGATGAACTCCTACCAGCTGCTCATAAAATATATTCCTATAAAATAAATTCTCAAGGAGTTGGAGCCATGGATAACTCTGGTCTAAATATCACACAAAAAAACAACAACCTTACTTCAGAGATTGATCCATACTTTACTCAAACCTGCACCCTGTTGCTAGAAACTTATATGTCATGATTTAAGTTGTTATTAACTCTAGAATCATGACATAAACCTGTTGCTGGAAACTTAATAATAATAATAATATATAGCATTTATAATGCGCCGACTATCTAGTTGCCTATTCAGAGGCGCAGCTGATATTATTACCCGGCTTATGTCGGAATCATGGGATAAAACCATGACATAACACCTTAGAGTGACATAAATTTATGTCATGATACATCAAAGTTTCTCGCAACAGTGCTCAGCGGTCTTATGTTCCTTTTGAATAGGAGTTGGAGTTTCGGATCACACTGGTCTAAATATTAGACATAAACAACTTACTGGACGGATTGATCAAGGATGAAATCAAACCAGTTCCTCATTAATATACTCTTTTGAAATAACTTCTATTGGAGTTGGAGTCTCATATTATTTTGGTCTAAATATTAGACATACCAGTAAGCACCTATATATTTTATGATGAAAATTTCTTGATAGCTGAGTACATTGTGTAGAATTGCAGCATCACATAGAAAATTACTTGTAATATAAACTTGCACTCTGCTTTGTTAACCGATACCGTTTAATATTTAGAAAAAGTTTAATGAAGACTGTTGTTGGGCAAGTCCACGCTATTTGTTCCCGAGATGGTGATTTTTCGACTTTTTGACCATTTTTGTGTCAAGTGTGTCTGTGGGTTTGTAAAGGTATAGATAATGTATTATATATCACCATAAAGGGTATGAAATGAACTTAATGCAAATGAGGTCAAAAAGTCATTTCAAGGTTATATGACATCACAAGGCTCATTAATATTCATAAAAAAATATAAAATGCATTAAAAATGCTATTTTCAACCATTTAAAAAAGAGGTTTGTCATAGGAGTACAACCAAAAAGTAAGTATTTTCTGTTTTTATATTTTCTTGGCTAACTCTGGTGAAAATGTCACGAACCTAGCACATAGCTTTCCATATTTTTAGACTTAAAATATTCAGGTCTCAGAAATAGTCTCACAAAAGTTACTGAGCTGATGTAAAATCATACATTTTTATTACCCACCCTCCCACCTTTAGAAATGAAACAAAATAAGTTTTTCTTACATTTATGTTTCGTATTATGTTTCTTTTGTTTTATCAGACAGATTTTTTAACAAAAGATGTTGCTACGCCTTGGCTACACGAATTGTTTAATAAAAAATATTACAGGGAATAATTGTCTTGTGTGTTACTGTCCCATTTGTTACCTGACATAGTTTTTATAACTTGACCTTTGCCGGAAAACTCGAAGTTGTATTAACGTTAAAATATGTCCTTACAATGTTTATTATATGTTTAAGAGGATATGACTCTGCAAATTTAGATCTACTTTTTAAATTTAGAGTTATATGTGAACAAAGTCAAAATTTGAAAACACCATTTTTTTTGTGGTCCCGTTTGTTACCGTCGAATAAATGATCATAAATTAATTATGAATTGAGTTATTACAACTATTTTTTATGTTATTGTTGAACATTCTTAGTACCTTCAGGAATACACCAAAGGATTGAGAATTCATTTCAGATTTTTCAAACAAGCCCTATTTTTGGCTCTGAATGTCCCATTTGTTACCGCGCAAAATAGCTTGGACTTGCCCTGTTACAATTAGTAATAAGGTACAATCCATGGATAAAACAGGATTTTTTTTTTTTTTTTTCATTACAGGTCTTTTCTCCTTTCAGTCTTGTCAGAATGTACAAAATTAGGGGGTCCTTGGCTTCAGTACAACTAGATTCCATTATTATAATGAGGTGATTGGCTTTATCCAAGGCACCTTGTTACAATGTTAGTGGACTGTAATAGTATTATGATAGATAAGTTGCCAATTGGTCTAAACCCATTTTGAATAATGCCTGTTTGGCCTATTCCCACATGGTTTAATTCCATTCTGTATACAACCAGGTTGTGTAATTCCCATTTAGTCTAATGTCCATTTCGTCTAATGTCCACTTGGTCTAACACCAAGCTACAGTATCGGCACTCCATTAGTTTTTCTTCCTCAAGCTTGGGACTTCCCCTGCCATCTCAGCCAATGCCTTTACTCATGGCAAACCTGCAGTTCCCAAATTATTAGTCAATGCAGAGTGAACGTGATATACTACTGAGGAGCATGCAGCTTGCTGTTGATCACCTTTAATTAAGGACCTGTGTAGTGTTTTTATCTTGATCATTGAAAACTTTCATAATTTTTTTTACAAGGATTTTCATTCTAAAAGGGACTAAATCCACTTTTATTGAAAATTGAGCTACTAATATCAGACTGTTGTTTATGTAGGAGAAATCAATAATTAACCTCGACTTCGAGAGCAACCCAAATAAAAAGTACCTTTTAATCTAACTTTTCCATAGACAGGGTTCCCAGCATTTCAAGGAAACAAAATTCCCTGATAAATATTTAAACCCATTTACAGTTTCGTTTGTTTTCCATGTTGGTGCAGTGAACTATTTGCAGGCCTTGTTGAGGTCATGCGTGCGCTACAGCTGCCAGTACATGTACTGCAGTCAAGAGGCTACTCTAAATAACCACCATAGCCAGTCATTCAATGGATGTTGTTTTAGTATGCAACAAAATATAACAAGCGTCTGACACACTACCGTACTTTTGATTTTTGGGCCAATCAAATTTCCCCGACTTTTCCCTGATTTGAGGCATTTTTATCAAATTCCCTGCAAAAAGTAAAATAATTTTCCCTGATTTCCCTTATGGGCTGGGAACCCTAATAGAAGCCTGTATTAAATCTGTTAAACAAACGCCTTTTCTCTGAAGTTACAAAAGTGGATGTAGGTCCTTTTGGAATGAAACTCTTCATAATTCATTTCCCTTGAGAGAAAAAAACACCAATCATAAACATGATCGCGCTCGCATAGTGCGGTTGCTCATTTGACTGTTTGACCGTTTCGAGTAACAGCCATATTTCAAACTTTCGTTGAACGATGCATAGCCTTTGAATATATGAATATAGATTTCGTTTGTGATTAAAGGCAGACTGCATCAAGCTGCATGCTCCTCTGTAATATCACGTTCACTCTCTGCATTGGCTAATAATTGGGGGATTGTGGTAAAGATGTGAGTATAGGCTACCTCAGACTCGTATCAGAACAACTATCCCTTGGACAATTACCGCCCAGGACAACTACCCCCAGAAATAGAGTTAGGATTAGGTGTAGAGTAAGGGGGTAGTTGTCCGGGGGTAATTGTTCAGGGGTAGTTGTCCTAGAAACCCTCAGACCGTGAATCAGGGTAGGTCCATTGGTGCGTCCCCACAGGGCCGGGAAACGACAATTGCACTAGCATTGTCCTCCCTGCCAAACTATATTAACCTGCATCCTCCCCTGAGGTTAAGGCAAGAGAAGTGGCACCCCATCGATCTTTCACTTTCAAGCTCCGGACCGTCCCTACCACCTGTGACTGTGTATAAAGGTAGGTCCATTGGTGCGTCCCCACTGGGCCAGGGGAACCACAATTACACTAGCATTGTCCTCACTGCCAAAATACATATATATCAACTTGCATCCTCCTTCAGAGTTAAGGCTAGAGGAGCAGCACCCTTTCATCCAGAACGCCCCTGCCACCTCAGACTGTGTATAAAAGTCGGTCCATTGGTGCGTCCCCACTGGGCCAGGGGAACCACAATTACACTAGCATTGTCCTCACTGCCAAATTGCAGAGCTTGGTCACAAATGAAGCTGGCAGCCTCCTGGGGATTGTGACATAGGCTGATGGAATCACACATCTCTTGGTCATTCATTACAAAATGGACACCGTCCGTGCAGAACACAAGGAAGCTGTCCCGTCCGTGCTTCACCTAAGAAATAATGTAAAAGAATGACATGAATTCATATGTCCTGGCTTAAGAGCATGTTAACGTACAAGGAATCTACAATCAGCAAATGCAACAAGAAATAAATTATAACTGGCCATCTAATTTTGCATGAAATAAGGCAAATACAACACTTAAAATACCTGTAAAAACTTTATGTAGTTTTTAAGTTTGGAGTGGGCTAAAGCTGAATACAAATTTTCATTTTTTTTAATGTATTAAAATTAAGACAATTAAATTCCAACTTCAAATGGTAAAATTATGTTTTTCCCCATGATTTAAATCCTTGGGTAATCTGTCCCACATATGAGCAAGTGGATATTCAAACAAAGCCTTTGAAAATCATACATCAAATTACAATAACAAATTCAATCTAATGTCACACAATTGAAAGTATCAGCCAATACCCCAAAATAAACATAAAACACAATCTTTTTTTGAATTGTAAATCCTTGATCCATGCCCGAAATTATGTTTTCAAACTGATTTTGGAGAGGAAAATGAGTGTGGATTTAGGAACTTTGATAACTTCCAAATGGATCCAAAGCTTACCTCCAATGATCTTGTTTCTGGGGTCGCAATCACACCATACCTCTTGAGGGTGACATCACCAAAGCTTCTGGTCATTGTCAATACGCTATTCACTAGAGGCTTGCCCAAACTGTTCCAGCTGCACCACAAAATGATAAGCAAAAAACATTTGAGAGGGAGGGAAAGAGAGATGGTTGTGGAAGATGGAGAAGTGAAAAATAGAGAATTGAAGAGAAGAAAAGAGAGAGGGGGATTGGAATACATGAAATGGATAGGGGGAGTTAGGGGACAATAAAAAGATAGGTAGATGAGAGAAAATAAAGAGGAGAAAGGGAAGCGGCATTAAAAAAAGGTAGGGGATGGGAGACACGGGAGGGAGACATAATAGATGGGAGAGATATGGTAGAGAGAGAGAAAAAATAGGTTACAATAGGAGAAAAAGAAAAATATAAGAGGAGTATGTGTACAGAGAGAGAGAGAGAGGGGGGGGGGAGAGAGAAAAAGAGGGAAAAGAGATTTAAGCTAGTATAGGTTATTACAACAAAAACAAAAAGATTATACAATGTGAGCATACTGCACTTTCTTTCATTATTGAAAACATTTACTCCTTTATTTGTAATAAACCATAAATCCCTTTGATTTGTTCATGAAATTTTGTTTGGTTCAATATGTAAATTGATGGAATAAACTGAACTAAAAACGAATTTGCAACTTCTTATCATACGATCTATCATTTATCAGTTATCATATCATTTATTTCTTACCTGATATATCCCCCGGCAGCTTTGATTCTCTCTTTTTCTTTGGTGTTGTATTCCGGGTCATGGTCATTGGTTAATCTTATTGCCTTCCCGTTGCGACAGAGTATAGCACGACTATCGCCCAAGTTAGCCAGGACCAGCTCATTCCCATTGCGAAGCAGTGAGACAGTTGCTGTCGAGCCCGAGTGTTCATGCTCCACCTCTACAGGGGAAAAAAAGTGCACAACACCTCGTCAATAGAAATATTTTGTTGGTTCTTACATTTCTATACAGATGTCATCATGTAAACTATTGCTAGGATTCATATTGGTTTTAAAAATTGATCCTTATGAATGATATTCAAACAATTTGGACTTTAAAATTCTTGTTTTATCACATTATTATTACACAAAACAGATAAACAATTTGATGCATATCTAGAGTTGACTATTCAAACACACAGCATCTGAATAATACCTTTATTGAAAAGGACTTTCCTTACCCCTTTAAAATTCCTCAAACAAGTTATTTGATTCAAGTTAACATATTGCTTTATAATAGATCAATCATTCACTAAATTTTATATGTTGTATTTTGTTTAAGTCTGAGTATTCCCCTTTTCAATGATTTCCCCATCTAAAATGACGATGTAATCTGGTATGCGACTAAATATGGGGCAAAGACAAAATACATCGATAATGTCAACAGTCAGTTCTTGAGCAAGCCCTACATGTAGCTTTTACAGGCCTTGAGGGGTCTATCAGATTGATTAAATTTCTCCCATTCTCCCTCAGAACTTTTCACTTAATTTTTATCAAGAGAACACTATACCTGGATAATGAAAATAGAGGTAACGTGTGAGTTTGTTGTTCAGGTCCTCAAAGGCATTCTTCAGAACAATTTGCAAATCATGTTCTCTCTCCAACCAGAATTTGAGATGAAACTCTAAATTATAATGAACATAATCCACAGCCATAGATCCAGCATGTCCATCAAAGATACCCACATAGAGTAGGTTTGGACGGAGTTCCTTAATGCATATCCTGTCCTCGTTTTCTGATCTGCGTCCAGTCAAGGATTCTTTTCCGATGCGCCCAACGGATATCTTTGGTATAGGTATGCCATGCTTGATGCTTTGCTGGAGGAGGATAGGCTCTTTGACCTCATTGTCCCAGATGCCGAAGTTATCCCAATTGACACCACGTCCGGACGAACTGCATCTTGAAGATATTGTGTTCAGTGATGGACTTGTAATGTTCCCTCTTTGATGAATCTGAGGTGTGATTCGGGATTGAAATGTCCTCTGCAAATAGTTAGACTCCAGGGACAGGAGTTTCTTGTATAACACTCTGCGAAGCATGATGCTCTTAGACCAACTCAGATTTATTCAGAAGACGTATGGTACCTATAGCTGTGTGTGAGGGTGTGTGTGTGTGTGTGAAGAAAAATACATTCAAACCATTAAGACTTTAATTAAAAAACAAAAACAAACACACAAAACAAAATATGCACATGCCTAAACAAGTCAAACTAAAAGTTGTAATTCATGTAGGTTTATAACTTTAAGCCCCTCCCACTCCCCTCTAAGCTCTATCATAATTTCATTCATTGGCATTATCCTTCAATAACATGAATAAGTAAGGTAAAGGTAAAGGTAAAGTCACCAGTCAATTCACTCCCGTTCATTTCGGAGACCTCCTTCCACTCCTATTGACATTGCACACAGTGAGCATCACACACAAGAAGAGAAGAGACGGCTATATCCTCCAATTTGTCTCCTCTAGCTCTCTTCTTGTGTGTGCGCGCACCATACATGTATATGGTGTAAATCAAGGTACTATCAGATAATTTGTTTTTCTATTTTGGAAACGGAAAAATCAAAAACGGAATATTGGGCAAAAACTGATTCTGATTTGGTGAAAAATAACAGAAAAACAGTCGTTGATCAATAATTCCTATCAGAAATGAAATATGGTAAGTAAAATAAAAAAATTGAAAAAATGAACCGTTTTTTTTTTGTTTTACTGTTTTTTTAAATATTGTTTTTTCTATTTTGTTGTTGAAAATGAGAAAATCAAACACTCATTTGCAATCAATTTTCATTTTTTTGTCATGAGAAAACAGAATATTAAACACCTCTTCTGATTTCCTTTTAAATTCCGTTTTTGTTTTGATAAAACGGAATATTGAACTCGTTAATATTTCCTTTTTCCGTTTTGCGTGCGGAGCCAGAACAAAGACACTCGAAAGGGAAGAGAGGACACTCGTATACCGGGCAATTTAACCCTCTAAATTAATTATGTATTTAACATAGCTAATAAGCAGCTTTCAAAGTATAGGAATGTGCGTCCCTTGCGCCCCTGCCTTGATCTGCTACTGCAGACCGGTCAAAAGTCCTGGGGGGTGCAGTTACATGGAGAATTACATTGGGAGCCCAAAATTGAAATGTCAGATTTTGGCTTGCACACTCCCCAAGATTTTCCCTACGTCACGCCAGAAAAGCAAAAACGTAAATCATTTTTTTCATATCAGGTTGGTTGAGCGATAAGGAGGGGGGGGGGGTGTAGACATGATTTTTATGGGGCCATCAGCAATCCAAAAGATCATCACCCATAGAGGTAGGGGCAAGACATTACTTGGGTTGGTTATCAATCATGCATCTTAAAAGCAAAAAAAGAAATAAATACCAAGGGCATGAAGGGAGAGGGGCCCAAAGGCCCCAAATCAAGGAACTTTTTTTTTCTTAATTTTTGGTACGGGGGCTGCTCCCACTCGATCCCCCCCCCCCCTTAATTGCTTGGTAAACGTGACATGTAAAAAATTGATGTAGCTTTTTGCTCGCACGGTCTGGCGTGACGTAGGAAAAAAATATTGGGTCTGCCAAAATCTGAAATAATTTTGGTCCACTTCTAATTCGCCACTGCCCCCCCCCCCCCCAAAGAAGAATTTTGACAGGTCTGCAGTCGCAGATCAAGGCAGGGGCGCAAGGGACGCATATTCCTATACTTTGAAAGCCGCTCATTAGCTGTACATGTCAAATAGATCTCCATAATTAGAGCATTACATTGCCCGGTATACGAGTGTCCTCTCGAGCTCTCTTCCCTTTCGAGAGCCTTTGTCCTGGTTCCGCACTCAAAACGTAAAAAGGAAAAACAAAAAAAAAGGAAATCAGAAGTAGAATAGGTGTTCACTATTCTGTTTTGTCATGACATAAAAATGAAAACTGATTGCAAATGAGTGTTTGATTTTCTTATTTTCAACAACCAAATAGAAAAAACGATATTTAAAAAAACAGTAAAACAAAAAACCGGTTCATTATTTCAATATTTTTATTTTAACAGTTAGGCCTACATTTTCATTTCATTTCTGATAGGAATTTTTGATCAACGACAACGACTGTTTCCCTTTTATTTTTCACCAAATCAGAATCAGTTTTTGCTTTTTCCGTTTCCAAAACAGAAAAACAAATTATCTGATGGTACCTTGATTGATGTAGGCATAGACTAGAGGATCTAACAGTTACGTCTAAAACGAGTGGGAAGGGAGCAGGGTGCTAGTGCAGTTAAGCATCCCGCCGCGAGGCTTGCTGCTACGTGAAGGGATAGGGTGGACGGCGACCCCCTCGCACTAGGGTTAGGGTAGGGTGGTGGGGTAGGGTGATCAACGTACGGAGCACCGAGCTATCGAGCTGAAGCCTCCGGGGTGGGCGCGGGCCTGCGGACAGTTCGGTGGCAAGGGCAAGACGTGATCATGATCTATCATTATTCACACTTATTAGCATATAAATGAAATGAATTCTATACATCACATCTTAATAAATACTCAACACTATAAATCATAAAGTAAAAAGTGAACAAATAGCTGTCTTACAAGGCATTTCTTTCCCTTTTCCGAAGTCGTTCTTCTTGACATTTTGACAGCTGATTAACATGATGGTAGCTGTAAATAAAAAAAAAAGTATTTAAAAAAAAGTTTTGTTTTTTTTATGATTGTTCATCTACATGTATGATGATTGAACAATTTTATTTGTGAATGATACCATCTCTTGTTTTATGTTTTAATACCATATTGCTAGCACTAGTATAATTTGAATGAAGTAAGTAGAGAGTATATTTATAGATTTAGCTAATGAATCAGTAGCGGATGATTATAGGAGGCACTGGCGTAAATCCATTTGCGATTTTCTATTCATCAGGGGGGGATGGCGCTTTGTATTATTATGTAATATCCCCCCTGATGAAAAGCATAGTTTACGGATTTACACCACAGAAATCTATTTCTGTGATTTACACCCGTGATAGGAGGAGGGGACTGGGGGGGGGGCAAAATTGGAATTTCAGAGTTTGGTACACCCAATTTTTTTTTTTCGCCGTTACACCGGGAGGAATGTGAAAATCCCTTCTCATTGCAGTTTTCTTTATGAATGTTTTACCCCCTTTCCGAGGGAATTTGCCTAAATTATAAGTATGGGCTTTGCTATGACGATTGGATTGCGTAAGACATTCCATTTTACTTCTGGCATTTTTATCTCTGCCATTTTTACCTCTGTCATTTTTACCTCTGCCATTTTTACCTCTGCCATTTTTGCCTCTGCCATTTTCGCCTCTGCCATTTTTGCCTCTGCCATTTTATGCCTCTGCTCATTTTTGCCCTGCCTATTTTTTCCTCTGCCATTTTTGCGCTCTGCCATTTTTGCCTCTGCCATTTTTGCCTTGCCATTTTTACCTCTGTCCATTTTTACCTCTTTCATATACCTCTGGCCATTTTTGCCTCTGCCATTTTTACCTCTGTCATTTTTACCTCTGCCATTTTTACCTCGGCCATTTTTGCGCGCACTTCGTAAGACGCGTAAAACTCCGGGTTTTTTTTTCGAGATTTGCATTTTTAGGCTCTCTTCTAGGAGTTTCTATAAATTTTGAATCGATTTAAACCGAGGTGATAGAACGTCTTCATATTCTCATGTATATTAAATATATCGACAGTTTTCGGCTCGCGCTCGCTTTATTTGTCAACAAGATATGAATGATTTTCATTAGGATGACAAAACACTTAATTGCCTCGTTTTTAGTAAAAATATAGTAATTAATAATAATAATAATAATAGTTGCATTTATATAGCGCTTGATACGATATCCTACTTAGTGTTTCTAAGCTAGCGCTTATAGTGTTAACTAATTATTACCCGGCTGGGCTACCCCGAAAGGCGCTCACAGCATTGAAGGAATTGCTTCCTACCGGTACCCATTCACCTCACTTGGGTCAAGTACGGCAAATTTGCAGGTTGACACCTTGCCGAAGGATGCTAGTGGTATGGACGGGATTCGAACCGCGTACCTTGTGATCGTAAGTCCGCCGACTTATCCACTCGACCACATCACTCCCACTTGTTGTTTGTTTAACGAGTTAATTTTCCTTTTTAGGAGCATAGAAAAGGCGCTTAAAAATTATGTTTTGATTTGATATACCGACAAAATTTCAGGCTCGCGCTCGGTTTATTTGTTAGGACATTATACGCATCTTTTAAGTTCATGAAGACGACAAACAAAATAATACTAAAAATATCTCGTTTTTAGTTATTTTTGGGTCAGAGTTTGCGCTCGTATTATTTGTTCATTGAGATACGTATCATTTTATGAGCAGCACAAAAAAGTTTGAAATGTATACTGTTTTTAGGATGATGTATACTTCTATACGTTGAAATGTTGAGATTCGGGGGTGGAAGGGGGTTTGGGGCAATTTTATTGTATATTTTAAAAAAAAAAATGCGCCCGACGCCCCACCCCCCCCCCCCCTCTCGACGCTTCACCTCTTCAAATGATTTTTGTACCCGTGGGTCAGACCAAAAATTGCTCAAAAACGTGATTTCATGTACAAAGTCAACACAAATTGTGTTTTCAGCTAAAATTCATAAGTGAGTGATTAATTCTGCTTTCATTGATAAAAATCATTTGATTTGCTTCTATTTATGACCGAAATTATGTCGCCGACAATTTTCATCGAAAAAACAATAAAAAACAACAAGTTGAAAAACAAAAAAATACAAAAGAAATTCCAAAAATAATGACATACATAAAAAAAAACATTTTGATACCGAATTTTTATTTTATGTGCTTTCATTCAGAATCTCGCAAAGAGTCTTTAAATAAAAAAATGAGCACTTCAAGAGCTTTATTTAATGATTTACAACCAAATTCTCATTTCATGCATAAATTGGCAAAATTAACTAATTAGAAATAAATTTGAATAATTTTTTAACAATCAATAAAAATTTTGTGGATTACGTCATGGGTGACGCTTGTGTCGATTTTCATCGCGATCGAGCGATCAACTGCCGAGATCTTAAAGGGGCCCTTATTATTTAGCCCCCATCCCTCTCAGTCTTTCCAGCTTCAAAAATACCCCAGTTGGGAGAGGTTTCGAACCGTTTCCGAGTGTTGAAAATGAACTCCGAGAATCCTTTGTAAACATTGAATAACTCTCGCGACCTGTGTTTAACCTGAGTCGAAAAAGCCAACTTAACACAACGCTCTGAAACGCCCCATTGTGAACAGTAACAGTTAGCTGCCATGAAATTTGTCGCGGAGACATCGCGGCAGGAGACGTCTCCACGATGGAAAAAAAAAAAGATCAGAGACGTCTCCGCGACGGAAAAACAAGTTTCGGAGACGTAACCTTTTTTTCCGTCGCGGAGACACGTCTCAGCGACAAATCTCAAAACTGTCCCAAATACGTCTCAAATCCACCATTATCAATCAGTAGGCCCTTGCTCCACCTTTGGGCATTGCGAGAATTGCAGCCCCGGCATTTTAATTACAAATGACACTAGTAATGGTATCGCTTCTTATTTATAGTCGAGTGGTATAGTCTTCAGTCTTACAATCGCAGGTTCCAAACCCACATTGTCAATAATTCTCTTTAGGGTTGAAAAGGGGTTAGGGTTGGAAACTTGAGTTACGTAGTAAGGGAAAGGAAGTTAGAATAAAGATTATGGAGTAAAGTTAGGTAGTAAGGGTTAGGCAATTAGAATAGGGGTTAGTGTACTGTAACGCCTTTTAGGGTTAGGCAGTTAGAGTTAGACACTTGGGTTAGGCAGTTAAAGGTAAGGCTAGCCCTATCCTGAGGTTAGCACTAACCCTATGTAGGGCACATAATTATGTTAGCAATAACCCTAGGTAAGACACTTAGGGTTAGGGTTTAACCCTCGGGTAATTGCTAACATCGGTTTAGTGCTAATCTAGGTTTAGTGCTAACCTCGGGTTATTACTAATCTTACCCAAACCCTTAGGCACTTAGGGTTAGGGCTCAAGATTAGGATTAGGAATTAGGGTCAACCCTAGGGTATAAGGTTAGGGTTAGGGGTTAGCAATAACCCTAGGTAAGGCACTTAGGGTTAGGGTTCAACCCTTTAGGCTAACTGCTAACCTCGGGTTAGTGCTAGTCTAGGTTTAGTGCTAACCTCGGGTTAGTGTTAGTCTTACCCAAACCCTTAGACACTTAGGGTTAGGGTTCAACCCTAGGGTTAGGGTTGAGAATTAAGGTTTAATAGGCACTTAGGGTTAGGGTTCAACCCTAGCCGTAGGGTAATTGCTAGCCTGGAGTTTGTTCTAACCTCAAGTTAGTGCTAGGGTTAATGCTAGCCTAGGGTTTAAGCTAACCCAGGGTTAGCTCTAGCCTAGGGTTAGTGCTAACCTCGGATTAGTGCTAGCCTCGGGTTAATGCTAACCTTGGATTAATGCTAACCTAGGGTTAGTGCTAATCTAGGGTTAGTGCTAACCTAGGGTTAACTCTAATTTCTAACCCTATAGGGTTGAACCCTAACCCTAATTCTTAACCCTAACCCTAGCTGTCTAACCCTTGGGTTGAACCCTAACCCTAAGTGCCGAACCCTAATTCTTAACATTAACCCTAACCGTAACCTTGATTTCTAACCCTAGGGTTTGAACCCTAACCCTAAGTGCCTAACCCTAATTGCCGAACCCTAATTCTTAACATTAACCCTAATCGTAACCTTGATTTCTAACCCTAACCCTAAGTGCCTAACCCTAACCGCCTAACCCTAATTCTTAGCCCTAAGCCTTAAACCCTAACTGCCTAACCCTAGGGTTGAACCCTAGCCCTAAGTGCCTAACCCTAGGGTTGAACCCTAACTGCCTAACCCTAATTCTTAGCCCTAAGCCCTAAAACCCTAACTGCCTAACCCTAGGGTTGAACCCTAACCCTAAGTGCCTAACCCTATTTCCTAACTACACCGCTGACCTTAGTGTTAGGGTTAGGAACTGGGGTTTACACAAAACCCGGTGTTGGCATCTTATCATATTATTTATTTATTTTTTTTTTTTTTTTTTTACTAAACAAAATGGACAGTGCGGGTTTCGAACCTGCGGTCCCCTGGTTGTAAGTCCGAACACTATACCAATCGACTATAAAGGATGTTACCATTGATTAGTGTCATTTGTAATTAAATACATGGTGACAATTGCGGGGGCTACAAATTTCGTAATGCGAAAAGTTGGAGCAAAGAACTATTGTTTGGTAAATGTGTGGCAGCGACTTGAACCTTTCTTTGGGGATTATAAGCATACAATTCTAATCCGTTGCACTAATCTGTTGAGTGGAGGTCTTTTGTGCATTTTTCACCTTCTCTGGCTTTACTTGATCATGGCATGGTATATTATTGTTATCAACTTTGAGGTATCTTTAAAAAAAAAGTATCGCGCAGTCCCATATTTACTTTCACGCAAAGGTTCTGTGATCACATTGTTTTGTCGGCCAACAATAGTTAATGCATGGAGAAGTGGGAATTTCTATTCCGTCTACCCCCATAAGAAGTTCATGACGTAATCAAATAATTGTTGGCTATCTTTGCAAATTCCATTAATTTGTCTTTTTCGTGGTTTTATATTAAGGAATATATTTATTTCGGAGGTTCAATGATAGTTATATACCGAGTGAGTCAGAAAAAACTAGACACCTAGAAAAATGTGCAAATGTGCAAAAGTGGGAGTAAAATCAAAACAACAAAAAGCTATAAGAAAGGCAACTCCATCCTGATTAAAATAGCATATATTTTTAACGAAATGTCTTACGCTTAATCACTCGGCAGGGGTGTTGTTACACGCACATACCGACTATATTTTGTGTGAAAATGAGATAGATCTGTAGAGTCATGACGTCAAAGACAAAATGATCACTTTTCAAAAGTATTGGGAGGCCTTTTTACTGTTTTAGGTCTGTCAGTGACAATTTACTCTTTGGCGTGTACTCATTCGTGGATTACTTGACGAATCAATCTTATTTTTACACAGAATCTAGTCGATAACTGTATCAACACCCTTGCCAAGTTATTTGGCTCAAAACATTTTCCTTAAAAAGTTATGCTATTTTATTCTGGATGGAGTTGCTTTCTTGTCCGCTTTTGTTGTTTCAATCTTATCCAACTCTTGCAGAATTCGAAATTAAGGTGTTCGAAAACAGTGCGTCGCGTTCATCGAAGCGTAAAGATATAACACACAAAATTGGTACCAAAAGATGCGGAAAGAGTTACTCTTTCAGAATATGTACGTTAATTTGGGGTTCATTAATTAGTTTTCTTTTTATTGTCACTTGTATAAGACAGTGTTTAGTTTTTTTCTGATTCACTCGGTATATAGAAAGGTGGAATAAAAAAATTGGCATTTTTCGGTAAAAAAGTACAGTGTGTCCCACAAAAAAATGCTAATGGCACTTTAGATGGGTATAATATTAAAATTAAGTAATTATATTGTTTAAATTTTTACACATGTAAACTACCAGTCGATTTCTACAACTGGATGAAATTTGATGTGATGTATGGTCCAAGAATCACAAAAGTTATGAGCATTTTGTCATTACACACCAGGAAACCTCTCCATCCAAGTTTATTGAGTAGTACCGGATGTGTCGAATAAAAGAAAACCCAAGTTTGAACATTAATAATTTGAAAAATATTTCAGTAATAATTATGAAATTTATATCACTGTAAAGTGCAACTCATTACAATTTTAATGATACCTCTCTCAGCTCACCATTATCACGCATCGCTGAACCCCATTATTCTGAAAAAGTCTTGCAAAATTGTGAGTGCTCACTTTCATGCTCCTTGAGATGCATTATTCAAATGTGCCTCAATGGAAACCCGATTTTGATCATCAATGAGCGTGAAAGTGAACCACTCACAATTTTGCAAGACATTATTTAAAACAATGAGGTTCAGTAATACGTGATATTGGTGAGCTGAGAGAGGTATCATTAAAATGGTAATGAGTTGCACTTTACAATGGTATAAATTTGATAATTATTACCGAAATTTTTCTCAAAGTATTAATGATCAAACTTGGGTTTGTTTTATTCGACACATCCGCTACTACTCAATACAAACTTGGATGGAGAGGTTTCCTGATGTGTAATAACAAAATGCTCATATCTTTGTGATTCTTGGACGATATCACATCAAATTTCATCCAGTTGTAGAAAACGACTTGTAGTTTACTGGTGTAAAGAAATAAACAAAATAATTTTGTAATTTTAATATTATATCCATCTAAAGTGCCATTAGCATTTTTTGTGGGACACACTGTATGAATGATTACATAGTACAGCTTGCAAGTAACGTAACATTATAAAAAAAAACTTTAAACATCTGTAACATCCATAAATTGCCCCTTTTCTCAGAAAAAAGTCAACCTCTGCTGTTTATATATCAATTACTAAGGGTCCTATCTCACTTCGCGGAGACGTCTCCGCAAAGTGAGATAGCACCCTAAGGGGCGCCAATTTAATTTATCTCAAACCTAGGGAGGGGCATCAAATTAACCTGAAAATAACTTGAGGGTGCCAAATGAGTATTAACATTTTGGGCCAAATCTTTAACTCAGGGGAGCTGAATTGACCTGAAACTAAGGAGGTTCCAAATTGGTTCTTAAAAAATAGGGGTTTAGTTAATCTTAAATTCAGGGATGCCGAACTGGTCTTATAATTAGAGGGCTTCCAAATGTTATTTAACTTCAGGGGCATCAACTTGACCGACCAAGTAAAAGCATTAAAAATGGCTTGCTTTTAAATTTCTTTTTAGAAACAGCATGCGCCCACACGATTTTTTTATTCATGTGGATATTAAATTGCTTAGACTTCTTTGCCTTCTGGTCATTATAATTGTACGTGTTACAATATTATAAAGCTCTAGTTTTATTTACTTTCATTTCTATTTTCAATTTTCATTTTACCCTGAAAATCTTTAATGATTACAATATAACATGTCCGGTCACAAGTAATTACAGCCAATATTCTGGGACCCCGCATTAATAAATAAGACATTTTTAAATTTCATAATGCACATTTATAATGATTTTGAAATCTCATTTTTCAAGTGATAGGTGTTTTATTGTAAATTCTTTCATTCTATCCCAAAGTAAATTAAAAATTTTAAAGATTATATTTTTAGCCAAACCATATCCTAGCTTCAACATCTAATTTATCCCAACTACTTTATGGTGGTATCACACTTGCCATGAGGCGGGTTCGAGATTAGGTTGGGACTAGGCGCAGAGACGTCGCGGAGACATCTCAGAGACGTCTCAGAGACGACTCCTGAGTCTCCACGGCGTCTGATGATTCACCTCGAACGTGCGTAATCGTGGTATGTCACTTCGCGGAGACGGATTTTGTGCTATAAATACTAAGACGGTTTTGAAAATTGTTGCGAAAACGTCTCCGATACTTTTTTTTTTCAAAACAGTCTGAGTAGTCCCAAATCCGTCTCCGCGAAGTGAGATACCAGTCTATGATTTTCTTTTTCCATCGCGGAGACGTCTCAAAGACGTAGTTCCGATACTTTTCGATGGGCAGAAATTGTTAAGACCTACCCACCCCCCCCCCGCTAATGATTTTTCGGGATCTTTTGCCCGAACTTAACCCCTAAAAATATATTCCTGTCCCTCGAGGTCGAGAACGAACATAATTACGTGTATGGTTGACATTGTCGGTCTATATCAGTCCTAACTGAACTGATCTCCCAGATCGTATCCGTATGGTCATCGAGCGAGTAAAAACTGCAAAAAAAGAAATCGACTTAAGCGTGCATAAATAAGGTGGGAAAGTTTAGAGAGCCTCATATCAATATAAAAGGAGTATACGGTATGCGATCAAAGCCAACTGATATTTTATTCATTTATCTATTTTAGTATACGGTTGTTCTTAATCGTATCAGGACAACTACCCCTGATCCCTAGAAAACACTAGGACACTTAACACCAGAAATAGGGTTAGGGTTAGGTGTACATCTAAGGGCCATAATTAAGTAGTTTGTTTGTTTGTTTGTTGTTGTTGTTGCTTTTTTTTTTTTTTTTTTTTTTTTTTTTTTTTTTTTTTTTTTTTTTTTTTTTTTTTGACGGGGTAGTTGTCTGGGGGTCATTGTCCAGGGGTTAGTTGTCCAAGAACCGATCCTATTATCCCCGTCACACTTGCTCAGAATATTATATTGATATTATTATAATAAATATTTCTCTGCTTAAAGAATATTGCATATTGCATCCATACATTCTTGCATCCATATCACACATTCTTCAGTATTCTGGAATGAATTTCAGTGGTTAATCTAATCTTATCGTGCTTAATATAGTAATAAAGTATGCTAACATCATCGAATAACTAATGTATCATTCATTCATTCATTGAAAGTAATGATGCGAAGCGAAAAAAACTCATATCGGTAAGACAAATGAATTAGGATGACTTACGTAGCGGATAGCTGAGCCGCTATATTGTTCCCAGACAATTTTCAGTTCTGTCTCAATTATTTCAACATTTGAAAACATTGGGCCAGCAAAATCTATTAAATATGGAAATCCTGGATCCGAAAATATTCGAAATATTCTTGCTATATTGTCTTACCTTTGACAGTGATGGTTAAGGTCAATTACGTCTCTTGCTTTCTGGAAACATCTTTGACCAGATGGTAGATTCGATAAATTTTAGAAGTCATCATTAGGATGCGTCTCATATCAATTCTACTCTATGTAAAATGTAAAGTTAACGTAACTATACCAATGTGTGGCATTAAATCGTAATTAAACAAGGCGCGTCCATTATCTAAGAGGCCAAACGCAACAAAGTGACGTTGGAAATACGGCTGAGAAGCGCAGAAATCTATACAGCTGGCTGCAATAACAAAAACTCGCGTAAGAATCTGGTCAAAGATGATATTACATGTTGTTTGAGCAAACTAGCGCGAAGTGTATTCTTTCTAATGAAGCATTCCAATGACTTTCAATAAATCATTTTGATAAATGGTTTGGAAATGCCTACTTGCTTAGTCCATCTTGCTTATCATCCTGGTAATTTCATCATGTAACATGCAGCTCAATGTGCACGACAGCCCACAGAACCTTCAGTTCATCGTGGATAAAGAAAGAAGCATGACAGCTCATCAATCACAAATTTTCGAGATATTTTCACAACAATGGGGTTCAGTGATGCGTGTCATTGGTGATAATGAGTTGCACATTCCAGTTATATAAACTTCATAATCACCACTATAATATTTTTAAAATTATTGATGAAGACTTGGTTTCCCTTTCAAGGCAAATTGCCATAATGAGCGTGAAAGTGAACCACTCACAATTTTGCGAGACAATTTTAAGTTACTTAAAAAATTGTAACATAACATGCTACAAGACTGTGTGTACATGAAAAGACAGCGTAAAAACAGAAACTAAAATGAATATTTTGGTATCTTACCACGGACACGTAAATTATAATTTTATGTGAGAGGAATATCAAAGGTAAAAACCCATTTCAAAGCTCTATCCTTAGTAATAAAATTCTAATTCTTAAATGGACAGCCCCAAGCTTCACTCTAAAAACAAAAAGGATGAAACGGTTAAAAAGGGTGGAAAAGGGCCGAGGAGTTAATAGTGCTGTTATATCGTCAACTTTTCCTATAGACAAGTTTACTAACATTTAGTAACAAGGTATTCAAACAACCTGTAATAAAAGAATGAACTACAATACATGGAATCCAGTTTGCATATATTAGTTGTTGCTATGTTTGGCAAGCCTCTGGCAAGCTTTCAGGTTGTCAAGAACAACCTTTGTTTAAAAATTATGCATAAATTATATTTGAATATGTTCGTTAACTGGTCTATTGACGAGTGACCTCTACACGGGTCACCGTGTTGAAGGTATATATAGCAAGTTAACTAGTTAGGGCCACGCTGTAAAAACTAAAAGGCGAAATGCTAATAAACTTTCCGTTTTCTCAAGGAAATTTATTCTCCCATCACATATTATTTTTTTCAGCAATTAAAAATAAGAATTGGTGTGTGCCACGACCATATTTGTGAACAAACTCACAATATGCGATCTGTTTCTGGTGATTAGTTTGCATGTAAAATAGTGATCACAAACTATAGTCCGTGAAAATCTGTAACGACATTGCTGCACTTAATCGGGCCTAGTATAAAAACTACTTGACCCACTTTTGATGAACTCACATGCCAATCAAGATTATGAAATAACCTTTCTAAATATGTGTATTTCCTTTCCATATACTACCCTGAGAAAATTGTGCCAGGGCCGTATGAGAAACATCAAGAAACACGCCCGAACGAAGCGAATTTAGAGAGTGCCGTAAATAAAGAGAGTCTAATCAAACTCCGTCTCAGTATGAAGGCCTATTGAAGTGAGACACTTTCTTTTGTTATGTGTTTTCCGGATAAAGGAGTGTCTTGAACCTAGGCGAATGACGCGAATTTTTAGCTAATTTTTCAATGAATGGAGTCGAAAACTAAAATTTTCTTGTCCTGCATTGGCAAATTAGGGGAATTTTTCTAAGTTTGACAAATTTTGCCTGTGCCCCCAAGTTTTAGTGAAGCGCCTCTATAATATTCAAATGAAGTGTGATTATAGGATATAGGATATTGGTTCGTCATAAACATTGGACTTAAACCGATGAAAAATAAAAATCTGACTTGAAATAGAAAAATATATATCCTTCATACCGTATAGAGCAAAATAATACTTTCTTATAGAAAATGAAGTGTAAAATAAACCCAAATATTTAATCAATCGATACTATTTTTTTTGCATATGAAATGCAAAGCAACGTACTTGTTTCTCTTATACACTGAAAACCTAAACGGGTAGACCGACTAGCTTTAAAGCTAGTCGTAGTGATGCCCAGACTGACTAGCTTTAAAGCTAGTCGGTCACGACGGACTAGTGTTCCTTCAACACAATCCGGTCATTACGGACTAGCTTTAAAGCTCGTCCGTCTCTACGGACTAGCTTGAAAGCTAGTCCGTCAAGTTAGTCGGTCACGACGGACTAGTTTTAATGCTATAGTCAGTCATGACAGACTAGTTTTAAAGCTAGTCGGTCATGACAGACTAGTTTTAAAGCTAGTCGGTCATGACAGACTAGTTTGATGGACTAGCATAAAAGCTAGTCGTAGTGATGCCCAGACTGACGAGCTTTTGAGCAGGACTAGTCCGTCAAGGTGTCAAAACTAGTCAGTCGCGCTTGTCTGTCGCGATGTTCTTACTTCTGTCTTGACCGACTAGCATTACGAAATATCTTAATATGGTTTCATCAGCTTGTCAGAGACATCAAATCTGAAATATGAGAAAACATTTTAAAGATACGATTAATTTTTTTCACAAAAATTCAAGAATTCAAGCCAAAATTATTTTATTATGATGATATCAGAATACAGGAATTAATACAGTAGGCAGAATTAGTTAACATTATGGCAATTATCAAATAATGTGATGTTGAGATTTAATTTGGAAAATCAAATGTGAAATAATTACACTGAAGCCCGGCCAAGCAAACAAGTTAGATGCAATCCATAACACTAATAATATGCATTTTGAATTTATATTTTATAAGCTTGCTTCCAGTGCGGCGATTTGATGTCACGACTGGGGGAGGGGGGGGGGCTTAAAATAGCATTTAGCATTAAATTCAACATTTTGCCTCTTTATGAGCTTCACTAGCTGATCACTTTAAAAATCAAGGGGGACGATCCTCCCAGAAAAAAAAATCGAGGGTGAAACGGTCCCCACTGTCCCCCGGGCTTCCCCGCCAATGGCTTGCATCATCATTGTCTTGTTTGTTGTAGGCCTGCCTATTTTTGCATTTTCTACGCATATCTTTCTTGAGAGCCAGCTCAGAAATCCCGCAATCGCGCCTCTAATCCAATATTCTGTTCTTTGAGATAGTAATCTAAAAGAAATAGTGGCACATATAATTCTTCGAATTAGAATTGAATTCATTATTTAATGTTGCTATTATCGTTGTCAGTAACACACACGCAATTTATAAATTAATTTGGCAAGACAGAATTTGTTTCGCGTTGGTGATTACAGTATTAATCCATGTGAAAAAATAACGATGTCTATGAACTGAAAAATAAGGAATTCAAATTGAGTACTCACACATATCACATGAAGGAGATCGCCATTATCATCAAAATCTTCAGTTTTACGGGGTATATCGGATCTTGCTTCCTTACAGTTTCCTTCATTTAAATAGAATCAATACAGATAATACAAATATAGATGATGTCCTTTTCGCAATGCGCATGTATTCACTCGAATGCTATTCACCTGTATTCACTGCTGTTGTCTAGCGGGCATTCACCAGTAATCTATAAGAAATAGACCAGATTCTTGGGTTCTATTAACGAGGGTATTCAATTAAGCCTAATTAAGAATCGCGAGAACAATTAGTTTGAACTACTCGTGAATTGCTTCTTGTCGTGATTGTGTTATGCCGTAAGCTTTAAGATTGTCAGCGTAAAACACCTTGTTGAGATAATGTATTCACTTGGATTATGTTCGGAAACATGGCCGTCTCTAAATTTACAATGGAGATATAATTGACATTTGCATCTGTGTTGTATTTCAAAAGCTAGTCATCATTTCAATTGTAAGCGCGACCATTTCAGCTAGTGTATCAAATCCTAGTCGGTCATTCTAATGGGTAACTGAGGCTACCTATCTAATTTTATAGAGCTCGTCCGTCGCATCGCCGGACTAAACATCAAGTGTGACGGACTAGCTTTAAAGCTCGTCCCGTCAAGTGAGAGATTGGCATTCAGTTGCAAGCTAAGTCCGTATCGACGAAACTCTAACATGACCACCACTAGCTTAAAACTAGTCCGTCTTGACTGAAGCTAGCTTATAAAGTACTAGTCGCTTCCACTAACGGACCAGGTTAGTTTTCAGATTTAGAGGCCTGTGGTCTCAGTTGGCGCCGTTTGTATAAAAGGGTGGAGAGCGTTACATTTTGTAGGAAAAATTATCACATTTTGTTCACCTACTGAAAATGAACTGTACAGTCATAAGCTGTGCAATTAATTCATATTGTAGATAATTTATTCAGGCCAATACAATGCTGTGAAGTTTCAGCCTATCGTTATGGCTCATGACCAGTTTTTAAAACAAAGATTACTTTTAGCTGGCATTAGGGTAAGGGAGCGCACGTGTTTAAAAGATAGGCATTCCCATTTTTGTATACTTTACTTTGTATTGCTGCTTATATCTTCCTGCAGCCATATTGATCTTATAGTGAGTTGATATAATCAATCTCTTGAAATTGATGTGGTGTTCTAATAATTGTGAAGAAGAATTTTTAAAGTAGTTTTAAGCACATGTCATGAGTGCGTGGAAAATGCGTTACATGTTCCAAAAATTGTAGAAATGTACCTGTCACATCAAAACATCTTTAGTTCTTTTAGTAGTAAGTCAGAATGTATAAAAGTATATATATTTGAAATAAATGTGGAGAGAAGCATTTTTCAAAGAATAGTTATATCAATTCATTAATCAATTAAAGACAAATTTAGTGCACCAATCCTCATAAACAATGTTTGCAGCATCAAAAAATTGCTCAAATGCAATTTTATAACAATAATGTCATTTTTCCGCCATTTTCTTGCATGCATGTAAAACACAATTAAGCTGGAACATCATTACTTGAATAACTTTGTTTAGTTGCTAATCCAAGCTCGTAGAAGGCAGGATTTCTGCCCTTTCTTGCACCATTTTTTTCTTTTTTGACCACCTGTTAGCGCGCGTTAGAAATTAATTTGTATTACAAGTTTTATAATTTTTTAGAAGCATCAGCGTCATTATTTACACAATCCACGTTGATTCATTTCCATTTGGTGACAAAGATTAAGAAATTAGTCGCCGGTTAAAATTGTGAAGTTTTTCAAACATTCCCGTTCAGACGCTTTTATGACACACCTTATACAGGTACAAAAATATGTTAATCATCCTCCTTTCAATCTCTGCTTTCAATATATATATACTTTTATAGGCCTACATGTCTGACTTAATTACTACTAAGAAACTAGAGATGTTTGATTGTGACAATGTACATTTCTACAATTTTTTGGACATGTAACGCATTTTCCACCCAACTCATGACATGTGGCCATAGATGAGTTTTTATGTTTTCAATCCATATTCTAATTTTTCCTTTTTGTAGTTGTATTCCCTTTTCCCCTCCCCCATCAGCGATCCATCAACGGTCAAGGAGAAATTCTTCTTGTTGTTGTTCTTCCTCCACTTTTCCATCGACTGGTCAGTTGCATGACGGTGCCCCCCCCCCCCTCCCTTCCCAGGGCAGGCCCCGCAAGAAAAAGCAACGTCTTTGTTCATGTTCTGCATTTTCGAAGCCACCGTAGATTTTGTTCTCGAAAGTTACATGACGAAACAGAAAATAAATCTGACGACATAAAGTTACATAAAGAAGGCAACAAACTTGATAATAAAAAAAGGGAACAACTCTACCACAACGCCAACGTAAGTATACGCACTTTAGCCCTGTTTCATATCATATGCAAGTTTTTTATGCGAATTATTTTATATATTATTACCACTTTATTTTGGGGTGAAGTTTTAGGGGCGCCAGGCTCAGGCCAAGTGAAGCAACACACTCGCCCCTCTCGCAGCGGCCTGGGCGGCGCGGGTAGTGACTGGTCCGTTGTATGAAATAATGAAGGAAGTTGGGTGCCTCTTTTTTGTTCTTATGTCTGCGCATTTAAAATTTGACCTCAGTTTCAATTTAAAGTAATAGATTATTAGTGTTATTCCATTTTTCGGCAAGTCTTCCTTTTGTACCAGCCAACAAAAGTGAAAACTTTCCAATTTTTCATATTGTAAATTAAATTTCAATTGAATTAGGAATAGGATCTAACGACAACGTTAGCCCCCTGTTAGATCTACCGTTAAATTAAAACGAAGTCAAAGAATCTCAAGAAATTGCTTTGAACAATGTCTTTTTATTTATAATGTGTAGCAATACCGGAAAGTGCCCATGTCTGCACAGTAACTCGTGTCATATTGCACGCAGTTCAAGTGCCGTGAAGTTTTGGACTTATCATTTTTTGACAACGGTTCAGGATAGCAAATAAACCTTCAATGAAAATCATTTTTAATTAATTATTTTCACATTTTTTTTAAATATCAAATTGATGTTTGAGTTTAAGATTGAAAGTTGATGTTAGGTGGGTGATTTGTTTTATCAAAATAGCACATTTACGTTGATGCATAGACATGGGCACTGCAGTGATTGCACAGACTTAACAATAGTTAGGCGATAACTAGGGCCAGGAATGGCTGGCCACTCAATGAATCATATTCAAAATAATATGTAAAAAGATATGAGCAAACAATCAAAAATCAATCTGAGCCATGTATTACTCTGAAATTTAGTAGGCCTGCAACATGTCTGTTTTCAGTATTGTCATCAGATATGAAAAATCAGACAGTTTGAACTTTGATGAAGTGTTATTAATTAGGAAAATTATGAGATAGGTTTAGAAAAGTCTTGTGGTCTCCATACTAAATGATACCAAGACCGAACAGGTAAATTTTGTATCTGGACAGATGATCTTAATCGACAAAAGAAAGGTTTAATCTTGGCCTACATAAATTACAACCAATATCTTCAGTTTATAATGTTTTTTTTTTTTTTTTGACGCGCAAAAAGTTAGAAAAGATTATGTGAAGTTGTAGGATGGGGGCTTCCAAGGGTGCCGGATGCCTTACAAATATGAAGCCTTGTTGTTTTCTCTCAACATTAAGCCCAAACTATATATTGAATAATGCTTATCTTTATCAGTGTTTGTTCTCTATATTATTTCCTAACAGTTTGTGATTAAAAAAAAAAACAACACACAAATAAATTACTTGTAAACCTTTTCAAATGGCTGATCAAAATTGTACGTCCGGGACACCCAACCTCTCTGGACACACAACAGCTGGGTATATAGTTATTTTAGAGAACAAATATAATATTGATGAGTCTATTCATCTAAAAATGACAGTTTTCTGAGCAGTATTGATTATATTTTTAATATTCTATTATTATAATATGAAGAATGTCATGACTCAAATTTAAAATACAATGTTATAACAAAGCTAAGGTGCGTGTAAATGCGGACCCATAGTACATAAATGAATACCATCTTCCTGCCTATATTTTCTCAAAATTTGTGAACACCACATTTGATGATGTTTGCATTATAGATTTACCGCTTCTGACTTGCTGAAATTGATGTTATAAGGTGACTTCTCTGACACCAGCTCAAGATGTTTGCTGCACGGGTAGCCAGACTTCCAGTTGTTCTCTGCACTTCTGCAGCACAGTGTTTGAAGACTGTTCAGCCAAACCCTAGCGGCCTGGCTAGAGTGAACTTCACACTGAGATGTCAGCAGTATGCCAGCCAAAGCAGACTAGGAGCCAAGAGGGCAGCTAAGTCCAGGACTTTGAAGGAAATAGCCCAGGCACCAGCAAGTGGCACTGGTAAGAATTTTGACTGTAGTCCTTTAAGAATTGTTCTGTTTACGTCTGTATTAAAGAGTTAATGTTTATTGCCTTTTTATAGGACCTTTCTCAAACAAGACATAGCTTTAAAAAAAGGCTGCATCTATAGGCTATGGACATAGGCTGGTATTCTCGAAGGGTGACTAAAATTAGTGGGCCCACTATTTATTTAGTAGGCCTACTAACTTGTCATCCTTCAAAAATACTGGCAAGAGTTTTTTGTTATAAGGACAAACTTTTTCTTTGAAAGGTGGTTTTAATGCACTGGCTAAATATCCATTGTGCCATGTTTATATTGTTTAGATGTTATTATATCCCTTATCTAAGATTGTTTGCATTGAGAGTGTACACAAGGAGAAAAAGAATAGTTTAACTGGCCATGTGTTTTATAGTGGGCCCCCATATAGGTGGTGTTGTTACATGTGCGCGACAAGTACAGAAATAAATAATGGATATAAGAATGGCTAATACATGTGCTAGTACGGGTATGGCTTGGGGTATGAAGTTGTTGAGGGAATTAATCTGGCCATTATGTTAAAATAAGAGAGAAAATGCTGAATGGTTAGGGAGTGTAGTTTATGAGTAATTAGGCGTTTAATTAACTCTGAGTAGCCATTTTTTGCACCGGTGGAGAGGAGGAGGGAGCATGAGGAGCATGAGCATAAATTTCTATTCTTTACAAAGTTAAGCTTTTACCTTCACATTACGTAACATTAAACAGTTTAATTGGATATCATCCACCTATAAGTAAATGGATCAAAGTTGAACTTAAGGATACCTAATTAAGCTAATTAAGCTATATATTAATTACCTAATGATAAGATGGTAGTTTAAATTGAAATTGGTGTCTGTAAACTTTAAAGTATGGGATGCTAATGGGTAATTGGTATTAGTTTGAAGGGAAAATCTACAAAAGGGTAAAGAAAATATCTGTGGTCAATTTATTATGACTAATTACGAATTAATTAACTCAAATACCCATTTTTGTAGCAGCTGATGGAGGGAAACATAAATTTCTATTTCTCAGTTAGACAAATGAGTTATAAATATCATTGAACATAACATGAACAGTTGATTGGATTTAATATTTATGAGATTAATAGTGGGTCAAATTTACCTCATTAATGTTACTTAATTAAGCTAATTAATGGTATACCGTCTGTTCACATGTCTTTGAACCAGCAAGAGTCAAATCCCTCACTACAGTGCGTCCCAGATAAAAGTATACCCAACTTTGAAAGCCTCATGATTAAAATTGTACTAACTTTATGTGTAATTATTTTAGTTTCATGACAAAAAGTATCAGTATTCTATCTATGGTGATACCAAATCATACCGATACTGTCATGAATGACTGAACCTCGAGTGTTTAAAACATTGGTCAAAGTGATCTGTACCAAGTTGTCGTTGAGAGCAGCACTGGCTTTCTGATTGATCATCATTGTTTGTGTGAGGTCAGGCTTCCTGAGGTCCATTCATTAGGCACAAAGGAGTATTGATCTATTGAAATGCAAGGGCCTGCTTGGGGTAAATAAACTCATAACACATTTTCCCCAAATTTTCTGACTCTGAGTTTTTGCTGGAAAGATGATCGCGCAAAATATCTTATCACAACTAACCCTAACAAGTTATATATTGTTGGAAAGGTCTGACTTGAAGAGTTTCAAATCAGTGCATGTTATTTTCTTGTAGGGCCCTTAATTTTCTCTGCAGAGATATTTCTGGAAGTACTTTTCTCACCTTTTTTCTACATTTTGATATGTAACTTCTTATGATTAACTATCCTTTTCAGAATGATTTTTGAATTCTCAGAACATTCTCTTTCAATATGTATAGTTTTATGGGTATAGGGTGTCAAATATAAGAATAATACTCTATTAATAAAAAACGGGGTACAATTTCTTTGAAACATATCATGTAACAGAAAAGGGCCATGCAAAAGCAATGCCAACTAAGAAAAGTTTCTCCATCGAAATAGTTCGTTTTTCTTCATGAACGTCGACGCATAGTACATTTTTTCCCTAGGAGAAAAACGTGGACTATCGTTTTTCAGCGACAGCCCGCCCCCACACCTAGACTCTTGAGTTTTTGCGGCAACGCACAATGCGAGCGGGTGGTCTAACTCTGCTGACTTACCTTGAATTCTCATCCTGATGTACCGAGCGCGGAATGCCGACGGGAAACTTTCGGCGAGCTGACACTGACCAGGTGGCACGATGCGCAACAGCTGATTTTGTTTGTAAACAGACAAATGGCTGCCTCCACTAGTTGCTAGATGATGGTAATAACGGAAGATTTAGCAGTATAGATGACGAGGAAATTGTGGATTTCATGAACTCGACTGAGCAGCATTAATACTCGAAAACAATTAAGTATGCTGTACGTCTATATTCCGGTGAATTTGGTTACAAATTGATGGTGTGTAGGTGTGTGATGAGATCGAGCATCAAATCACTCGATTCAGCGCATCGCGAAGTGATTTTTCGTTGGTGGCTCGAACAAAACGGCGCTTTGTAAGTACTTGTACTTATTTATTGGATCAGAAGAAGAGGTAAGCTTGATACGATATATAGATTTTGTTGCACTGTAGATAAAATTAAAAGGGATCGTGGAAGGGATATAAAACAAATATACAATGACTCATTCTCAGAACAGGTTGAAACTATTCGCACTCAGGACCATCACATAATACTATTCTCTCTCGGGCCGATGGCCCTCGAGAGAATAGTACTATGTGATGTTCCTTCGATGCGAATAGTTTTAACCAGATCCTCGATTGTCATTGTATATTTGTATACTGTAACTGTCATTATTTCCTCACATCCATTTCCTCACATTGTTCTTCTATTTAGCTGATATGGCAGGCAAGGGTTTACTGATTGGAGCTTCAGCTGTTGGTATTGGTGCCCTCTGTTATTATGGCTTAGGCTTGTCCAACGATGTCGGAGCAATTGAAAGAGCAGCGTAAGTGTAGCAAAGTCTGATTATATAAATGTACCACAGTACCAGAGGTGTTGCACATGTATTTACTGACATACGGTAATACCCCAAAATGGAAATTTACTGGAAAAAAAAATCATAAATGGGATCAAACATATATAGTCAACCTTGCCCAAGTTTAATCTTTTGGGACTGATGAAATAGCTATGACTTATGAATGGCTAAAAACATTATAAAAAGAGAAGATGACTTGATAAGTCCTTTGGTGACGATTATTCAACTTGGGCAGGGTTGACTGTAGTTTTAGATATTGCATCCCTGGTGCTGTATTGGTTATATTCAGATTTAAAAGTAATGTTTCTTATTAATATGCAAAATGTCAGTTACAAACTCAAGTTAACAAAATTTTATTTACAGTAAGTATAGATATATATAGAAGATTTATTCCAAGTTACTTTCTACTTATGATGAAAAAGCTGAAGTTCAGAGGTGTACCACATTTACTTTCATGTTTTGTTTTCTTTGCAGTATCTGGCCTCAGTACGTGCGTGATCGTGTAAGATCAACCTACATGTATTTTGGAATGGGGATCGCAGCCACCACAGCCTCTGCCCTTGCTATGGCCAGTAACCCAGCACTTCTGATGAGAATTGCTCCTAAATCATGGGTGGTAAGTTAAGGTTCTGCTTTTCTTTTGAAATAAGCAACATAAAGTTGGAAAATCATTACACAATAATTGTTCTTAAATTCACAACTTTTTTTCCCCCACCATACAGTTATAAAATAACTTTAATATTCTAAATGACTGCACCCCACCCCCTTTAAGATCAATATCATGATTATTTGGGAATTTATTGTATTTTCAGGTTTTTGTGTTAGATAATTAAAATTAAATGAAAAATTAAGAAAAATACGTGAGGGACCAGAAAATGTTCTTTTGTTGCTCAATTTCCCCTAAAAAAATGGAATTAATGTGAAAAGGATGGAGAAGCAAAATCGCTTCAGGAATATCAATTTGTATGAAAAATCAGCAATTATGAACTTGCCAAAAATGTTACCAATTTGATATGTTTAACGATCATAGGGTGCGCTTGGAGGCATGGCAGTTGTCATGGCATCAGGGATGGTGACGATGTCTGTGCCTTACTCGAAGGGAATGGGTCTGAAGCAACTAGCCTGGCTTGGACATAGTGGTCTCTTAGGGGTAGTTCTTGCCCCTATCTGTTTCATGGGTGGTCCTATTCTCATCAAGGCAGCATGCTATACAGCTGGGGTAGTTGGAGGTTAGTGCTTTATTCCATTTGTTCTAAGTGATATAATTCAGTAGACAATAAAAAACTCCACCTGATTAGAAAACAAGATTATGACTCATTCTTTTTACATGATCAGGAAATTGTGACCTGTTAACCACTTACATTTTTGCTGCTGGTTCTTCTAGCTTCTTTAGACTAACAGGAAAACAACCATCAGGACAATTACCACCCATAATGAAGATTAATGAAAATAATTGGTTAGGCCTGAACTTTATTTGGATTTTGTTAGAGTGGCCTGATGAATTCCTTCATTCATTTCATGTTGAAGTACTTAATGCAAATTGCAATTAATCCTTTTATAGAATTGAATCCTATATTGGTTAGTAGATTTTAATTAAAGGGTCATTCCAAGTAAAATATTTCTCCCTCTCTCTGCCCAGGGTTGTCCTGTGTTGCCATGTGTGCCCCTAGTGATAAGTTCCTCTACATGGGAGGAGCACTGGCTATGGGTCTCGGAGCAGTCTTTGCAGCATCGATAGGTAAGTTTGTTTAAATCTTCTCCCTTATTCTCCGTCTCTCCTTATATCTTTCCTTAACCCCCCCCCCTTTTTTTCATTTTCAGTACCATATATCCTCTTTTACAGTCAATATTTCCACTATAATGAGATTCTTGTGACTCTGTCCATTACCTTGAAATAAGAAAATCTCATATTTAAAATGCATAGAAATGGGCCTTTTTATATGAAAATCTTATTATACTTGTGCTCATTATAATAGGAGTGGACTGTGTTATTAGAGTCTGTCATTAACTTTCAACAGACTGCCATCAATAAAATCTAATTAGAATGTATACGATTGGTGTATGTTAACCACAGTAGCATATCCAACCTCAGCTAATTAAAAAAGTGTGATTTCAGGCACATATCCAGGATTTTGCACACCGAGGGGCCCTATGAGATCTTTGCATCGCGAATGGTACACCCATTTTTTTTCCCCAACACACCGGGCGAGCAAAAATGTACCCTCAAATTTTTTCATGTCACGCTGGCCGAGTGAACGATAAACGGGGGGGGGGGGGTTAAAAAAATTTCGGCCATTCGTTTTTTTTTTTTTTATTACTTTTTTAACTTTTTTCTCCATTTGGCGCCCCTTGCTTTAAAATTGGTTTGGCATCTCCCTAAGGTCATTTTGGCGCCCACTTGGGCGCCTACCCGGGAAGCCCGGGCCCCGTGGCTCCCCCCCCAGAATACCTGCATGGGTTTGGCTTGTGCCCAGACATAATAGATTGTCCCCAGACAATTAGGCCAGGACAATCTTTTGTCCGAGAAACTGCTGGATCGGCATCAGAACAATACTGTAATGCAGGTATGTACATGTACATAGCTGCCAACTGTTACGAAAAATTCGTAATTATTACGAATTTTTACCCTTTATACGAAAATACGAATGCACCTTTAAGAAATTACGAATATGAGGCCCATTATAACATGATTGAGTGATTAATGACCACATCACGGGCACATGTTACTATGCCATGTTCTAGGGACGTAAGTGATAAGGTTCTACACTAGGACGGGCGCTGGCGGAAAGGCGGTAAGTAACGTATACGTGTCACGTGAAAGCAACACGAACAGGCGCATTCGTAGTGAAGGCGGAAGGCCATTCAAAGTACATGCACGTGATCTTAGTGCATACACACAGCGAATAAGACGGAAAACAGCGACATCGGCGTGGAACATGCATGTTGATGTTAGTGCAACGTTGGGGTATTGTGTGTGATGCAGTTGTGATGTCGCTAGCGAACGTCGAGCCGTATTTTTGTCCCTCTTCTCTTAGTTTTGGACCATAAATGGTGGAAAATGGAGCGTAAAAAAGGGACAATGTTACAAACAGCAATATGGAACAGAGTGTTGACTTCATCACCAAATCGGGAAAAAAGCAAACAACATGCATTTGTACGATATGTCGAAGGGATATCTCCATCGCTCATGGCGGGGCCGTGTGACAATTTTGTTGCATACCAATCAAACCTAACATCGGGGAATTTTTGAATCTGAATTCATTATCCACCCCAGAATACTTCATGGATGTCAACTTCGCAGGATTTAATAGCAAATAGGATAGGAAAAATAGGATTTTAAAAGCATCAGCTACATAGACCTCTCAACAACTGTGGTAAGGTTTTTTTTTTTTTTTTTTTCTTCGAATAATAATCCAAATGTATTGATACTATGTAAGTGATATTGGTGAATGCTCAATATTTCATGAGTTAAGATCATTCATTATCTTCACATTCAAGAAATTTTGGCAAAATAATTTTCTCAAACCTAAGCATCCCTAAAGCACAACAACAGAAAAAAAAAGGTTTAAATGCTCCAAAATAGGGCTCAGATTGCACCAGAGAGCGTCTAGAACCCCAGAGCTTCAGGGCCCTTAGGCGGGCCTGGACCCCGGCGCAAGGGACTTTCGCGCACATTATCGCGCTCTGTGATGTGCGCTACGCGCACATTTCTGTGTTTTTTATCTGATCATTACTAATTTGAAATTTCAAATGTTGGCAGCTATGCATGTATCATGTGTATTTTAACATGTAAAAACATATTGATCTGTTACTTCTGCAGGGAGTATGTTCCTGTCCCCTGCCTCAGCCCTTGGTTCAGGCCTGTATGCAGTCAGTCTGTATGGTGGTCTGGTAGTCTTCGGAGGATTCATGCTCTATGACACACAGATGATCATGAAGCGAGCTGAAATGCATCCGCTCCATGCCCAACGACCTTTTGACCCCATCAATAGGTGAGTTTAACTTTGTGCCGTGACGGATACATCCTGATTCAAAAGCAAGGCTTCATACTGAATTTTCCTCCAGAAATCTAAGGCACAAACTAACAACAAAATAGTAATAATAGAGGGTAAAAAACAATAGAATTAAAGAGCTGGGACCAACAAAATTACCTACATATATCTGGAAAAAGTTTCAGGGACGAACCCAGCGTGTGTTTACTATAGCTGAGCTGGTATAGCGCCTGACTGGTAACCAGGAGGTCTCTGGTTCGAATCCCGATGGTACCCCATTTTCTTGCTCATTTTTTCATATTAGATATTTCTGGTCAGTTTCCTTCGTTAAAATTTTTTTCATAGGATGTAAGGTGTTGTTAATTCATCTATAAGGTAGAAGTGTAGAGAATTGGTTATTAATCTGTTTTGAAGAAGTCAATTTAGTGGTATTTCTAAGATATATAGGAATCTTTATTTCAGAGGCAGAAGGAGGTTATCAAAATGAATTGAATCTCGCCTGTAAACAAGACTTTGGAATAACCAGGCATGTATCTAAGATTTTGCACCCCAGGTGCCTGACGTGATTTTAAACCCCTAGTGGTACACCTAATTTTTTCCCCATCACACTGGGCGAGCAAAAAGTTAGATTCAATGTTTTTCACTTTCTAAGCACTTAGTGTTAACTAATTATTACCCGGCTTAGCTAGGCTGCCCGAAGAGAAGGCACGCAAAGTATCCAAACAATTTCTTCCTTCTGGTCCCCATTTACCTCACATGGGTCGAATGTGGCAAATTTGTAGATTAATGTCTTGCCAAATTACTACAAACTTTTTCATTGTTCTCTATTCCTCTCTCTCTCACCTCTTTCTCTTCTTTCCTTTCTCTTTTCTTTACCTCTCACAATACTTTACTTTCTGTCATTTCTCTTCTGTTTCCTCTGTTCCTCTCTTCTCATTCTGGACTTTTTCCTCTCCCCTCTTCTATCCCTCTCCCTTCTTACCTTGCCCTACTTGTCTCTTCTTTATCCTATCTCTCCTCCATCTATTATCCTATCTCTCCTCCTTCTCTCTTATCATTTTGTTCCCTCTCATCTCTCTATCCCCTTTCTTTCTTTTTCTTTCCATCCCTGCAGTGCTATGAGCATCTATATGGACACCATCAACATCTTCATCCGCATCGCTTCCATCCTCGCCAGTGGAGGAGGAGGCAAGAGGAAATAGATCTTCAAGAAGGTCATCTGGATCTTTTGAATAAATCAAAGACTATCAGAGACACTGTTGCAATGGATTTTCCCTGGATCTTTTGAATAAATCAAAGACTATCAGAGACACTGTTGCAATGGATTTTCCCTGGATCTTTTGAACAAATCAAAGACTATCAGAGACATTGTTGCAATAAATTTCCCCCACATTCTCGTCTGCTATCGACATGAAGAAGCCTGATGATCCTGATGATAAACTTCCGTGCCCAAATGGAGTGGTTTTCTGTATGTATTATGACCTTGTTTACACTATCACCTTCCTTTGCTGTCATTAATGATTTGATGAACAACAGTTACCGGTACACATGTTGACGACATCTGCCAAGAATACTATATCATGCCATATCCTCCCCTGTTTAAACATTAAGATCAAACTTTTAGGAACAGAAATGAGGAACAGCAACTATGCATGTATTGAAGAATTTTGGAAAGCTATCTGTGGAGTTGAAGACTGTCAAAGACATCCATTTATGGAATGCGTCAAGTGAACAAGACTTTATCAAATCTGCTGGAATATTATTGTTTTGGTATTGATAATTTTTATTTGCACCATTGCCATATGAAGAATACTAATGCAGATGGACACTGTCTTCATCTCTTCAGGGAATGTCTCGGTTCTTAAACATTGTTACACCACAAATAACAAATTATTGAAAGAATTGTTTAAAAAGGCACTCATAGCCAACAGATTATTTGCTGGGTATACCTTAGGTTTTATAATGATATATTCTCTTCGAAATAACACCAATCAAATATAACTCTGTAAACAGATTTTGCAAGTTTAAGATACTGTATATACACAATGTGTACACTAGAAGTAAAGAGTTGTGAGTAGACTATTTCTCTCAATTCAAGCCCAAGTATGTATGCATAGTTAATTAATCCAAGTTAACTTTTGTACAATAGTATTCATGTTCTTGTTTACACTGTAATCTGAAACCATTTGAATATCTTAATTATGCTTATGCATAGATTTTATTTCTAGCAGGGTGATTGATCCTGTATGAAGGATTGTTGCATATATTCCAATTCAAACCATGACGATTTTTGTAAGGATTCTGCAAAATAATTCAAAGTATCTAATTCTTTTGACATTGCATATAAGGATCTATTGTATATCATACTGTAATTAATTCTGTATTGCTAAAAATAATAAATTCATATTTAATTACTTTAGGGGGGAAAAAAGGATATGTGCGTATACAGAGGCCATAGAGCATTCATATGAAAGTGATGAGGTTGAGCGAAAACCAGGGGGTGGCACATGACAAGATTTAAAACAATTAATGTGTACATTTCTACTTACTAAAGTGTGGGGAGAGGGTTTGAGCCTCCACAGAGCCTTACTTGGCTGTGCAGCCCCTGATATAAAATATACTGATTGCTGAGAAAAATCAGAATTACAAAAATACCGTAAAAGTATTTAACGTTCTTTATTAGAAGTAGAAGCATCATTGTTTTGTTGGCCATCCATAGAGTATACCGGTAATAAAAAGTAATATATGGTAAGTCGTGGTGCATGTATTTCCATATAATCTACTGTGCTTGTGTTGCCATTTCAATAATATAAAGATTTTAAGGGTTTATTTTGTTGGTGTTGATTCATGGTACTCTGTAGGCTAGGTTCAGTTTTCATTTTTTTTTTTTTTTTTTCAGAATTAATTCAATTACCTCAATTACCAATATTCCCAACTTTCGAAACTGTACAGTTCATATTCCTTCTGTTTATTTTACCTCAATTTTTTAAATTGTGTTTGTTTTGTTTTGTTTTTTGTTTTTTTTGGGGGGGTTAATGAATGATTCTTGGTAGAGGCATTTTAATAATCAATTGAAATTGATGACCATGTATAAAACTTGAATGGTTATTGCTTACATCTTCTTTCTCCTATATCTGAAAATCGTATGTTTGTACATACATGTTCAAGAAAAATCAATATGTATTTGGAAGAGACTATTTATTGATACAAAAATTAGGTGAAGAAAAGTGTTGCCAGCCGTACGATAATTTGACCCTCTGTACGATGTACGATCCATAATTGCAAAAAAGGGCAAATGTACGATAATTTTACATATTTCACCAGATACCATTAATCTATAGGCAAAATCTGTGAAAACTGGCCTATAAACCACAATTCCTTTTAGTTCTGGGGGCTGTTCCCCTAGACCCCCGCCCGTAAAATTATGGAAGAGTCCATTTATTAATGTTAAAACGTGTATTTCGATTCAAGGTTCTGGGGCTCTTCTGGCGATTGCCCGACTTGAAGGTCAATCTCATCACCCAAATAGGGGTGGATTTTCTGCAAATTGCTATGGAATCTTGCATGCAGGTACGATAATTTTTGCCAAAAAAACGATAATTTTGAGGCTTTGATACGATAATCTGACTTCTTGGACCTGGCAACACTGGTGAAGAATGTACTGGCATATAATACATGTGTAAAGTACAATTTTGATATTTTTGAAAAAAGTGCATTTGGTGAAATGAGTTTACCAAATTGTTGTGGTATATTTTGAGCATGTATAGATTTATATGATCATTTTTGAAAACATTAATAATGAATAATACATTTACATGAGTTTTATGTTCATTAAATGAAAGTGAAACTTATTAAACATGAAATCATTTTGATTGCGTTGTATTTTATTTTGTATTTATTACTTCTAGGATATTAAACCCTGTCCCTCTCTGCTACCTGATGAAAAATAAACAAAGTAAATCTCATTCCAATACTAATTTCAAGAGTTGGAATATGCCCAAGTGATCCACTAACAGCTAAAATCAATCCCAATTGGGATAAAATCAATTTTAGGATCAATAGCCATGTTATAGTTCCATAGGTCCATAGTTGGGATTAATTTTAGCTGTTAGTGAATCACCCCCGAAATATAATATAGAAAAAATTATATTTTGGGCTTTAATATTCATATTACGAATGACAGCGCCGTAAAAACAAGTACTAAGTGTCCATAATTTGTAAAAAGAAAAACAAACAAAACTGTGGGGAAGTGAACTAACTTTGAACTAAGTCAGCCTATTCGAATGATGAAATATGTGATACAATACTATGATTTAGAGGTTTATATCCACTTGGTCTAACGGCAATTGGTCCTATTCTCGAAATTTGATGGAAGATACTTGAGATTCATAGACTAGTACCCATTCATTTACATACACTGCTAAAAAGTCCAAGGACATAGAAAAGAATTGTATGTTGGACTATTTTTTTTTTTTTTTTTTTTTTTTTCCGGATAAAACTAACAAACTATGAGAGTTGATAAAAGTGCATGCATGAAATTATTTCTTTGCTAATACCCCTCAATCCCCCTGAGGCCTGTATACAAAATGAAATCACATAATGTTGTTATTAAAACTATGATGCAGTCATAATATTTCCAAATGGACCCAAAACCCACTGCAATGCAGATGGAGCTTATAACGTTACTTCCAGATAGATGATCTGAGGGGAGGATGATGAAATTTGATTAAAAATTTGTAGTTTGGCATTCCATACTCCAGTTTCAGTGGCGCATGGGCAAACAAGATCATCTCGGAGTGGAAAATTAATTGTAAGTATTGAAGCCCAAAATATCACTAATTAAGGAGTCATATTGATTATTTCATGAATGCGTGGAAACGGAAGATTCATCTAGATATGTTGGCATGATTATTTGGATAAACATTCCATTTTTCAACAAGGTCTCTGACGTTAGAAATATCGCATATCATTCAACTACCCACCTTACAGTTTCCGATGCCTGTACTTCCCCAGCTCCCCGTCGGTGGAGTACCACTGCCGTGCCTGCGCCCTGTGCTGTGCCGCTTGCACAGCAGCTAAGACGCTGAGCTGATCTGCTCCTTTAGTTACTTTCCATGAACTCAGTGTAGAACTTTAGTTAGGTGGTCTGTCAAGAACTTTCAATTGTTTACTGTCGACTCAGGGTTTCAATACATTTGATTTCACATAATGAAAAAAAATTAAAAGCACTCCCAATTGATTGCCGATACGGCGATAGTTAACTTAAAACCGACCAGCCCCGTCGCAAAGCCAAGCGAAGGGAACTGACAATCATAGTCTAGACATATTTGGTAAGGTTTGAAAATATCTATACATGACCACAATTTCGTGGTCAAAATACCTTATTTGAATTCATACTCGCATTGAATCAATTTTTAAAGTTTCCTGAATTAGGTGAAATCCCACTTACACTTAGATCTAACGTTAGATCTAGCATCGGTCAACATAGTGACTTGCACCCGGGGCCTATACGGCGGAAGCTCACTCCAGTTGACCGCACGATTTCTGCCTGTTTAAAAATAAAATAACACATTTATACATTTAAATATGGGTACAAAATGATAGTTTAGCCTATATATGTACATTATATGCTATTTTTAAAGCTCTAAAAATCATATACTATTATAAAAATACTGGGAAACCTCACCGCTTTGCTGGATCTGCTCTCCCGTGGGATCTTGCAGAAAGAAATTTCTCTGAGACATTAGTCTCGATATTTTAATAGGCGTCTTAATTTATCACTCAGCATTAAAAGCAAAAATTTATTGTTTCAAATACGAGATTTGTTTATAAATTGATCTGCACAGTTTTCTTACTCCCCTTCCCCCCCTCTCGAGAAGTTCAACTTTTCCCTTCTACCGGTAATCCTTTTCTCTCCTCTATCCCCCCCCCTTCTCTCTCTTTTTTTCTCTTTATCCTGTTAATACTTTTTTCTGCAACCGATGGACTTTGTACAAGGTTGGGGAAAAACTTTGCAGATGATGACGGCACGTATCCAGGGTGCCCCGCCAGCCAGCCTCCCCACCCCTCCGCCCCTGCCCTTGCAAAAAAAAAAAAAGAAAAAAAAAAGGTGATTGCCCGATTTAAGATTTATGATGGACAAAATATAAAAAAATTTAAAAAATTAAAAAATTAACACCTAGGATACCCCCACCCCCCTGAAAAAAAAATTGAAAGAAGAACAAGAAGAATGAAAAAAAACAGGAAAAAATGGCGAACGGCCCGATTTACCTCTAGCCAATACCTGATGGACAAAGGCAAAATAAAAAATTTAACACCATACCCCCCCCAAAAAAAAAAAAAAAGAGAGAAAGAAAAAATAAGGTGAAATTAAAGACCAGCCGATTTATAATTAATGATGGCAAAAAAAAAAAATAAAACACCTACCACCCCCCCCCCCAACAAAAAAAAAAAAAAAAAAAAAAAAATTGGGGGGGGGGGGAAGGAGACCGCCCGATTTACGTAATGAATGTTACCCCATATGACTGATACTTGATACCTTATATGGCCCCCCAACAAATTACACTACACCCCCCCCCTCCCCCGACCTTTATGAGGCAAAAAAGAAATAAACACTTAACCTCCCCATCCCCCTCCCCCGTGAAAAAAAAATTGATGCATGACAGGGGGAAAATCGGGTGTACCAAATCTAGAATCCAATTGCCCCCCCCCCCCCCCCGCCCATCATTGAAATAACTGGATTTGAACAATCTATCTAAGTAGAAATATTGTTCTCATGGGACTTCGTGAAAACTATTCAATAAAAATCATCTGTGGCCTGGAAGAAGCTAGTCCTGTAATGAGGTCAATTGAGTCCGCGGGTCATCTTGTTTACTATCGTAAACAAAACATTGTCCATTACAAGATAGTCAATAACAAAATTTCGTAATTCTAATGCTTTATTGATGGGTTCTGTCCTCTTATATATTCAAGTCTTTAGCTGCAAGCTCAACGTCGTTCAACGTATATTTAGCTGGTGCGCGCTCGAAGCCGATCTCACTCATAGCAATGTGGTTGACAGGAGATATAAAAGACTTCAAAGATTTCATCATTTTGAAATGTTCGTACTCTTACTCCACTCATTAGAGAGATTCATGTTATAGAATCATGTGATGTGTAAAATCATTTAAAATTTATAATGAATTCATTTAGTTAATATGATAATTAAATTAGGAATCGGTGGCCGCCGATGCAAAAATGCTTCGATCCGTTCCAAGTTAGGTTTGCACGCATATGTGGAAATCTGCAAATGTTTCACATGAAGTAATCAACTATAGTAATAATGAAGAAAAATACAGGAAAATTGAGTCCATCCACGTATATTTCTCCGTGCGTGCGCTGTTCAATTAGGTCTTCGCCACAGAGTTAAATACGTCTTCGCACAGTAAAATGACGTCATAGAAAAATGGCAGCGATGGCACCAACACTATGAGAAGAGACAAGGCCAACGGAAAATTCATTATGGTAAGTCAAAAAGCTCTTATATAATTCAGTTTCATAATGGCTGTATCGTGAAATATCATACATGCTGATTGCTGTTGAGTTACATTTTAATATTAGTTTCATCATATTGACCAGTATAATCACCGGATCGCTGGTTGTTTCACTGTAAGTACAGTAAGTACTGTAAGTACCGCCCTGTTGCCTTCGGCAACGGGGCTGTGTATAGTTAGCCGATAGTGAAAAAACGTATGGGAACGCATTTAGTCTTCACACTAAAATCTCACCAAAAGTCCCGACATGGCTCTGCTGCTAGCATGGGTTAAACCAGCATCGGTCGTGGAATTTTTTTTTTTTTTTTTTTTTTTTTTTAAGATTTGAAGACTTTCAGTTTCACTCAGAAAGCAAACTATAGTTTTTCATTATTTTAATATGTTTTGCTTACCGTGGTATTATATATGTAATTGCATTGAAGCTCCAACGACAATGCTATGTTATTGTTCCAAATTCTTATTGCATTGACGCTACAGCGACAATGCTATGTTGTTGTTCCATATTCCTTTTCCGTCTTCTTCTTCTTCTTCTTCTTCTTCTTCTTCTTCTTCTTCTTCTTCCACAAAAAGCCATTCAACTTACAACATGATCCTTGTTCTCCCTGTCAAGGTCAAATTACTTATCTAAATTCGTTCAATCTTCATAGACATGACATCCATGATCCACTATTGATCCCTGACATTTCAATTTCCAAAATCACTCATCCGTGACCGTCATCGGCCATTTTGTCAATTTTCGGCCATATGAAAGCCATTCTTCCAACTTCAATATCTCCATCATCCTAGATGCTACAAACTTTAACAAAATTCATTATGTATAGTCCATGAATTCACCTTTCAAATGCATCCAACAACTTTATGTTCAAAACCATCTTCATATTTTAATAATTTTCAAAAATCAACTCCGTTATGAATTGAAAATTGTGACTAAAAAACACGCAAAATGGCTATAACTTTCTAAATCAATTTCATTTTGCTTCAAATTATAGGTCATGTTATTCTAATAAATGTGCACACACTCCACATGTTTCACGCTCCAATAATACGCAAAATGCCAAATATCGCCCTCTAAAGTTTCAAAATTTGGCTAAATCCAAGAGGCTGCATCTGCGTTGTGCCTCGTTAAAACCGTACCTTTTGATTTAGTAGTTTCAGACTATGTCCTTTCCAGCAATGTAAAGAAAAAATATATCGATTCATTGACCAAATTGCTCAAAAATGTTGTACAAAAAATGAAAAATTATCAATACCAGGAAAACAAGGTTGAAATTCCCAAAAAGAGCGAATATTCAATCTAGGATTGAAACTTGGCAGGCATATGTATCTATACATTTCACAACTATCTGCCAATTTTGTTAAAATTTGATGACGTCATCAAAAAGTTACGGACAAAAATTGCGAATTTTCAACGGATTACGTAACAAGGCATTACGTCATTGTCGTTCAATATTTGCTTCTGAAATTAACATCACAATGACCGCATTGAAATTGCCTTTTCATTGATACCAAATTATATATAGGTTGTCACAGAAAATTTCGAGAGTAAATCCAGTTTTTGTAGAAACCATTTTGAATCAGCCTGCTTCATAATCGCGAAATCGAGAAAGCCACGAGTGCTCAGATTACTATGGAATGCCGGGGAGGAAAAAAGGATTTTTTTTTTTTTGTTTGTAGGAGACATTATACCGCTTGCCTAATAATTGCAAATTTGACAGAACAATTGTGTACGCCCGATAGAATGGAAAGCGAAGTTTTCAAATGCACTGTAGTAACAAACCGTATTCGTTTAAACACACAGAATCTGGTTATAGTTTTTGTAAAGCCTACTTCGCGTTTCCCAATATATTTCAAATATACATTTAAATTTTAATAGTCCGTGACATCTTTTAGTCTAGGCGTCAATGCACGCACACTCGTTCATGTCAACGATTGCAGTTCTAGTCTTCTTCTTCTTCTTACCAAAAAGCCATTCACTTAACACGTGAACCTTGTTCACCTCCCAGGTCCCATCGCTCAACCAAATTCGTATACATTTCATACACACATCCTCCATGATCCATTATTGATCCCCCGACATTTCATTTTTCCAAAATCACTCATCCATGACCCGTCCATCGCGCATTTGTTCTATTTTTGGTCATATGAAAGCCACTTTTTCCAGCCTCACTAGCTCCATTATCCGAATCCTACAGACTTCTAACAAAATGCACTAAAGAGTCCATGAGATTGACCTTTAATATGCATTCAAATAACTTTATTTTAAAAACCATCTTCAATTTTAAATGAATTTCAAAAATCGACTCCGTTTTGAAAATGAAATATATGTGATAAAAACACAGAAAAATTGCTATAACTTTCTTAAATCAATTCCAATTTGCTTCAAATTTTCAGGGCATGTTATTCTAATACATGTGCACACACTCCACATGTTTCACGCTCCAATAAATACGCAAAATGCAAATAGCGCCTCTTAAAGTTTTCAAAAATTTGGCTAAATTCAAGAGCTGCATCTGCGTTGTGCCTCGTTAAAACCGTACCCTTTTTGGATTTAGGTAGTCAGACTATGTCCTTTCCAGCAATTGTAAAGAAAATATATCGATTCATTGACCACAAATAGCTCAAAAATGTCGTGGAATGAGTTAAAAATTATCAATACCAGGAAATCAAGTTTAACTTCCCCTAAAATTGCGAATATTCAATCTAGAGACTTGAAACTTAGCAGGCATATGTGGCCATGCGCTTTGAGGTGGGCCCTTTTCTGTTACATGATATGTTTTCATAGAAATTGTACCATTTTTATTTAATAGAGTATTATTCTTATATTTGACACCCTATACCCATAAAAGTATACATATTCTGAAAGAGAATTGTCTGAAGAATTCAAAAAATCATTCTGAAAAGGGAAAGGGTTAAGTCATAAGAAGTTACAGATCAAAATTTGTGAAAAAAGGTGGGAAAAAAGTACTTCCAGAAAAATCTTGGCAGAAAAAATCTAATCACCCTACGAGAAAATAACATGCCTATTTGAACTCTTCAAAGTCATACCTTTCCAACAATATATAACTTGTTAGGGGTTAGTTGTGATAAAATAATTTTGCGCGATCATCTTTCGAGCGAAAATTTCAGATCGGAAAAATTTTGGAAATATGTGTTATGATGTTTATTTACCCCGAAATATAACTCAGTCTTGCCTTACAACCTTTTGAAGTTACACTAATTACTTGTAAACACTTAAAACTTCAATGAAATATATTTACAGTTCTTATTGTTGATACAAATGATGCAATCTGGCTTATAGCGAGGGATTTGACTTTTCTTGGTTCAAAGACATGTGAACAGGTATATACATGTGTATCACTGAGAGTTATACATATGAGGTTATACCATTAATTAGCTTAATTAAGTAACTATTAATGAGTGTAAATTTGACCCACTATTACTTCTCATAAATTACAATCCAATCAAACTGTTTCATGATATGTTCAATGATATTTATAACTCATTTGTCTAACTGAGAAATAGAAATATATGTTCCCCTCCATCATCTGCTGTACAAAACTGGGTACTTGGAGTTAATTAACCGTTAATTAGTCATAAATGAATTGACCACAGGTATTTTCTTTACCCTTTTAGATTAACTCCCTTCAAAATAATACCCAATTTACCCATATTGCATCCATATTTAAAATTTGACACCAATTTTCAATTTAAACTACCATCTTACTCATTTAGATAAATTAATTAGTTAGCTTAATTAGCTTAATTAGGTATCCTTACGTTCAGCTTTGATCCATTTTTACTCATAAATGGATGGTATTCAAATTAAACTGTTTAATATTTAGGTAATGTGAAGGTAAAAGCTTAATTTGTTAAAGAATAGAAATTTATGCTCCTCCTCCTCATGCTCCTCCTCCTCCTCCACCGTGCAAAAATGGCTACTCAGAGTTAATTAAACGCTAATTTCTCATAAACTAATGAACCATTTGCTTTTATTTTACTTTTAAGTAATTGCCAGATTAATTCCCTTCAACTTAATACCAAGCATACTCATATTTCACATGTATTTAGCATTTTATATCATTATTTATTTCTGTGCTTGTCGCGCACATGTAACAACACCACCTATATGGGGGCCCACTATAAAACACATGGCCATGTATCAATACATTTCACAACTATCTGCCAATTTTTGTAAAATTTGATGACGTCATCAAAAAGTTATAGACAAAAAATAGTGAATTTTCAATTGATTACGTAACAAGGTATTACGTCATTGTCGTTCAATATTTGCTTCTGAAATTGACATGACAATGACCGCATTGAAATTGCCTTTCTATTGATAACAAATATAATATAGGTTGTCACAGAAAATTTTGAGTAAATCACATTTTTGTAGGAGCCATTATACAGTGTCCCCAAAAATTATTTGTACACTTTGAAAAAATGAAATTTAACAAATCGATGTTGGTTTGAAATTTCAATTACTATTTATATCAGATGTTAGGTAATGTCACCATCACCTGAACCCTAAATCTCAAATGTTCCGTCAGTCTCGGAAGTTCTAGGCCGCCATTTGCAATTTTTGGCCCAAAAAATTATTTGTACACTTCAGAAGATGGGTTTTTAAAGGAGTGTTTACAAATTTAGGGGCGCTTCTTTGGCTTCCAGGGAAGTCATCAACCTCCTTGGCATACTGTCGACAATTAGCACTCATTTCACGGCCAATACCATTCCAAGTTCGCTGGAGCGTGTCCTGGAGCTGCTGGAATGATTTGATGGTAAGTCTTGAGGGCGCTGTCGCTTCAGATCACCTCTCATGTGCTAAATGGGGATTAAATTTGGGATCTGAGGAGCCTTTTCTAGCTTCTTAAACAAGTTTCTGATAAATAATGCTTTAATATGCTTCGCTGCATGCTTGGGGTCCCTGTCATGTTGGAACATATCTGAAGACCAATCAGCCTCTACTTAAGTTGGAGCCTCTAAGCGGCAAAATAAGTCTCATGGACATCAGTTTTCATGATGATATTGATAGACAAACAGTAAAGCAATGAAATATTGCAAATTGCGACCAAGAAATTCCATCCAAGGCCACAGAGGCTGAGGAATGACTGGGTGCCCTCAAGAGTGTCTGCAACAGGCTAAATGGCTACATGACTATAAGTGGAAATAATTGGCAAGAAGAAGCCAAATGTTAGGGACAGTAACAGAGAAGCGTAATGCTTTTGCAAAAACAACATTGTGAACAACCCTGCGGAGTTCTAGCACTCTGTCCTAAGACCTAATTAGTGCAAAAGTGATTGGATATGATGCACGGACCATGTGTGTCTTGTCAGGAGCTTTCAGTCAGTCATGCTTGGAGCCAACAGTGAAGCACAGTGAGGATGTTTCATGATTTGGACTTGTATGGCAGCCAGTAGAGTTGGAGAGACAAATTTCATAACATGGCATCATGAATGCTGTAGCCATGAGGATATTCTTGCCCTCAGAATGGCTCAGATGCTCTATCTGCTTCAAGTCTGAATGGTCGTCAATTTACGGGTCCAACATAACGATGACCCCATAAGCACAAGCAAACCATATTAAAACAACAATGCAACAGAAACATGTTAAGCTGCAAGAAAGGGCAACCCACAGCCCAGATTTAATACCATTTAGCACATGAGAGGTGATCTGAAGCGACAGCGCCCTCTAGACTGACCATCCACATCCAGCAGCTCCAGGACACGCTCCAGCGAACTTGGAATGGTATTGGCCGTGAAATGAGTGTTAATTGGCCGACAGTATGCCAAGAAGGTTGATGACTGCCCTGGAAGCCAAAGAAGACCCCCAAAATTTTAAACACTCATTTAAAAACCCATATTCTGAAGTGTACAAATAATTTTTGGGCCATGGAAATTGCAAATGGCGGCCTAAAACTTCCGAGACTGACGGAACATTTGAAATGTAGTGTTTAGGTGATAGTGACATTACCTACCATTTGATATAAATAGTAATTTAAATTTCAAACCAACATCGATTTATTTAATTCCATTTTTTCAAAGTGTACAAATAATTTTTGGGGACACTGTACCTGCTTGCCTAATAATTGCAATTTTGACAGAACCATGTGAACGCCGGATAGTATGGAAAGCGGAGTTTTCAAAATTGCACTGAAGTAAACAAACCGCTTTCGTTTTACATACTAATCTGGTATGTAAAGCCCACTTCCGTTTCCCAATATATTTCAAAATATACGTTTACATTTTCATAATCCTTAATATATTTTAGTCAAAGCGTCAATGCACGCACATCGTTCATGTCAACGATTGCAGTTCTAGTAAATGAGTGTGTTGATGTTCCTTCCCAGATCTAACTGTTATGTTTTAAATTTTCTTTTTCTCTTTTTTTCTTATGATATATAAATTAATGAGGATCTAACTGTTAGTGTTAGACTCTAGTTCAATCAAATGTTACATTCCTGAGTTCACTGCCACATTTTTAGTAGGGGAAGAAAAAAGGTCAGTGTGTTTTTTGTTTTTTTTTGTGAGTGAGATGTAAAATTTATTCAAAACCTATTCTCTGTGAATTTAATATGATTAGAGTCTAGATTAAGAAATTTACTAGGTCTAGATATACATGTACTTAATTGTGAGTCAATAGCTACCGGTATTGTAAAAAGTAGACCTACATTTATGCCATCAGCGAACTAGTAGGCCCACATTGTATTGAATAACCACAAGTGGTATTTGCATATCATGTTTAGCAGAAAGTTCAAATTCCCTCCCCCTTTTTGTGTGTGTGTGCTTGTTTCTTGAGTGTTAAATATTTTGTAGATCCTATCAACTCATTTTTTCTTCTTAGTATTATTTACTGCCTCCTTCAATTCTGAAGATTCTTGCAGTTTGGAAGTCTTCTTGAATCTTGGTTTATTTGGGTTTTTTTTTTTTTTTAGTAATCTATGCTTTCATTGTAATATTTCTTAATTCTGGGAAATTTGTTTTTTGTTATTAATAAACAAATTCTGTTTTCATTTAGGTTTAAAACTGATTGACAAGATTGAATAAGGCACGATGTCAGATGAGGCATTGCAAGCAGTTCGCATCCGAGGCTTCAGTCTCTCCAAGAGTGAGGTTATTGGACTGATCATACGACTATCTATCGTTGGAGCAGCGACTTACTATGGAGTGAAGTGGATTGTCTATGCCATGGACCCAACCAGGAAACAGAAGCAAGAAGCTAAACAACAGGTAATGTTTGAATATTAGTGAAGTTACATGACAGTAAATATTGTGCTGAGTGATTATCTAAAGTGTAGGAAACTTTGTTGAAATTAAACGATGAATTATTAAGTTTAGATGACGAACATGTACAGAATGGGAAATAATTATTAGACCAAATCTTATGGGATCTTCTTCTTCTTCCAATGAAATACATCCCTCTTGCAGAGTATAGTCATACTTATTTAGAAAAGAGGATTTGTTGAATTTTGGTCTGATTATGAATCCTAACATCTAAAATACATTGATAATTGAAAATACTCGTATTATATTTGAACATTGAATAATGTTTTAAAACAATCAGGAATATTTTTGTTGACATTCGAAGACAAATTATCCAGTTTAACTTCCTTAATGATTGTATCCAAATATAGGAAAGTATCTTGAGTCATGACCAAAAAATAAAAGCATGTGCTTGAACTGGAAGCATGAATGCTGAGACTAGAGCATTTTATAGAACTCGGGTAATGGTCAAATAACAATTTGTCCATGACAAAGCATATGGTTAAAATAAATTAAAATACTCCTTTCCCTACTGGCAGTGAAACTTATGAGAACATGAATAAATGTAGGATGAGGACTGATGCTAGTATAGAGTGTTTAGCATGAGAAGGAAGAATGTAAAGATTGATTTACACGTACTTCCCTCTTTTTTTTTTCTTACCCCTGCCGAACTCCCCAAATTGAGAATAAGTTGATACAATTATATGCTTGAATATATTTCTACAGCTTTATTTCCCCCTTGATGAAGTTTCCAATGTCGGAGTCGAGGTTTATACACAACCACAATTTATATATCCCAGAAAATAAGATGTATATTTATATGCCTGTCCAATTTTATGTAGGCGGAGAAACTAATGAGGGCTATAGGACTATCACCACACACTAGTCTATCTGAGTACGAGCTGTCCATCGCCACACAGCTGGTTGACCCTTTGACCCTTAGCATTGCATGGTCAGACATTGGTGGATTACAAGATACATGCAAGGAGATCAAAGAAACTATTCTCCTTCCTCTCAAGAAGAAACATCTTTTCACAGGCTCCAAACTCATGCAGCCTCCTAAAGGTCAGTAGATAGATAAATGGTTTATTGGAAAAACAAAACATCATTACGGCAAAGCCGAATTGCGATGCATTTACAAAATTTAGAAATAACATAATCATGAAAAATAGAAAATAATTGTTTTCTTGGTACTGCAAAATCAGTATTTGGCATCAGCTTTACAGCATCCTCAACATTCTTCTGTAAAAAAAGGAAGCAAGTGATTTATCAATCAATTTTGAATTTTTTGATGAATCATATTTCCTTCAGTGCCATCTTCTTCATGGCCAAATATGAGATGTAAACGATTATCCAGCTTAAAGATATTGTGTGAGATTGTATTGACATCAAAGTGATGGATACATTTTGCTCTTTTACAGGAAACGTCACTTTTCTTACTGACTTCCTTTTGTCAAAGTAGGACAGAGTAAATATAAGTATATTCCTGGTCCATACTTGATAAAGCTGAGGTAAATGGGTACCTGGTAGGAATGATGGTTCTAATTGATATCTCCTTTTAACCTGGATTGCCCCATATGCCAAAAGTTGATATCTTGTTTGTGTTGAAGGTAAATACTTTTGAAAAATGCTAATGAGGCAAAGAATGAATAGAAACCCAAGCCAGTCCTCCTTCTGTGAATGCGATTCCCATCAAGTTTTATCTACATGTATATTGTAAAAGTCATTTTTTTCATGAAATTCAGTTCCAACTCAAATTTATTATTTTTTAAAGGAATATTCTGATCCAATTTCTGTACTCTATTCTAGGTGTCTTATTGTATGGACCACCTGGTTGTGGCAAGACTATGATAGCCAAAGCCATTGCTAAGGATGCAGGATGTCGTTTCATTAATCTACAAGCTTCCAACTTGACAGATAAGTGGTATGGAGAATCACAGAAACTTGCTTCAGCTGTCTTCTCATTGGTAAATTAGTAATCATATGTTTCTTGAGGCTTTGGTTATAGTTTTTGTAAATTCTAAAAATATAAGTCTTTAAAATTTTGGGTCTACTTGAAGATAGAATGAAAGAATATTTGTTAACAGATATAGCACTTGACAAAGGAGAATTAAATAAATCATTAGAAATGCACATAATGTCGCTATAAAAATTTCTATATTAACAGTCGGGTCTCAGTATTAAAAAAAAAATTTGTGAGAAAAAGAAATATACAGACACAGATTATGAGAAAAATTTCAGGATAACATCTTCGTATATAGCCTTCTGACATTAATTAGCTAACTAAATCTATGAAATGATCATTTAGAAAGCCTATTCTAAGGGAAATGCTATCAATGTCAACAGAGGGCACAATATATATGCTCTATTGATCAAATTCAAATTTCCGGAATGATTTCTCCTGTTTTAAAACTTGTTTTTATATTTGGAATATTTCATAAGAGACCAATGAATTTATATTATCAAATCTTATCAAAACTATAAACCTAGTTTTAAATTAGTCCACTGAAATAATTCCCTTCTCTTAATATGGGGAAGATTTAAAAACAAATGATTACAAAAGCAAATGTTTTAATCTGATATTTTCAATAGATAAATTTCAACATGTACATGTTCATGTCTTGTTTTGTTCCAGGCTGCCAAATTCCAACCAGCTGTAATGTTCATTGATGAATGTTTAAATATTATATTTTCACTAGAGGAATTTCAGCATCTTCCATGTCCATGTCTTGTTTTGTTCCAGGCTGCCAAATTCCAACCTGCCATAATCTTCATCGATGAGATTGATTCCTTCCTGAGGTCAAGGGCATCTCATGACCATGAGGCTACAGCCATGATGAAAGCACAATTCATGACACTATGGGATGGTCTTATCACCAATGAAAACTGTGAGGTATGCTGATTACCCTAATATACAGTGTATGTAAGCTTCATGTGCCATATTGACACACCAGATTGATAATACAAACAATAGCCGGGTTTTAGTCTTTACTCTGTTGAAAATTTACAGGGGATGACTTTACGGATGACTTACAAGGGCTGCAGAGAGTTTTTGAAAGTGAAGGGGCTGAGCCGAAGTGGGGGTGGGCGGGGGGGGGGGGGGGGGGGGGGGGGGGGGGGGTCATATTCGCCTATTTGTAAATGTTTACTGAAAAGGGGGAGGCTGAACCCCCTCCCAGCCCCACGGCCCCTGATTTTTGTAGCTGTGCAAATGTGGTAAAACGTGTAGAGTTTATAAGCACAGCAGCAACTCTACATGCATTCATGCTCAGATGACATAAAAAACTTGAGTGTTGATAATTCTGCTGAAGTAAGCCATGTCAACTTTCTTGAAAACAGGTCTTTTAATTAGGACAATGATTCTAATAAATATCATACAGGTGATCATTATGGGTGCTACAAACAGACCTCAAGACGTAGATGCAGCCATTTTGAGACGAATGCCAACCTCCTTCCATATAGGCATGCCGGATAAGGCTCAGAGGAAACATATACTACAGATTATACTCAGAGATGAACAGGTGAGTGCCTTTAAATATAGTGTAATGTAACATCATTGTAATAGCGCCCCCTTAAGACCGACCTTAATTTTTGTGTGTGTGTCCAGTAAAACTTTGAACAGTTTTTCATGTAGAATTCATGGTTGTAAATAACACACAAGATGGGCTCCTAAAACCAGAATCATTCGCAAGATGAAACTTTCGCGAATTGCTGACCATACTTACCTGTACAGTAGTACTGGAATGTAGACACAAACTTTTGTTGGCATTTCACTTTTTTCGTAAATCGGCCTTTTGTGAAATTTGTGCAAGTATTGTGCATGCAAAAATTTCTGGTTTCAAAGTATCCCATGTTTAAATCAATTTGGCCAAGAGATGGATTTTGGGTTGTTTTTATTAATATTATTCAGGTATATTTAATTTTTATTAACATTTTTCCAACCCCTTATTTTTTACTATTAGGTTGAGAGTGACGTGAATCTGGATCTGATAGCAGAGAAAGCAGAGAAGTTCAGTGGCAGTGATTTAAGAGAGATGTGCCGGAACGCTTGCATGTATCGCATTAGAGATCATCTGTAAGTAAAGTAGTTTACCTTATCACATCAAAAACTTAAATTAGTCACAAGTCTGACTATGGCATAAGGGAGAGAAAAACTATGAATGTATAAACCATTGACTGCTCGATGCTATATGACACAAGAAGGGATAGGGTTTACAGTGACGCCCACTGACTAGGGTTAGGATAGGGTAGGGTGGAGTGTTTGGGATACGAAACTGCATTGTCACCGACTGCTTTTCGTGAACTACAATATTTATGTACCTTTTATCTGTTCTAAATGGAAAGTGTTGTACATCATTGCAAAAAGTGATAGATTTGTCAACAGCGTGCATTCCCTGAGCATGTTTGACCAATGAGGTGATGCGTAATATACCTCATGCAACTAGGAATTTAAGTTCAACTTTTTGTCTACTAATATCTCTAAAGAGGATGTGGAACACCCCCGATCAAGTACTGATGTAACAAGCATTATAAACTTAATGTAGTACATTATACAAATGAATTATTATTTGACAATCTAAACCTCTATCTTTCTCTTATATTTGCAGTGCTGAAGGGGAAGCAGCTAGCGATGACCTTCGACCTTTGAGCATGGCAGACGTTTTATCAGCATTAGGGAAGCTGAAAGAAGCCAGGGTGCTGCAAAACCACTCCTTACACCCTTTGAGCTCCCTCCCTCTAGATTAAGGACTTGTGATTTGTTATTGTTTATGTTGTTGTTGTAATAATAATCAGGGCTGAGCTTTATTTCATCAAGTCGTTTGTAAGTTACAAATGACTTTACGAACAACTGCTGATCTGTTCTTGCACTCAATTATAAATCATGTGATCAGTATAACATCCAAACACATGTTCCAGTTGTTCTTAAAGTCGTTCGTAACTTTAAGAACGATTTGGTGAAACACCACTCAAGTTAATTTTGTACCGAGATCACACCTTACCAACATTTAAACTCTCACCCTCTGGATTAAAGACTCTGGGTTTGTTGTTGTTTTTGTTGTTGTAATAATCAGGGCAAGATGATTTTGTACCAAGATCACACCTTACCAACATTTAAACTCTCTCCCTCTGGATTATAGACTCTGGGTTTGTTGTTGTTTTTGTTGTAATAATCAGGGCAGGTTGATTTTGTACCAAGATCACACCTTACCAACATTTGAACTCTCTCCCTCTGGATTAAAGACTCTGGGTTTGTTGTTGTTTTTGTTGTTGTAATAATCAGGGCAGGTTGATTTTGTACCAAGATCACACCCTACCAACATCTAAACTTCTCTTCCTCTGGATTAAAGACTCTGGGTTTGTTGTTGTTTTTGTTGTTGTAATAATCAGGGCAGGATGATTTTGTACCAGGATCACACCTTACCAACATTTAAACTCTCTCCCTCTGGATTAAAGACTCTGGGTTTGTTGTTGTTTTTGTTGTTGTAATAATCAGGGCAGGATGATTTTGTAACAGGACACACCTTACCAAACATCTAAACTCTCTCCTCTGGATTAAAGACTCTGGGTTGTTGTTGTTTTTGTTGTTGTAATAATCAGGGCAGGTTGATTTTGTACAAGATCACACCTTACCAACATTTAAACTCTCTCCCTCTGGATTAAAGACTCTGGGTTTGTTGTTGTTTTTGTTGTTGTAATAATCAGGGCAGGTTGATTTTGTACCAAGATCACTCCCTACAACTTTTTTACATCCTACTCTGTATTAAGAGTTAGCATTAAAGGTAGTGTCAGTCTTTTGCAGGCAAAAATATTAAATTTCTAGTTTTTAGAGGATATAGTAGTATACCAATGACTATATCTTCCCACAACATGATTAAGCTCAAATGTGTATGTTTGTCATTATATTGCGATTATCAAAATTCATTCCTATTTTTTCGAACCTCGAAAAATAAACCGTACGGTGCGAACCGCTGAGCGTTAGCGCAGAGAATAATGCACGCTGATGCGCCGTGTGTATATTGCTGTTTACGGTCCGTGCTGCACGCGCTGTAGTATCAACGATGTTGATGGAGAGCCGGTCAAGATTGATAGTCAGATTTTCGTTTCGTATTACTGATCTAGGCAACCTATGACAGTAAGATTGAATAGACAGTATAGGTCGATCATATTCTAAAGTTATGCCAAGTTGCATTAGTTTTCGCAATTTGTGAAAAAGGCTGATACTACCTTTAAAGAACATGCCAACCGAAATGTTGAGAGAGGTTAGGTCCTTTTCAGGACCACTCATAACCTCAAGAAAGAGTACTTGGTGCACCATGAAACCTCCCACTGCTAATCGGTCTACCACCAGTGAAACCTTCAAAGAAAATTACATCAAGTTATCTGGAATTTCCTGGAATTTTTGCACTGCGATCAAATGTCTAAGCATTTCAATATATGATCATGACAACCATGTATTATTTGGACTCTTGCCACTTACATAATAGGTTTTCAATATTTTAAAAGCTAGGCTTTGTTTTGACTCATTTCCTGTGCAAACTTTTTTATCAGAATTTAGGTAGTTTTCTATGATAAAAACTAAATTCATGTAAAAGGCAATGAACTGTATTATTTGCTGCAATGGTACTCACAGAAAAGTAGTGAAAATAAAGATTTTGAATATACAGTCCACTCTTGTTATGACAAGATGATCTGGGGGGCATTTCATCAAAGGACTTGTCGGACGTTTTATCCGTCAAACTGTTATAAGCTACTGAAATGCTTGCGTCTGATTGGCTGAGAGCAAATTTGTCGAATAAAATGCCCGACAAGTCCTTTGATGAAATGCCCCCCAGGACCAAGCTAAATTCATGTACCTCATTATAACAAAATCTTGTCATACCGAACAAATAGGCACATATATATAATTGTGCACATATTTGATATTTGGACCAGTAGAGTAGCCTTATTATAATGAAATCTGGTAGTTATGCTCTTATAATACGAGTGGACTATATGGTAGGCCCTAATCATATAAGGAAGTGTAACCTTGATGTCAACATTGTCCAAAATTTTGTAAACAATCAAAATAATGCTGCCCCTTTTTTTTTTCTTGTCTTTCAAGAACTATGGCAGTACCCTCAAGTCTTGATCGTGTTAAAAAGAATCATTTCTAGACTATAAGTTAAATTTTATCAACGTACAGTGTAAACTTATTATAATGAGGTATTTGGGACCATAGAAATAACCTTGTTTATTCTGAATCTCTTTATATCAGGATAAGAAAAAAAAATACAAAGAGCTGGGACCAGCAAAGTTATTGTTATATCAGGAATCTAATTTGATCAGATATCTTTATAACAAGTTTCCACAGTACAGTATTGAATTAAAAAAAAAAAAATTCATCAAGTCTGATCCTTCTCACTTCCGTTTTTTGTTGATGGATATCAAACCAAACAAAGTTAGTGATATTTATGAATCAGTCTCTAGATGTGTAGAATGATATCTATGTGTGTGTGAATTTATTTTGATTCGATTTTTTTTTTTTAATGAATTGTTTCTATGAAATGCCTTTTACAGCATCAGATCATTTTCAGATCATGAATTTTGTTATTGATTTATGATAATGTGATATATTATTATGAGAACAATTGTGATGAAAATAATGTTAATGGTGTAATGGGATATACTTGGTGCACAATTTTACAGTGGAGTAAGTTGGGCTGATAAAGAGGATGCTTGAGATGGGATTCGGTAAATTCAGGGATGAAAGTCAGTAACCCTCTTTTAGGGAAGCTGGGAAGTGGGAGAAACTGACCAAAATAAATGATGATGATGACTGGTAATGAACTGAAATTTTACTTTGTGGTCTCTCATTGACAGAGAGAATAAATTAGCTAATAATTTTATTTCTATAGAGAAGCTAAATGTTTGGAGGGGAAAAGTGCTTATTTGGTAACATAATCATTGTGGAATGAATGTATTGAGTAGTGAATTAGTGTGTCATCATTCAAATGGGTCTTTATTATAAGAATATACTGATCAGAGTGTTGTCATATGGGTTAGGAACTGGGGCAGATTTCAGTAGTCAAAGACTTGAGGTGATGCTATTAAAGTCTGCTGGTTCGAACATGCTTTAAACAAATTGTCTGCCGAGAGCCAGAACGGCATTAACTTGATGAAAACAGTATGTATTAAGGCCCTTTTAGCTGTCAACAAACAAAATGCGGAAAATCCTAATATGTAATGATTTGCTCAGATAAAAATAATGTCTATATTTAAGTCCAGTGTCCTGTTTGGTGATCATTGATGTTATTGATCGTAACTTCGAAACTCTGTACATTACACGGGATTGAACTTGCAAAAGCATTACAGGAACAAGTTCTCACTTATGGGCATAAAACGACTCAAATATCAATGAAGAGCATTATTTTTAAAGCAATTTAGTGTCTCATGTGGTGATGGCAACATAATTTCCAGCACTGATGCCTGTACAATAAAAGGGAAAAGGTCATATGAGAATAATTAGTGGATGGAAAATATACCTTTTTGAAGGCTTAGCCATGTGCTGGTAACATGATAGATCGCAGGCAAACAAGTGTGTTTCTATGATGAATAAGAAATCAATGACTGCTAAATTACCATTTAAATGTAGTCTTGGATATTATTTTCACAAAAGGAGCAGGGAAAATAACAATATCTTTGCCTCTTCATCATGACATGTAGTATCATATTTGGAATGAAAAGTTAATTTATGGCATACAGAAAAGTGACTGAAATAATGTTGTTGTTTTTTTCTTTATTTGATTTTGGAATCGGATCCTAATTATACAATGCTGTGCTAAATCATGGAGTAAACTCAGTGTTTGTATGAGAAATCTCTTTTACTTTTTAAACGTCAAGTTTTTCTTACAGGAAAATGTGAGCACTTGTGCATTTATGCCTATTAATTGGGAATGAGGATTAAATCTTATTACGAAAAATTACTTTTGTGTTAAATTTGTGTATATGTGGGGGATACCATGTGCGTATCCTGGGGGCCCATGGGGTCATGGCCCCCGGAGTAGGCACAAAGGGGAGTGCCAAAAATGGGAGAAAAAAAGAGGGCAAAAGAGAAGAGAAAGAAAGAAAAAAGGAAGAAAGGAAGAGAAGAAAAAAAAGGAGGGGGAAAAAAGAGAAAGTAAAAGAAAGATGGGAGAAAGGGGAAGAGAAGAGAGAGGGGGAAGAAAGGGGGAACGAGAAGAATAAAAAGGGTAAAAGGGCGCCAAACTGACCTTAAGCTTAGGGGGGCCGATTCGATCTTAAATTTAGGGTTACCAAATTGATTTAACACTTGCGAAAGCAAAACTTATCTTTAACTCAGGGAGGGGTGCCGAATTCACCTGAAGCTAAGAGGGCACCAACTTAGTCTTGAAATTAGGTGCCAAATTGATTTTAAATTCAGGGGGCGTTATATTCGTCTAAAACTTAAGGGTCAACTTGATTAGCTTAACATGTAAGGGGCACAAATTGACCTGAAACTAAGGGGGGCCAAAATGGTCTTAAAATTAGGGGATCAAATTGATCTTAAATTAAGGGGGCACTGTGGTCTTAACCCTAAATAGCCCAAGGGGGGGGGGGGTTAGCCCCCCTGAGATCTCGGCCGTCGACCGTGCGATAGCAGGTAGCTTTCTAAGGCACAGACCGAACGTCAAGCTACTACGAGGTGACGTCATATCGCCACTGCGCATGCTCAAAGGCTTTCACTCGGTTCGTCTCAAAATCCTAGGACGGGAGTCGGGCGAAATTTGCCCGATTCCACGTCGTCGCGACAACGACAATGTGAGTGATGTTTCTCCGATTGAAAAACAACGGAATACACTATAAATGATTGAAGAGAAAGTGAAAGTAAGATAAAAACAAAGAAATACATAAGAAATGATGGAAGAGCAGATAAGGAAGGAAAAACAAAGAAATACATAAGAAATAATGAAAGAGAAAGTGAAATAAGGATTAAAAACAAAGAAATACATAAGAAATGATGGAAGAGAAGATCAAAGAAGGAAAAACAAAGAAATACATAAGAAATAATGAGAGAGAAAGTGAAAGAAGGATTAAAAACAAAGAAATGCATAAGAAATGATGGAAGGGAAGGTGAAAGAAGGATTAAAAACAAAGAAATACATAAGAAATAGTGAAAGAGAAAGTGAAAGAAGGATTAAAAACAAAGAAATACATAAGAAATAATGAAAGAGAAGGTGAAAGAAGGATTAAAAACAAAGAAATACATAAGAAATGATAGCAGAGAAGATGAAAGAAGGAAAAACAAAGAAATACATAAGAAATAATGAGAGAGAAAGTGAAAGAATGATTAAAAACAAAGAAATACATAAGAAATAGTGAAAGAGAAGGTGAAAGAAGGATTAAAAACAAAGAAATACATAAGAAATGATGGAAAAGAAGATGAAAGAAGGAAAAACAAAGAAATACATAAGAGATAATGAGAGAGAAAGTGAAAGAAGGATTAAAAACAAAGAAATACATTAAGGAAATAGTGAAAGAGAAAGTGAAGAAGGATTAAAAACAAAGAAATACATAAGGAAATAGTAGTAAGAGAAAGTGAAAGAAGGATTAAAACAAAGAAATACATAAGAAATAATGAGAGAGAAAGTGAAATAAGGATTAAAACAAAAGAAATACATAAGAAATGATGGAAGAGAAGATGAAAGAAGGAAAAACAAAGAAATACATAAGAAATAATGAATGAGAAGGTGAAAGAAGGATTAAAACAAAGAAATACTAAGAAATAATGGAAGAGAAGGTGAAAGAAGGATTAAAAACAAGAGAAATACATAAGAAATAGTGAAGAAGAAAGTGAAAGAGGATTAAAACAAAGAAAATACATAAGAAATAATGAAAGAAGGTGAAAGAAGATTAAAAACAAGGAATACATAAGAAATGATGGAAGAGAAGATCAAAGAAGGAAAAAACAAGAAATACATAAGAAATAATGAAAGAGAAGGTGAAAGAAGGATTAAAAACAAACGAAATACATAAGAAATGATGAAGAAGATGAAAAGGAAAAACAAAGAAATACATAAGAGATAATGAGAAGAGAAGTGAAAGAAGGATTAAAACAAAGAAATACATAAGAAATAGTGAAAGAGAAAGTGAAAGAAGGATTAAAAACAAAGAAATACATAAAGAAATAGTGAAGAGAAAGTGAAAGAAGGTAAAACAAAGAAATACATAAGAATAATGAGAGAAAAGTGAAATAGGATTAAAAACAAGAAATGCATAGAAATGATGGAAGAGAAGATGGATGAAAGAAGGAAAAACAAAAGAAATACATAAGAAATAATGAAAGAGAAGGTTGAAAAGAAGGATTTAAAAACAAAGAAATACATAAGAAATAATGGAAGAGAAGGTGAAAGAAGGATTAAAAACAAAAGAAATACATAAGAAATATGAAAGAGAAAGTGAAAGGAATTAAAACAAAGAAAATACATAAGAAATAATGAAAGAGGAAGGTGAAAGAAGATTAAAAACAAGAGAAATACATAAGAAATGGAAGAGAAGATCAAAGAAGGAAAAACAAAGAAATACATAAGAAATAATGAAAGAGAAGGTGAAAGAAGGATTAAAAACAAACGAAATACATAAGAAATGATGGAAGAGAAGATGAAAGAAGGAAAAACAAAGAACATAAGAAATATTGAAAGAGAAAGTGAAAGAAGGATTAAAAACAAAGAAATACATAAGAAATAGTGAAAGAGAGAGTGAAAGAAGGATTAAAAACAAAGAAATACATAAGAAATGACGGAAGAGAAGATGAAAGAAAGAAAAATAAAGAAATACATAAGAAATGATGGAAGAGAAAGGGAAAGAAGGATGAAACAAAAAAGTACATAAAGAAAAAAATAAAATACATAAGATACTATACAAACACATAAAGATATAGTAATTCAAATAATTGTCACCCGGTCCAAACATCTTTGTCACGTGACTATCGAAACTACCGTCGTCAAAAATACGAAAGCGCTTCTTCGAGGGAACGAACGAGGCCTGCACGACCTCGATACGCTCCAGTTAACTCGTTGTAGCTGACGTTCGGTCTGAGGTTAGAAAGCTCCGTAGCGACGAAAATTGGCACGCACGTCCCCTGTCGCATTATCTCCGTAATTGCTTAGTTAATTTTTCCAAAAAATGTTTCGTTTTAATTATATAGGCTAATTATGCTAAATTATGCATGAAGTCATACTTTTTGCCCTAATTCACTGAATATAGCTCCTAGAATACTAATTTTTGGTGTGAATGTTATATATAGCATTCCTATCAATTGTACTTGAAAAAAAAAAATCTGGTATTCGAATTGATTTCTTAGGTATTTTATTGTTTTTTTAATTTCTTATGTATTTCTTTGTTTTTCTACCTTTTTATTTCTATATTGTTTTTTCGACAAAATTGGTCCGCGGCATTATTTGGGTCATAAATAGCAGCAAATCAAATGATTATTATTAATAAAAGCAAAATTAATCACTCATTTATGAATTTTAGCTGAAAACACAATTTGTATTGACTTTGGACATGAAATCACGTTTTTGAGCAATTTTGGGTCTGACGCACGGGTACAAAACAAAGTGCATCAGTGAAAAGAATCTTTCGGCTTTAAGTTGGTACCATATTCACACATCATTTGAAAAGATTTCATACCTAAATAATATTTTCCCGACTGTACCATTTTTTTTACACAGACTGTACATGTTCATTTTCCGAAGAGTTATTGCATCGTTTTACCAAGGAACGCGTAAATATCCTGTTTTTAGAATCACTTCGCACTTGCCCATGTAGAATAAAAAAAGATCGCACTCGCATCATTTCTAAAAGTTAATTAAGCTGGCTATATTTCTGAGGAATGTTATGAGTTGTAAAACGCTGAAAACGTCATGTTTTTAGGTCACCCTTTTCCCGCTTGTGCTGCGCGCTCGCCTATTTATGTTAGGTTTATCAGATTATACATTTTGTTTAGGAGGTATATTACTTTTAAACAGCGTTTATGGCTTGCTTTCAAATCATTTTGATGGATAAACTTTTCAAATTACAAATCCCTCTTACACGATCCTCTATTTTTGAGAAGCTATACAAACTTGAAACCTTAAAAGTAAAATTGTATACCTTCTGGGCGCATCTTTTCCAAAAGGGTTATTGGATTATATTCCTGAGAATATGATATTGATATCCCTTAAGCGCATTCCTGTTTCATGTCGCTGGAATACAGACAATTTTCACGTTCACTTATATCAATAAGACGATAAAATTGAACCCCTAACTAGTGTTTATACTTTGTACTTAAATGCCTTCTGGTATAGCCATGCATGGAGTAAAAAAAAAAATCTCGCGCTTTAGCCTTTGCGCTCAATTTGTTTTCCAGGGGGTTATAATGTTCCTGATGAGTTAGGATGCGCCGTTTTTTAAAGTAGGCCTACACATGGCGCCAAAATCAGGTTTGAAATCATGCATAGGTATTTTGTATTATGTAGGCCTAGGTGTAGGTGTTAATTTTTTCAGCCTTCGGCCATCAAGAAGGTCATCATGTATCAACCACTAGGGTAGGGTTAGATTGGTCAATCGGGTCGCCAATCCATTTCCCCCTTTTTTTCCTTCTTTTTATTTTGGCAGGGGGGGGGGGGCGGGCCCGCTGCGCCACCCCCCCCCTGTATCCGCGCCTGGCCAGGATTTGTTATTGATTATGAAGCAAACAACACAATTGTGCTTCAATGCTCAATTTCCAAAGCACCTCTTATCTTTATTTATTTTTATTTTTTATTTTTTTTAAACTAGGTAGCCCAATTATCGATCATTTTGAAAGCTACAGATTTAATATCAACAATGGCAAATTGTGTTCTGAATGAAGTAATGATAATTTGACATAAACTGAATAGATTTAAATAATCAAAGAATGGAAATTAAAAGCATTCATTAAAAAAGATCATTCATGAGAATCAAACCTTTTATTGACGTCCGCATGTTACCCAAAATACAGGTAAATTTAGAATTGACCGATAACCTATAAAGCATTGTCTAAAGTTATTTCTTTAAAAATCATTTTAGAGGTCCAGGAACATTTGCTTAATTTAGTCTAAGCATTTTTTTTTTTATTTTCTACCCCCTCCCAACCCCACTCCATCTCTTTTCTATTAAAGATCTCAACCCCTCCCCCCCCAAAAAAAAAAAAAAAAAAAAATCAAAAATCAAAAATCAAAAATCAAAAACCCTAAATCCCAATTCATTAAAAATACACTTCCTCAATCCTGCTCCTATGAACGTCAAAACAAAAAGCACCGCAAATAAACTTTAAATTAATATAGGGGGCCTAAATAAACTGATTTTGTTGATGACATGAGTATAATGCTAAAGTCTCGTGATGGCGCTGTGCTACCAAAGTTCGGAAACTGCATATACCGTGTACCACTAGCTAGCTAGCAGCTATAGCTAGCTAGCGCAACAGATTTTAGCATTGACTTTATAATTTGCCGCAGGTCGATCGACTAGCTAGACTAGACCAACGAACGTAGAGGGCGACAACACAAAACTGTGTTGCTGTTAGGAAGGTCCACTCCGCTCAGATTTTGGTACCCCCGATTTTCCAGAGAACTTTTTTGGTAGATTGTAGAGTTGATTTTTTTTCGTTTGTTCATTTTAAACCTTTTTAAAGAAATAATTCTGAGATATGAAATTATTTAGATTAATATAATAAAATATATTTTATATTTTATAAAAAATATGAACTAAAAGAGATTGTGATTTTCATGATTTTGCACACAATAAAACCCAATATGGATTAGTGAGGTTGTGATAATGTCTTTCTGCTATAATTTGCTGATCCTGATCCTGCGATGCTTGCACAAGCTGTAGTGTTTCAGAAGAGCCGTGTATTCTACTGTTTTATACCTTGATCCCGTTTTGAGACTGATATAAAAGGTATGTAAGTTGATTATTGACACCTGTATTTGCTCATACTAAAATTTCATCGAAATCTATAAACAAGAAATTTATTTTTTGGATGCGGTAAATGAAATCGTCATGCGAAAATTGCGAGGTGACTCACGCCGGGTTTCGTGTGTGTGCTGCGAGACCGAGTGATGTCAATGATGATGTCAATATCTACGGAAGATATCAACCTCGGGATTTTTGTTTGTTTGTTTTTTGTTTTTGTAATGCTTGTCCTAGACTTACGGTACTTAATCTTAGCAGGCTTAGCCTTTTTAGACCGAATCATTCAACCTTCTTGCATTGGTTGCACAGAATGTGGGGATATCCGATTTATAGCCAAATATTAAAGAATATCTGAGAGTGAGAACGGTGATTATTTCTTGACAGTAAGATCGAGGCCTTTGGGCTTGGCTATAGTAAGAGTAAGACTAAGTAAAGGCCTAGCCTAAGCTTAGCCTTATTCCTAAAAGTAAGGCTTCCTTACCTTAGCCTCAGGCTGAGGTGATGGTTCGTGTGAGTTACACTGAGGTTAACTATACACAGCCCCCGTCGCCGAAGGCGACGGGGCGTACTTCACCACCCCATTTACAGGTAACTACAGTGATGATGAGCGCAAAATGAATTATACTGGTCATTATAATCTCTGTAAAATGTGGTTGTAAGCTTTCTACACTATTCATCATAATGCGTACAACGACAATTAAGTATATTTACTTTTGACTTACCACTGAATTTTTTTTTTCCGTTGCATTGTTTCTTTCTAAAATTTTCGGTGCATCGCTGGGATCGCTGGGCCATACGTTAAAATCTCTGACATCATTCGTTTCATGACCTGCCGTCCATAATTCTGTGCGAAGCACGCACGGAAACGTGAAATTAAATTGGAGCAGACGACGTTCCACTTCCGGATGACCTAACTTTGCAACTGAATTTGGTGGATGTCTCTGTTTTCCTGTATTTTTGTTCATATTAGTTTATTCTTCAAAGTGAATATTTGCAGATGTCACCATATCGAGGAAGGACCTTCACATGTTCGGGAAATGGAGTATGAATTAAAATAACATTATCTTGACCATAAAATTTTTAATTAAAGTAGCCTAGATCTATGTTTTTTTCTGTACTTCCTAGATACGAGTCTGGTTCGTCAGTTCCGTCGCTTCGCGACGGGGGCTGGCGGTTACCATGAGGTAAGCTTTAGCTAAACAGGCTTACCGCTTAGCTAGGCTTAGCCAGGCCTCGATTTAAGACATTTAAATGAATAATAAATCTAGGCTGGCTGGGGGGGGGGGGAAACAGAGCACCTTGGTCTAATCTAGCAGACTCTAAATGGATTCTCGCTCAAGAATCAGACTTTCAAGAGATCACCTGTCATCCTTTCTATTTTATCTCTCTTCATAATTTATTTACAGTCCTTACCTTTATTTCAATCTTCTTTCTCCATAGTCTTGCCTCTTGGCCAAATAATGATAGAATGTTTCTGGATTAGAGGTCTATACATCCTTAAATCTGGGTTGTAACTAAATCCAATGTACTTGACATTATTGGGCTCATTTTTGTAACAATTTAAAGGGAGACATCATTATTGTTGAAAAAATTTTGCCTACTATCACAGATTTAAATGCATTAGTCTATGCCATTGATTATTGTCTTGTTGGATTGGAATATGATAAATGTAAATTAATTGATCACTATTCTTGTTTATTTATTTTGACATGATGATGCCCAAAGCAGACACGATGAAAAGCTTGGTTCAAGGTGATGATGAAGGCAATCTTTTCCATTCTCCATCTCCAGACTCCACCACCCCCCCCCCCCAAATCTTGAGAGAAGTCCTCGACGAAAATGCGGGGAGCAACTTAGCACAATGAGGTTTTATATTCATCTCGTAGACTCGGTCTAGAAGTCTATAGGCCTATGTTTGACTCTCTTATCTTTGAAGTATTTAAAAAAAAAATTTTAATTTTTTTTTTAACATAATTGTTTAATTTTATTTATTTATTTATTTATTGGTGTGGGGGTAAATGCCAACATTCATAATTACTCATAAGACTTGAAAACTTTCTAATAATTTGACTTCTGATGGTTTATGATACTAGTGTATTATCATGTGACAACTGCTAGTATGATCATATTGTAGCGCCTAGCAACAGATAAATTGAAAGGGGCGAATGTAGTTTTGAGCTTGAATTAGAAATTGTATAAAAATTAAAATGGAGTTGGTCTCCCATAGTGCCCTTTATTTAATTTCACAAGTTAAAGAATAGAAATTTGTTCAATATTATTTCTGATCCAAGGATTTGGAATTATCTTGCATGGGTCTGATGTTGTTTTCTATTTCAAAAAAAAGATGGTCA
>CALNVZ010003433.1:33062462-33086197 GCA_940671915.1 Paracentrotus lividus
AAAAAAAATAATTAAAAATACATGAAATGCCATAACTTAAAGGGAAGGAATGCCTCCCATCCTGGACCAATGCCTACCAAAACGAACGTTAAAGAATTGATGTTGTTTTTTTTCTTCACATAAAATGGTGATGCTTTCAAATTCTACTTCCCTCACCCCCCCCATCAAATGAAGATGAATTAAATATAATATATAAAAATATAGTATATATGTTTGTGTCATGTGTCTCTGTCTCTAAATATACCCTCTTCCTCCCTTTCCTACCTCTAGTCTCTTTCTTCTTTTTCTCTCTCTCTCCCTCTCTAAAGACATAAATATCGCCCCTCTCATCCTCTTCCTGTGTATCTTCCGCTTTCTCTCTACTATACCTTTCTCTCTCTCTCTCTCAGTCTCCCACCTTACCCAATCAATCTCTCCCTAATTCTGTTCTCTATTTATCCTCCATGAATCCTTTATTCCGTGCTCTGACACCATGTACGCGTATATAGTTCATCTAACTTAGTGGTTTGTATCAAAAATTAGAATGAGGAAGGAAACAATTTTTATTAATTTATGCTTTATATAATATTTACTTTAAATAACAACATTGTGCAATACATTTTACAATAATACATTTTAACCCCAGCTTCTAGTCAAATAAATTGGCAGTTAATTGAAAATTTGTAATTTCTCTGAGTCTTTTTTTGAAAAAAAAAAATAAAGATGATTTATTTTAAAGTAACCATAAAAAAATGGTCTATTTGTTTTTCAAAACAAAAAGTGTATAATCATTTTCTTTGGTAGTAAAGAGTTTTAATAGCCCAGGAATACTGCTAATGTTTAAAATTAACTAGATTCCTAGCTGCATGTGCAGTGCAGCCCTCACCCCCCCCCCCAAAAAAAAAAAAAGTAATATACAAAGAGTGGATAGAGTGAGTCATGAAATGAATAATTATATATCCCTACAATGAAGGCATATATGCATGCAAGACTAAAAACAACAATGCTTGTATAAATTATCAATTACATCACAAGTAGGCTAATCTGTACTTTCAATCTTGTAACCTTTGTAAAATAAATGTTTTTGCAAACTCCTGTAAATCAATATCCTTCTGGTACACAACCTGCTTACAGTGTACACAACTCTGGTTATAGGCAGTGTACAAGTCTGAAGGGGATGTATTTGCCTTGTGTTCCAAAAACATGCTGTCTCAGAGACGTGCTTTGACTGTTCATGTAAAGGCCCATTTAAAAATACATTGGTTGGCTATAAGACTCCAGCATCTCCAGCAGCAACCAACAGAATGGGATGTTGTCCACTAAAAATGTAGAGTAGATTCGTTGACAATCCGAGTGCACCTGTGAAATAGAAAAAAGAAATAAAATTTATATTATTAAGAATTCAAAATCATGGATGGCGATTCACCACATAAGGTAAAAAAAAAACAACATTTCTTCAATAGACACACCTACCCCAGGTAGATCCATGATGTAAGGGGGGGGCAAAGAAAGTGAATGTATGGTTACAGTCCAAACGAGCAAAAAATAAATAAATAAATACAAATGTCTCTCTTAAAAAGGATTCACCATAATAAAGACTTCGCCCTATACTGTAATTAAAAAAGAAAAATACAAAATATTTAAAAAAAAAGTATCTTCTATTACTAATAGATTAGACTAGTCTACTATCTAATGAAAATTAAAGAAAAAAAATAGAAAAAAAGAAAATAGAGATTGTTTCACTATTTTATTTCAAAGAAACAATGCTCTGTGCAAAGGGAGGGGGCTAAGTTAATTTAGTTAACTTCTCTAGTGCTGTTTTAAGCTTCTCCGCGGTTTTACTTCGGAGATCAAGTTAGTCTGTCCTTACAACGCCCATGCCACTTGGGATGTCCTGAAAGGTTGCACAAAGTTATCATTTTGGGTTAACATTTCGTTAGGATACCCTAAGTTGCAGAGAGTTGGATAGGTTTCGAACCGTTTCCTAGAGTTGAAAATAAACTCTAGGAATCCTTTGACTTTGTCAACATTGCATAACTCTCGCGACTTAGACCAAGGCTGCTCTGTCCTCATCGGTGGCCCCCGGCCGTACCCTCTGGAGGGGCGCCGATGAGGACAGAGCAGCCTCGGTCTATCGCGACCTGTGTTAAACCCGATTCGAAAATGCCAACTTGAACGCAAACGCTCAGCGACTCCCCAGGGCTCAAGTGACATGGCGCTTTACAAGAACTTGAAGAGTTTACATCTTACTTAGATCTCAATTAATAGCCTCGAGTCAGCCATGGTGATGCAGAGCAATCGAACCTAAATTCTAACCCTGACAATATGGGCTAGATTTTCTGCCTAGGCTACCGGCTAGGCTTTGTTAAATTAAGATCTTGGCGGAAGTCTTGCTCTATAATTTACTTTGTCTATTTGTAACCGCAATTTAAAAGTAAAAAATCCTAACCTTCATGATTTATCCTGTCTAAGACTAAAGTCCACCGTAATCCTGAAGGAGTATCAGCAATAGATAGGGTCCAGTCCAATTTATTAGGCCTTGCTGCTCGATCAAAGACGAACAAAGTAAAGAAACCTCAGCAGCCTAGCCTTATTTAGTTTAGCTAAGCTAAACCCTCCGAGAAGTGCAGCACTGCATCGGTGCCGCCACGGTCAAGCGACCATGCGGCCTAGCTAGGCGGCCGGGCCGGGCGGCCGGGAGCTTATCAGAAAGCCCTGACTCGCAAGCTGGCATAGGGGTTTTGTTTGAGGGTGCAGCGAAATTTAAGAAGAAAGTGTCAACCTCACAAAGCTCATTATCATACTCTAACAATAAACTATAAAATCATGATTATTCTAAGGTTATATTTTTAAAAAATAAGAAATTCATATTTAATATTTTTTAACATAATTTTTTATTTCAAATTATTTAATACAAAGCATAAAATGACAAATGAAAAAATCAACTCTACAATCTACCAAAAAAGTCTCTGAGAATATTTGCGTGGAACCAAATGGGGTGGGCAGAAACTGCGTAAATTTTAGCAGATTATATTTCTTTCAGCGACAAACAGTGACTCAATTTACTGAGGATTACAAATACTTAAATTCAATATTACAGGTCACAAATTACATGATATGTAATAAATAACATTAATTTTTGTCAAGTATTTTATTTATAATATTGAATACGTTTTTGTGATAATTATCATTTTGTCTCTATTTTGCTACTTCTCTGTGCAGTGTATTATATCGATAATGTTTTGCTGACATGCCTACTAAAATTGTGCGCGCACTTCAGGTGTATGCGCGTATCGAGTGGACCTTCCTAACAGCAACACTGCATTGTGTTGTCGCCCTCTACGTTCGTTGGACTAGACTTTGCATGCAATTTTTTCAACAACATCAATTCAAGAATCCGGACTCTTGACTGGAGACAGGAAGCCCGGGGAAGGCACGAGAAATTTCAATTTGAGCAGTAAGTTCGTTTTATTTTCCAATTTTATTTATACGACAAGTGTGATGTTATAACTGCAAATGTGCTGTGTGAAAAGATTGAGCTTTAGAAAACAAGTCAAGCGAAGAGTCTTTGTTTGGGAAATGCAATCTCAGCACAAATCTCTGCGTTCAGTCCCAGCTGTTGAATTACGTGTCCCGTTAATCACTTCTTAGAAACATTGTGATTATTTTTTGTTTGTTTACTTGTTTTGTGTGTAAAAAAAATAAATTAGTATTTGGTTTCCCATAGCTCTACATCAAGATGCATTTCTACTTTTGGTAACCAGAATTTGTTACAGCATGACAGTGATTTTTTTAGGTTTGTGATTTAATTATTAACATTGTCATTACCGAAAATTAAATTTGAAAAAGGTCAAGTGAATTTCTAATGTTAAACAGAGGTTATGCACATCGAAATGCCTACAAGTTCGTTCTTACAGAGCCAGAGGACAATGCATTTTGATTGTTGGGCGCTCTGATTAGCTATCGCATGGAGCTCCGCCACCTGATGACTGAAGTGCGTTGACCGTAATTGAACAACGCGATTCAGCTGTTCCCGATAAAGACCGTTTTTTTCGTGCGCGCTGTCAATCATAACCAAAGTGGACCCATGTCGCAAGAAAAACTGCTAGGCTCGACTTCACAAAACGAGTACGGCAAAGCCACTCTTTCAATACTTTTAGAATAAAGAAGAGAAATATAAAAAGGAACTTCAATGAATCCACTGTTGGACTTCGCCCGACAGTTGAAAACGTATAAAGAAATGAGGACTTACCAAAAAAATAAATGACGAATCTAAATTTTACCGTGACTATTGTTCATTGGAAGGCACATCATTCGAGCGTCGTGCATAAATTATGGAGTAAAAATTTCTACGTGTTATGTCACGCTCCAGTCCAGCAACTTCGTTGAATCCATAGTACAAATGAGCTATACTGAGTTTGCCTGCCTTATAATTAGGGAGACCGCACGCGCCCCATTAACATTCCGTCTCAGCCACACGCCGCGCCAAGCTTCAGAAAAGCACTCAACAACAAACGGCATGCCTCTCATTCATTGCCTCATTGATAAAAATATTCTATGAACAACAAATAACTTTACACTATCACCATCAACTATATTCTCAAGCTCATCATGTGAAAGAAATAAATCATGATGATAAAACATGTTGTTTGAGCGAATAAAATGTACCCTCTCTTACCGGTCCGAACATGGATTTCTTCAGCGCGAACCCATCCACACGCAATTCCTATGCGCCGCATTCATCCTCAAAAATGGTCACAGATTTGGAGCAAAATTCCACTTTGAAGCCCTTTGCCATGTGATCTTCATGTCGTATAGCCATGAAATATATACCAAATTAAAGCTAATAATTTGCTCAATATTCCTATCAATACGGCACTTCGCCGATTTAAAAAGCAAAATGATACAATGATTATTAGCATACAACCCGCGATAGCGAGAGAACGATGATAGTATCGGATGTGCCGTTCTTTGTTTATACTTTCGATCATGCTGAATCCGATTATGACATCATTTTTTCGCTTCTCCTTGAAGATCACATGGCGGATTGAGCTTCAAACACCTTCCAATCGAGCGAAAAAAAAAGGCGTGGTAACTTGATGACGCCAGAACTTAAACGCGCTGTCTCACTGACGTCACACAGATCCGCGCTAAATGTATGTGCCTATATCTGGCGCGAGACCGCGGGTGTTGCTGGGTGTGCTGCTATGCATTTTCATGTAATCCTTACTTGTGTGTGTGTGTTTGTGTGTGTGTATGTACGTGATCGTGAGTGTATTGAATGCTTACACACGCAAACGTGGAGAAAAGAGAGGAGGGTGGCAGGGAGAAAAATATAGAAGAGAGGGGAAAGAGAGACGGAAGGGGGGGGGAGGTGTGCATGTTCATAGCCCTAAATATCCTGCTATTTCATTTTGTATGCATAACTCCGCGATCCTGGAAAATTCCAGCAGAAGTTATTGTCATTTTTGGTATCCCCATCAGTAGCATATTGACTTTATTTTGTAAACATTAGTTGGCAATACTGGAAGATCGTTTCATGGACATTAATGTTGTGAGATTCTTGGAATTTAATGGGAGAAGTTAAATCATGAAACGCTCCCCATGGATATTCTGATATTATTCAGACCAGATTTAGATACTAGTATATTCTATGATCGAGTGGGTATGAAAAGCACAAGCAAGAAGAATTATTTTTAACTTATTTGATGTCTTTGTAAATCATTTTTAGGTAATTTTTTTTAAATTTAATAAAGTATGTACATGTAGCAATAAAAAAATATACCAATTTGTGGAATAAAAGCAGCAAGCTTGTCACCAAATGAGCCCTCAAACAATTCCTGTCAGTAATCAGTTTTGAAGACTCTTTATGTAGGAGATATACAAAATGCAAGTTCGAATTTAAAGAGGAAAACTATTTTGTTTTGACCTTGGATCATTTAAAACTCAAGTTTAAAAGTTTATGACCTTCTGTGTAGTTTGCTCTACTAACTGAATCAAATAAGTTTGCAATTTGAATATGCATTATTGATGATCTAATCAACTGCAACAAGCAATTAATTGCCATGGTTGATTGAAAATTGTAAGAATTACTTGTAAATTCTGCATGTTTTGCAAATCCATGAAATATGTGCTTTTTCAAATCAATGTGTAATAACTTTGTCACACAGTTGACAATCCATGAGATACTAGATATTTACATATTTTCATAACGCATGGAGATCATTAATAAATTTGTTGTAAACACTTATTCTACAACTTGGTTTAAAGGCAGTTGTATCCTCCCACACCTCTAATATTGCCACTTTCAGTCCAGAACTACCCATATTGCAGTAGCGGACGCAAATCGATGTCATACAATGAATGTAACGGGCCCATGCGTAAACATAATAGAGCCGCTTGTGTCCTCAGACAATTGGGCCCGAGAAATGCATTCAATTCGGATCTCTTGGATCCGCGCCTGTATTGTTTATATTCCTCTCCTCAACACAACATGATTTGATAGCCTTGAATGACCACCTGAATGATAACAAAATTATCCCAGCTACTTTTTACAACATTCTGTATATCATAATGTTACCAAGTAAAAAAGAAAAAGAAAAAAAATATGAGTATTATTATCTTTTTCAGATAACCCATTATCAGGTAATTTCCTGAATTTTGTTTCCTCAAAAGGAATATTTTTTGAAGACTATGTAACTTTTGTACAATGTTCTTTTCATAATCGCACTAGGCTACATGTACTTCCCCTTTGATATCAACATGTAAAGTGACACATTACAAAAGGAGCTTAGATGCAAGGTCAGACAAATACATGTGCAGGAAGCTGCAAGTCAGTAGGAAACCGAATCGATGCCAGAATGCATTAAAATCTCTAGCTACATGTACGTGTAGCTGTTAATACATGTTTCCTTTTACTCCTTTTCTGCTGTGGTGTATCAAAGTTAAGCCTACTACTATAATAGTCACTTACATTTTGTGACCAGGGTAGTTATACATAAATTTGCATTGATCAATGTAAAGGCCTACTTTCATTTCTGCCTGGAGGAGGATGTTTGTGTCATCACTTCTAAGTGTCAAAAAGTGGAAAAGGGGGAGATTTCGGATTACTTTATGAGTACTGAAATACTGTGGGCCCAGGGCCCTCTTGCTTAAAAAGTTTGGATTCTACGCATCTAAAAACTTGATTTTCAACTAATAAGGATTGCGTTTTTGGGACTCGTGTTTGAGTTTTTTTTAGTTGCATAGAATTCAAACTTTTTATGCAAGTGATCCCTGCATTCCATAAACGTAGATAATCTATCACTATTTCAGAGAAACATGTATTATAGGAAAATATTCCAGAAATAGTTTGCAAATTTACTATCATAGATATTATTTTTTAATCCAGTGGTTCTTTTGTAAAACATACAAATGTACAGTACCTGTATTGGTGACTCTCACTACAGAGACCACATAATTGTAATTTGTACATGTCTATCATAGATGTTTTTCTACAAGAGTTGAGGGTATATAGTTGAGAGAGCATTGTTTTGTTTTGAGGCGGATCTTCACCTTCATGACTTTCCTCTGAGCTGTAACAGCTGTCTAAGAACCAGAGCATGTTATAATAATAAACATCTCTTCCTCTTGTCTCTAAACTAGCAAAAGTTGCACCTCAATAACCTAACATAGTAAATGTCACCTTTTAGTGATGTTTTTGCATTATTTTCTATTCTAGAATGATATGAACAATGCATGGTTTGAAAGAGCAAAAATCAATTATGAATTTGAATATATTTCTGTTGCATTACATTTGTGCCCTTCATGAATGAGATAATTTTGAATGGAAAATAAACCCCTAGAATCTTGAAATCGGCATTTATGAAGATGCTGTTTAAGTGCTTCCTTTTTTGTTGCATTTTTTAGGTGCCATTTGTAACTGAATTTAGACCTTTAGTCCATGAAAGGCTGGACCTGAGTACCTACATAAAATACTTGGGCTGGGGTCTTTGGGGAAACTGGTTTGGTGATAGTTGTTCAGTTAGACTCAAATTTAATTTTTGAAAGTTTCTTGACAGTCGTTGCTTGAATAGGGAAGTGGCATGTAGGACTCCTGGTAAAGAAGATACAATCGTGCGATATAGGCAGGGTCACCATTACTTCTTGATATTCTCCTCCAGGGAAGTTCTAATTGATAAACTGATGTACATTGCACATACATGTACTGGTATGTGGCATTGATCGACCAATCACAAGACAGCAGTGTCGGTTCATTGCACTGTTCAAGCTCTGGTGATTATAATGTGACTATGTGGTGCCCTTGGGAGGGGATTCATCGTATTTAAGTATGTTTCAGGCAATTTCCAGGCAGACAACATTATTGAAAATCCCATCTGAGGGAGGAATTTTTTGCCCTTCATGCAGGGAACAATTTTCCTGGTATCACATCGCAATTTGCTATGCAATTTTGTGTGATTGCTACACAAAATTTCTTTTTGATTGTACATACTTTGTTGGGAGTACTTCCCCATCAACCAAAACTTCTAATCAAATTTGAGAAGCAAAATTATTCCCTGGTGGTGGTCATGTGGATCTAGAACTTTCTACCGTAGAATATTGTCGTTTACATTTTTACTCAAAGACGAATTCCATGTTCCTACTCAAGAATGTTCTGTCATGTTCATGTACAATATCTGTGGAGAGTCTGATAACCGCAGAGCAACAGCGGGATGTCGAGTGATGTCTCTTTCTACAAATGTAGTACTCATTATATCATTAGTTTGTGGTTTGGTTGTAACCACTACATGTATATGGTCCCATATATCTTATTTATAGTCACTTTATTAAAAGTGAAGGAAAAATGTTACTTTTGACACTTTATCAATGTCTCCACAAGATCACAATCAAGAATCATTTCATTAACAAAAATTTGTTGCAAAAACTTTTGTTTCAGCTTAGTGTCTGTGCATCAAGTTTTAGAAAGATGTGTAAAAACCAAAACACTGCAAACTTGGTTTGAATAGCACTTTTGCTTAATTTTCTCTGGCGCCACAGTCAGGCAAGGCGCTACAATGTAGCTGCTACACTAGCTCGAAATCTTCTCATAGCGGTCAGGGGGAATCAAGAGGAAAAAACTCAAAGTAAGCTTTTTTGTGAAACTGGTGCTCCTCATACATCAGCCTAAGAATGAAGGATAGCCTTATAAATGGTTTTATAATCTGGATCAATCAACCAACACTGATCGGGCTACATCTCAAGATGATGAAGTGCTGCTCAATTTTGTGCGCAATTTTGGGTGCAATTTCAGAAATAAGCCCAAGATGACTTGATCAAGAGCTGAGATTTTGACCTATTAAAGGGACTTATAATTGATAAAACATGGGGAAATCACCTTATCTCGGATAAAATAATAACATGCCAGAGGGGTGTTACGTAATCTTCAGCGATAACGAGTCTCGTCAGCAAAGAGGGTTAATCCTTTATGGCTAGACTATCTAACCAGGATTCCGAAGTAAATCTGACCTATTTGAAATGGAGCATTATACAAATTACAAGTCCTCTTTTTGAATTTATACGATAAGACCTGTTGAGAGTCTATAAATCTCCAGTAGGCCGACCCATGCGTAAGCCTCACTGTCGATTGTGTACGAGTCAATGGAGCTCAAGAAAAACGTGCATTCCCCACGATCTCCAACTTTCAATCCCCTTTAAGCACGCTATTTGAGAGAAAAGCCTCGTATTCTTGCTTGGGCTACTTCAGGGGATCAAAAATAGCATGCTATATTCTCCACTCTTGAAAAGCTAATGAAACACCGACTACATGTCCATGTACATAGAACTTTCAATTTGGCACTTGTTCTACTCCATGCTACAAATCCATTATCAGGTGACCTGTCAAAGCTGTTCATGACCTTTGCATTGTGTACAAGGTCAGATCTTGTGGAGAGCTAATCTACCACTTGTTCTTGATGGGAAATGACATAAGGTGGTGCTGCACTAGCTTGAGCTAGACAAATAGCGCACTAACTGGGAGGTGGATCAGGCTAAAAACCCAAATTGTCAAACGCGAAGTTGATGCTGCATTAGCCAGAGCTTGTGCTTGTGCTTGACATTCAATTTTACGACTTGACCTTGAAATGCACAAACAGACCTGATGTGCATGATGGGATTGGGCTTATCAGGCTAGTGCACAGACCACTCGAGTAGGGCATTATTTTGAGGCAAAACCGCATATAAAGCTATTAAGTAGTGATTAGTGAAAATTGTTGCGACACCAGAGAAATATAAGTTTGTCTTGTACAAATTCACAGCAATTTCCTGTAAAATGTATTTAATTATTATTTTGTTTTAATGGTTCTTGAAACCCAGTATCAAAGTACTCTCAAGATTCTTATAATATTCCATGATGAAGGTGATGTTTCAACTTTATTCATTTTTGACAAATGCTGCAAGTTGGCCCTACATGTACCTACAATGTAGGCCTACATGGACTACTTTCACGTCAACCAGCCGTGCATACAGGTGGTGCTCCCTGGTTCTATTGTCTGTCAACCAATAAATCCTGTCAAATTGCACTAGAATTGTAAGGCTTTATATCTTCTTGAATCTAAAGAAAGTCCCTGTGACTGATTAATCAGGCCTGTATTAGTGTTTATAAATGATGTTACATTTTGTAGTGTCCTTGTTGCATCATTGTAAAATTTGATTTGGCATTTAGTTGTATAAACTCTATGTCAACCCGCTTGAAAGTTGAGAAACACAAAGAATAGACATAGGCCTATAGATAACATACATTATGATGTTTAGGAAGTTGAAGAGAAGTACTCTGGGCTCAAAACAAGTGGGTCATGTTGTGTATTACAAAAAGCAGAAAATATAGAGTAACAGATCAAAATAGATTTGAGATAAATCAGATAAAATGAGAATTTTATGAATGGTTGTATGATATATTTCTGATGTGATGCAATCTCTTTAAAACATATAAGTTTGGAGCTGAATATGTTATTTGCTCAAATTGCGTTAAGAAGAAATAATTTCACCAGAGATGTTCAGTCACTAGGGTCTCAATTTCAATTCAATTCAATTCAATTCAATAATGGTTTATTAACCAATTAAGCATTTTACAAAAAAGACAGTAAAAACTGGAGTAATCTTGTTTACATTATTGAACATATGGTCATGTGTTATAAGTTCGCCGCCTTTTGCGTTACATGCCAATTTGACTACAAAATGCACTCTTTTCGCTTCAAGGACCTGTATCTCGAAAAGTACACACCCTACTATATCAAAAGTATACATTTTCTGAAAGGAAATTCATCAAGGAATCTAAATCTGCATTGAAATATTATACCAGGTGCAAGATTAAAAAGTTATCAGGAAAACTTTCAGGAAATTTAGATATTTTTGAATTTTCATTGTTTTTGTCGTCAAGTCATCTATAATCACCCAAATATTAAAAATATTGATATATTCTGATAGAGAATAATCATACCTTTCAAACAAGATACAATTTATTATGGTTTATAATTTTAGAATGAAAAATATAACTCTGAAATTTGGCCCTGAAAAAAAATAGCTTTTTTCAAATTCATGAGGGGGTTGGGTCCTGCCAAGTACTGTTGCACCATCAAAATTTTTTAAAAGTTATGTGATGATATAAAGCTGTTTAATAGCTTCAATTTGGTGCAAAATTTACAATAAAAGGCTATAATTTGGCAGAGATATTGCAGTTTTCCCAACAGTACTACAATATCTCTAATTCCTAATGACTTTGTACAGGAGGCATTGCTTTTTAGGTAAAATAACGATTGTTGAGTCTTCCTGGGTACTACTGTAACATCAAACCTATTATTCAGTGATTTCATGGTATAAAGCAGTTTATAAGCTTCAGTTTGGTACCAAATTTACAGTCAAAAGCCAAAATTTGGCAAAGAAATTCAAGTTTTCCCCAAATCAAACACAAAATGTAAATTTTCCCATTGACTTTGTACAGGCGGCGCCGCTTCCGGCACCACCCCTACTGTACCAAACTTAAACCGTTGTAACTCCACCAGAATGTTACCTAGAACAATGAAACTTCACAGGGAGCTAGCACAGTCACATAGGTTCAGAATAATATCAAAATTGTTACATAAACTTTCTTACTTTGGAAAAAAATGACAAATTAATGCTGAAAAATAGCAAAAAGCATAACAGCACCACCCTATTTGGGTGGCGAGTTCATAACACACGACCATATACATAAATATACAAGTTAAAAAATCAATTTCAATAAAACGTTATAAAACAAACATCCTTAAAATAGCAAGCTCTTATAAAATAATTAAAGACACGTAAAAGCAAAGATGGAGAAGAGACTAGCTCACAAAATGTACAGAGATAAGACAAAATTGAGATCAACTTTGATTGAGTAGGTTTACCAGAAAAGGCAAAGGGCTATTTTTGAATCGATTGGTTTTGAACTTGTATTGGTGAAATGGATTTTTTTCCCCTCCAATTTTATTTCATTTCAGACATGGAGCTTTGGTTCAGATATTGGTACATATACATATGTAGTACTTGAATCATGCAACTGCATCATAGAAAAAAAGAAGAAAAAAAAAAAAAACTTTTAAAGCTTTGAAACTTGTGGCCTACATGTAGGTGACTGCCATGCAAATTTAGCAGTTTTGATAATTTCCTGTCTTTTCTGGAGATTATGGATGTTTGAAAAGGAAAGGAATGACATCCTGTTATGATACTACAGTGAAGTCCCACTCATTGACTTTCCTGTGTTTACACACAAAACACTCATAGCATGGCTATTTAATATTTAGCAAAAGTGCGTTGTATGAATAATCTTGTGAGATGATATAGGCCTATGTATGTTTTGAAGGAAAGAAATGACATTCTGTTATTGAAGTCCCACTCATAAAGAATTAATTAATGTATTTTTTTTTAAACACACACACACACACACACACACACAAGAAAAAAATATGGTTATCCCAAAACTGATACTGATACAATGTATTTTTAGTAATTTACAATGTGTTACTGTTAGTATGAAAAAAAATTGTATAGAAAACTAGGGTTTTGGTAGCATTTTGAAATAGAATTTTAACAAGTTTTGAGAAAACCTTTTTGTACATGTAGGTACAAGCTCTATGATGAGTTGTAAATCAGAACAGTGAAAGCCAGCGGCTCAAAGATCTCTAGCTTTGAAACAATGGGTAGATTTTTAGGATCTGTTTACATTTTGATCAATTTGGATAATAGAACATGTGAAGGTCTATTAAAAGGTCATCCCCAGGATTCAAAACAACACCAGAGAAAGTAGGCTATAGCTGCCCTAAAAGGCAATAATTTTGAACCCATATTTCCAATTTCACTGGAAATGTTTTTTTTTTTGAAGAAGAAGAAGGGAATTCAGTTTTATGAATTTTTCTTAAAAAGGGAGGTTGACAAAATTTGTTTTGAAATGAAATGATCTTAAAAGCGACAAAAGATCTACCTATTGATGGGAAATGTCCAGACACATCAAATTCTTTATAGTCTGAGTCTTGACAGTCTGGGTTGTTAGGGCAAGATTTCCCCAGGGATTGTAATGGAGGTCAGAGGTCATAGGTCACTGTGAAGGTTTAGGGATTTAGGCAAGGATCGAGGGCATCATTCCAGCATGAAGGTTCATGTAAGAAGTGATGATTCAATGTGATAAACGTAGCTCAATGTATGAAATAAATGAAAAGCTATTGCTTTATTTTGACAATTCATTTGATGTTGTATAATTTGTTGTGGAGGTAATTCTCTATTGAATCAACTTGGGAAGGGGGGGGGTGAATCTTTTCTTTCGTTATCAATATTCCAAATAGTTTGTTTTTTTTTTCAACTAAAGATGCATCACATTTAATAGAGACCTACATGTATGCCTTAGACCTACGTGTAACACATTGGTATAGTTCCATGTCGCTATGAGCTTTTCTGGCTCTGAAGCTAAATTTCCTTAGACTGTGGTAAGACGGCATTGAGATTGGCTTACGTCTGATCCATGTTTCTAAGAAGGATGATATCTAATATAGGTCATTGGTGAAAGGTCAATGTCTTGTTGAGGTTTTTAGAGACTGAGCTTCTTCCTGTGTCAAGAGTGTGAATTAGTCTTTCTTTCAGACGTTTATTCCACCCCATATTCAAAAGCAGTTTGCAGGGAACGTACCCGCTTCCCTGCCAAAGTTTTTGAAAATATAAATTGGTCATATCATTTGACTGGATGCAAATGTTGTGACACTTATGTCCTTGAGCAAGGCATTTGATCTACATTTGCTTCTCTCCACACAGGTGTAAAATGGTAGGCTTGCCTGATAAGTGATATGCTAAAGTGCTACATATTTCACCACTTTTTATTTAAAAAGCTGCATCACTTTTAATACCATGATCCCTCACATTTATCCCCAAGTTGATTTGTATCCTTTACGTTTATGCCAGGTTCTACAGTGCGTCCCAAAAAGAACTATACACTTTTTAAATAGCTACCAGATAGAAAAATATATGATTATTGGGGGAAAGGTTTATAAATATATAAAGCTCATATCCTCAACTATCATAATGATACAAAAAATTCTGAAAATAACACATGCTTCAGTGAGCAATGCCCACTTTTGTAAAGGACACAAAAATTACCCTGCGCAGGAATTCACTATTCATTTTGAACCTGGTTATGGAACGCCACGAATGAGTCAAAATTAATGATGGATTCAATCGGCCAACAAAGACAAAAATAAACTGAAGTCCAAGCAAAAATCAATGATATGAAAACAAAACAGTGAAACAATACATTTTTGCATAGTATTGATTATTTTTCTAAATTTTGGTTTATTTTTTACTCTGTTTGCTGATTTATTCCATCATTAATTTTGACTCGTTCATGGCGTTCCATAACCAGGTGCAAAATGAATAGTGAATTCCTGCGGAGGGTAATTTTTATGTCCTTTACAAAAATGGGCATTACTCACTGAAGCATGCATTATTTTCAGAATTTTGGGTATCATAATGATAGTTGAGGATATGAGCTTTATATACATATAAACATTTTACCCAAGAATCGTATTGTCTTTATTTGGTAGCCATTTCAAAAGTGTATAGTTCTTTTTGGGACGCACTGTATAGCTTCTGATCACATGAGCATTGAAAGCTAATGGGTTCTCTGGAACGGAGACTGACGTAAGGATTTGCCAAAGCTCAGTTGTTAGACCTCCTGTCTAGCAATCAGGAGGTCTTGGGTTCGAATCTTGAGGGAATCCCATTTTCTTTGCTCATTATTTTATTGTTTTTATAATCAAAACACACATTTAATTTGTGCCTGAATGCAACAAAAGACACATACACTTGGACATAATTTCAAACACCATCTTGATAAAGTATCAGGGTCCACACCTACATGGGCCTACATAATAAATGTATACATGACCATTTTATTGCATTGTAATTATTTTATAAAGCAGAGCAGTGATTATCGTGAGAACTTTCTTAAAGCTCAACAGCCTCTTAGAGAGTTGATTCTCCAGGGTGTTTTTTTTTAGTATAGCACCCAAGAACATGTTCCATTCGTTCATAAAGTTATTCGTAACTTTAAGAAAAACTTGGTGAAACACCCTCCAGAGCATGAATGACCCTATCTAAAGATGAAATTGAATTAAAAATATTTTGTAAATTTAAGATACCTGTAATCAGGCCTAGATGATGACTGCCACACCCGACCTGTACTTTGTAGATACGAGGAGACACTTTGGTAAACATGCAGATTTAGCATCCTTATGTTTCTTCTCCTGCTGATTTTCAATTTAATTTTTGATTTGACCGGGATGCACCATGCAGTGATGTGACTTCATTTATTGGCCAAACCCCTGTTACTCACCTGCTTGAAGGCTTGAGAAACACCAAGAACATCCCGCAACAGGTTGCGTGTCTTCAAGAAATCATCTACAGTATTAAAATATGAAGTGTACAGTATGTCGAGAGACCTTCTTTCATTGCGTCCCAGAAAAACAGTAAACCCAACTTTGAAAGACTCGGATTGTTAAAATTGTATAACGTATGGTATTTATTTAAATAAAATTGTAACTCTTATATTTTCTCCAGTGATATCAAACCACATGTAGTAAGCCTGACTCATAGTGGACTCTTCTGATTCCTGGTGTTGCTTTGCAAGCTGTTTGGATTATCGCATGGGATGAGTCTATGACAAGGATGACCGAGTATTTGGGCTTTAAAAAAAGTGTCAAAATTGCTTTATACCAAGTTTGGGCAAAAGGCAACCCTTGTAAAAAACCAAAATCAGATATTAGATCAATGGGTTAGAGACCAAATTGGATCCTCCTCCAATAATCATCTGTTATAGGGCAGATGTTGTTTCTATTCTTTAATTTAAGAAGCATTTTTGACATATTTTATGAGAAAATATGTTCCCGGTACTGTGCTCCTTGAGAAGCTTCAATTTCATGTTAAAAAAGTCTGTTACAATACGTACTTTACTGCATGTATACGCAGTGTAGTTAAATGCTTTTAATTGACTGGCGTTCATTAAAGAGCAGCATATTTGGTACTGTGCTGATGGAAATTTGTAATAGATTTCAAATTCTTAATTATCTAGTTCCTCTACATCATAAGGCCCCTCTAGCTGAGTACAGATTTTCCTGTAAGTAGACCTCATAGCTTGTTTTTCTAATAATTGAGTGAAATAACAAAGCTGCCAAGATTCAACTTAAAATAATAAATCGATCTTAGTCTTCTTTTTACAGTGTTCTTATTTTCTGAAGAACTAGATTTTTTGAGTTTAATTAAAATAATGATGAATTTATAATATTTTCCCTACATTGGAGTATGGAAAAGGAATGCTTAAATACCATCATTAGCAAAAGTTTATTAAAAGACCACCTGAAAATTTGGGTGCATAATATGTATATTCTATTATGGAGTATACTGTAGGCCTACATATTTTGGAATATACCGTACTTGTACATAACAGTAACAACAGGCTTATACAGCCTAGTAGTATGATGTGCATTATCCATAGGAAATCAAGATTTTTGGTTTTTACTTGTATCTGATCTTCAAACTAAAACCCATTTGAATTTGAAAAAGACAAAAACAAATTTTTACATGTAGTCAGGGCTACACACTTCATTGCAATCCCTTAGCACTACCAGTACTGAAACAGAGGCCTATTATATGCCACTTTTACAAATCAATCACACATGTTCATACTAGAGCCGAATGTTGGAATATATTTTTGTAACCCCAAATAATGTTGCAGGATATTAGCCATATTGGAAATAAACGTTAAGCCTACATAATCTCATACTTGATCCTTACATCCTGTCCCAGTATTGAAACATTCAGTTGATTGAGGGTCCATATCCATATTTTTAGGCGGCGCTGCACTAGCTTGAGCTAGAAAAATAGTGTGAGCATTACGATTAGGGATCAGGGGGTTAACCTGAAAAATCTGTCAAGCCCGAAATTGATGTTGCACTAGTTACATGTAGCATGATCTAGTTCTGGCTAGCTCGAGCCGAAAAGTTTCACAATTTTGACCTTGAGCTGCGTGATATGTGTATGATGGGATGGTTAGGTTGGAGGCTAGTAGAAGACCACTTGAATTAGTGTGCTATTTCAAGGTAAAAATTAGATAAATAGCCCGAGTTTGGAAGTAAGCCCACGATGACTTGGGTTGAGATTTTGCCCCACATGTATTTAACGCGCTATTTGAGAGAAAAGGCCTGATATTTCTGATCATGCTATTTCATCGGATCAGAAATAGTGCTCTATTTTCAAGCTCGAGCTAGTGCAGCATCACCTTCTGATGATATGACATCTACCTGTTCAGTGTATATCTGACCACATCCATATTTAGATCATACAAGTATATCAAGGTTTAGGGGACCATATTTAGATTATAAATCCAAGTTGAGACAACCTTATTCAGCATCATAACTCTTTCCATGTGTAGCCTTCGTGACATGTTTTAAATCCTTTTTCAAGGTCATGTCTGTTATTTTCTATATTGTTGAATGGGAACATGGACCAAAAATTAATCTATTTTGTACAATGCGTACCAGGGAATATTTTAACAAGTTGTTGAGCGAGGGTTACAATTCCCTGGTTTATCCATTGGTTTATCCATAGCTTGTATAGTATGATGTCAAAGCATCATATTAAAGGGGAAGTTCACCCTGGAATTTTATTGGTTTAAAAAAAATGCAGAAAAATACAAAAAAAATATGAACGAAAGTTTGAAGAAAATCTACCAAAAAATAGTGATGTAATGAATACTTAAATTTTTTATTCTGTGACGTCAGGTGCAAGCAGCCCTCCCATGTGTTGTCCTTTTTTAATGGTTCTTGATAAAGGAATGGGTCAATTTGATAGAGGCATGTATATTAACATAAGTTTCATGATGTATCGACCACACAGGTGAAATAATTAATTTTCTTCTGAAAAAATGACACTTTATGGAATTTACACTTTAAACACATATGAGAACTGCTCGCAAGTGACGTCACAAAATCAAAATTTCAAATATTCATAACTTCGTTATTTTTTGGTTGATTTTCTCCAAACCTTCACTTATATTTTTCTTTTATTTTTCTGCATTTTTTAGAACCAATTTAAAACCAGGGTGAACTTGCCCTTTAATATATGTAAGCCTGGAAGGCGTTTCATGAGAGGACTTGTCGGACATTTTATCCGACGAACTGTTATAAGCTACTGACATTTTTGCATCTGATTGGCTGAGAGCAAATTTGCCTGATAAAATGTCCGACAAGTCCTTTGATGAAATGCCCCCCTGATCCTCAAAACCATATTGAGATTGGTTGTAATTATCACAATGACCCAAACGTTTACCAAAAATAGTTTCAGAATGCAGGGTAAAACAGAGCAAAGTGGTGATTATGGAGCGATTGTCACATGCCAAGAATATAATGTAGAAACCCTATGGACAGGCCTAGAAATACCTGTACATTAGCCCAAGGAAACCTAATAAAAATAAGCTAGAAGGATCTGTACGTGTACTGTATGCACTTGACTCCAAGCTCAAAGTCTGTACATTATGACCTTGTAGCTCCTGCTTGAACTGTCTTTGATGAAGCCATGATAACGTGTCTTCCTGCTCAGTTCCTTCATAGAGTTTAGGACTTCCCTCGATAGCATAATATTATAACCATCGCTGCATAGAGGCCCCAGACAAGACAAGCTCAGGGCTACTTGTTTCCAGACCGTCTACCGATCTGTGTCTCTCAAAAACAAAACAAAACTAGAGCTTTTATAATTGTAATGCGTACAATTATCGGTGGTATGTACTGATATGTATTTGTAATGCAAAAAAAGTATGCAGCAATTGGCTACAGGAGAGAGAGAACGAAACTGAAACGACAAGAGAGAGTAAAATAAACTTTTTGAAAAAGAAGAAAATGAAATGTGTAATGTGATGAATTTGACATTTAATTACCTTTTACAATTCGACTGTTTGGGAACTGTCTCAGCCTTAACATGAAAAGCATTTGGGAGAAAATCAACCAATATTTATCCTGATAATAAATAAATTTGGATTGAAAAAAAAATGAAATTGTGGGTTTGCATGAGAATATGCCGATGTTTTATTTCTTAGACCCCACATTTTATAAGTTGATTATATTTACTATGTCATAAACTTTCAGAACATGTGAAAAAATAAATAGGGTTTCGACCTTTCGGACGAGCTTTGGAGGATTCTAAAGACGTATGTTTTGTTATGTTTTTACGTTATTTGCCCCATTGACGCACGCGCGGAAATTGAAATTTGATGAGCGCGTGCGTCTGTATGGTCGGCTGGAAACGATTTAAAAAATTTAGAACCTCCTAAGAAAAGTGTCTTAATTGCCAATCAAGAAAAAACCCCGGAATTTTACGCGATTTAGAAAGTGCGCGTAAAACGCGCGCACGGGCGCTTACGCGCGGAAATTTTCAAAATTCTTGAAATGGCCTGAAACATACTTTATATAAATATGGGGTGATTTTGAGCATTTTCAAATTTTGATTCATCAGTTTTTGAGATTTTTCAAGCTGTTAAAAGCTTTTAACATATGGGCTGTCGAATTATTTTTTGTCTGGAACGCGATGCTCTTTCATGTGAGACCAGTCACGACTCATTTGGCGACAATTTTTGACGCCAACGCTTAAAAAGGCATTTGCAATTGATGGTGTATCCAACTCTGAAAAGATAATTGGGGGTTGCCGTTGATCCTGAAGAATTATTCAGGATTTTGTGTAGGCATGTTTTTGGCCAAAAATGGACAAAATTCGCATGCGCGTAGTTCCAACTTGAACGGACGATCATTTCGTTATAAATAGTCTAAACATAGTGTTAATGGTGTCAAACTGTTGTGAATATTATCAAGATTCCTTTAAGAGCAAAAAATCGACGATCTGAAGCTGCATTCTTCGCCTACGCGCATTAATGTGCGCAAAATCGTGCGCGCGCAATTTTTCTTGAAATGCTTAAAATGACCTGAAACGTACTCTAATTCAGCCATAAAGTGATTTTGAACATTTTAAAATTTTGCGCGCGCGTAATTCCTTAATGCGCGTACTTACGCGCGCGCATTATGTTCTAAAAGATGCGCTTTAATTTAAGTTTATGTGTACTAAATATGATTAATCAATGATTATTAGTTATGAAGTTATGATTGATAATGTGATTTTACAAAATGGCGTCTAGATGACGTCACATTATGCTAATGAGCTAGAAAAGATTTCAGTGCTCAGATTTCATAATGGTCTATCATTGCTGAAAATTTGAATTAATTTAATGCGTTATTTTTTGAGTTATCGTGTCTACAAGAATTGTACAGAAAAATAAAAAAGAAGAAAAAAAAAAAAGAAGATTCGGACAATAACAAGAGGTGATATGTACATACGTACATACCACCTAAAAATTGATTGATTCAGAGGTGTAATTTTGAAGTTCTGGAATCACTATATTCACCTTTTTTTAATTGAATCTGAAATTATTTAATATGAAGTGTTATTGTAAATCCAGATTTGTTATTTATTTATTATCAAATTATTATTATTATCAACTGCAATGCTGGAAAAAAAAGTTTAATCAATAGTCAATTAATTTCAATTGTGGTTGGATAATTGATTGATTTAATTGCTTGATTGCGCTGCACAGACCTTGAATAGCTGGAGCACAAATTTAACGCATCGATTGACCAGACATGTAAATTGCCAATGAACTGTAATTAAAATGAATTAATGGATGCTTATCTATGGTAGACAAGTAGAACTATTGACTTGAGTTCTCAATAAATCTCCCCCCAACTTTGAAAGTATGGAACATTTTGATAGAATGAAAGGAAGTACTCTCAATTGCTCTGAATATAATTGTAAATGTAGACAGGTCTGTATGATACCATCATAGAAGCTGAAATATATACCCAAGAAAAATTAGCCTTTAGGCTATTTTTACAAATCATGCTTCTTATAATAAAATATGCACCAATATTTTACAAATAACTTCATGTATCTCTTTCCAATTTTGAGATAAGTATGAAAGGCTTGTAATAATATAAAGTCTTATTGGATATAAAACTATAAGAGTACAAGACATATTTGTTCTTACTCTTAAGATGGTGTTCGTGTCTAGAATAAATGATGTCATTTGTTTGCATATATTCAGTTGTAGTGAATCATCTTCCTATCTCCATGTTTTCACATCCTCTTAATCATAAAAAATGGCCCTTACAATCAAAGTTTAAACACGAAAGACCATTTGTACAGCTATTTTAATACGTGAATTACATGTATCATACATTTAATTATTGCAATACAATTACAAAATACATGTAATATTTTGCTATGAATAAATTTTACAATTTAAATTATTACTCACTATGTGCAAAACATTAAACTGAACGTCGTACAAAGTGGGTTTGGGGATTCAGATCATGGTTTAGTATCATGTGCGAATATGAATCAGGGTTTGTGCAATTGTGAAAAGGAAAATATTGCCTTTAATTTTATTTATATTGAGTGATCTACTTCTTTCTCCACTGTCTTCTTTGTTTATCATGCTTTCATATACTAAAAGGAAATTGAAGGTTGTTTACTACAGTGTACATGTATAACAGGAAACATATTTCCTCTATTTTTATCTTTAATAGGAAACATGATGGAGAGAGGATATTGATTTGAGGAGCAGATTATGGACCTGGTTCATTGAGGATGGCAGCAAGTCCACTAGATAGGAAGGGAAATATGAAGTCACCTGTGGGGCTATGAATCAGGTAGGTTCAGAAGTCATTTTTATAGTCCAGCAGCAGATTGCAATTTTGGGGCCTAACCTTGTTTTGGCGTCTATAGTTTTTTTTTCAACGGATTATGATTGCCTAAACCATTCTATTTCAAGAATCCGATTGCTGACACTTTGTCAGCATTGAGCATTTTGAGATATGTGACGTCATACAAAATGGCCGCCAAATTAACCAATTTCCCTCTAAAATTGAGAAAATAGATGTTTAATACGGAAATTTCAACAACATTAGGGAGTTAAATGTCTGCATATCTCTTAGACTATTTCTAATATTGTTTTGTTAGGTCACATGGCCAATACATCACATGCTAATTGGCATATTGTCCATAGCGCCCTCAATTTTGAAGTATTAGTTTTCATGAAATATATGAGCTCCGAAATGATAGGTTCCAACCCCCCCCCTCCATTTTTTTTCTCTGAAAATATAAATACCAGTCAAGAAGGGATAAGTGCATGAAATATTTTTTCATTAAAGCAGCGAGGATTGGTTTAATGGTTCAAATTTTTGTTCCAATAATAGGTTTATTTAGATGGTGTTATATGAATAATATTCAATGTGAAACAAATTGAAACATTAATTGGTTCTTTTCGACATAAGAAAGGGATGATAATTCTGGAGAATTGATACACTATCCTGTTAATGAAATAAAGAACAAGCCTCTAAAGGTAATAATAATAATCATAATGATAATAACAAATTCTTATATAGCGCCCTTCCAAATAAATTCGCTTCACATAAAAAAAAAAAACCAAAACACAACAGTAAGAAAGGTGACTTGCTCTCCAAGTTATATAAACAGATCAGAGGGAGAACAAATACGTCTTCACTTTGTTCTTAAATGTTTGAACTGTTGTACAAGAACGAATTTCAAGAGGAAGACCATTCCAAATTTTGGGACCTGCAAAACTAATAGTTTGTTCATATTTATTTGGGAATTGATCTTTGGAATTTTCAAAAGAAGGGGCTGTTCGAGATCGTAAAGAGTAATTTGACTGTGTGAGAAATGAAAAATGTTGTAATGTATTGAGGAAAACAAAATATTATGAATAGACTTAAATACAGTCAATGCTACTTTAACAAAATTACAAGTAACCAGTGCAAATCTCTTTGAGTGGATAGATCAAATTTCCGTGCTTTAAGTAATAATGAGGGAGGCACGGTTTGGATGCGCTGAAGCCTTTTAATATCAGAGACATTGATATTCACCAACAAAGAATTTGCATAATCTAATCGGCTCAACACCAAAGATCGAAATAATATTTATTTTAGTGACTTTTCAGATGATTTTTTTTTTTTGGGGGGGGTTACATTTTCAGGGAAGATCTCAGTTGGGAACATTAATTATGGTTTTGATCAACATAAAAAATTATAGCTAATTTAAACTTAGCTTATTATAAATGACTTTTCTATTTAGAAAACTTTTAACTTTTGATAATGCACTGGTGT
>CALNVZ010003433.1:33088577-33102657 GCA_940671915.1 Paracentrotus lividus
TTTCCTACTGCTGTGGGTCATATCCGTTGACTAGATCAATTCTTGCCATTTTCTCTGTCGACTTTCCATAATGACTGTAGTAAGGTTCTCTCCACATTCCATTGCGTCAACACGGAAAGGGTCACTCTGCAAGCGTTTTACATACTCATAGTAAAGCACCTTGGAGTCATCAGACAAGCCTGGTGTATAGCTTGTGCTGTAGCTTCGTGGGATGCTTTGTCTTGAGGACTTCTTGATCATCTCTACAAGGGTGTCATAGTTACATAGAATGGACGGAAGGTCTTAAATGTCATCATCCCGATCTAATGCAAACCGTTCCCACTTTGCCTTCTTTAAGTGGAAACGGCAGCGGAAGAGAACTGTGTGAGGTGTGATAGCAGCGTTCACTCTAATATAGGCCCGATTGGTTGATGTTGGGTGTTCTCACATTGGTTGGCAATGTTGACACCCGGTCAGGGTTGTATCCGCGTCTCCATCGTTCGCTGAGGAAGGAGCTTTGCATCATGAATGAGTACCATGTGCCTTGCATCTGCCCAGTTTTCGACGAGTTTGCCGTCTCCATTGGTTTCTCTATATTCCCATGTAACATGATGGCTGTTGAAGTCTCATAGGGCACATTGACTGTGTTCTCCACGCAGATACATGATTCATGGAGGAGGACTAAAAGTCCTGAGTGGGTTTAGGATCTTAATAGCAGAATCTTACATGAGAGACTTGAATTATGGACTGGGTTTAGGCAACACAATCCTGCCCTAAATTGGAAGAAAGATGAAACCTATCATTTGAGTAGGCACACATTTTGTTTCTAAAAATTTAAAAATAGAGGGCGCTAAACAAATATACAAATTATCTTGACATTTAATGTCACGCGATAATAGATAAAACAAATTTATTAAAGTTCCCAGAGAACCATTTCAGTACATTAATTAGCTGACTAAAAGTGTAGTTTTATAACGACATTTTTAGAGGAAAATTCCTGTATTTTGGCGGCCATTTGTATGACGTCACAATATCTCAAAATGCCAATGCTGACAGAGTGTCAGCAATAGGTTTCTATCAATTGAAGGATTTAGGCAATCATAATCCGTTGGAAAAAAAAAAACTATAGAGCGCCAAAAGCAACGAGTATACTCGAGTATGGCGGCTAGACTATTAAAAATCCATTTCTAATAACAGAAAGAGTTCACGATCTTTTGCGCCTAGGGCGCACTGTACATGTTTGTAGGTAGCCTATCTGAAAGTTCAAACATAATTGAGTAAAATTTGAAACTTTGTGAATTTGTTAATAAAATCCATGAACTTTCATAAATTGCAACAAATTACTGTTTTGGTTTATGTACATTTTCATATTTTGCGACAAGAAACTCAAGTGAATCTTGACCCCTTATGAAAATTTCACAAGAATTTCTGATTTTACTGTCTCACACTCACTTGTACAAGTCCCAGAGAAAACAATCAGGGACTTGTACATATGTGAGTATGACCATTTATCAAGTGATACATGATTTGAAAATAAAAAAAAAAATAATAATCATCTTATTTCGTCACACTCGTATACACAATGCAGGGTGTCTAGACAGATAGACTACTTATTTTATATTCCAAATGTCAATATGAGTTAAAACATATGCATGAGAATGTATCTGGGCTTGTTTACATTGAAGTACTTGATGAGGAATGTATTATATATTTCCTTGGCATCTGACAGTGCTTACATGTAACTTCCTGTATATAATTAATACAAGGCAACATACAGGTGTAGTTGTATTACATGTCATTGTTTCTTTCTTAGCCTGAGCAAATTGGGGATTCAGAAATTAAATGAAAATTAAATACCTTTTCTGTTAAAGCCAGAGATAAGCAATAATCAAATTCAATAATAAGATTTATTATAAAGTGCCTTTTTCTATTAGAAGTAAGGCAAGTTTCTCCCTCCTATGGAAATTCAAAAAGAAAAATCAGGTGAACCTGTGAGCAAAATACAATGTATAGGCCCTATACATGGGGTTGGTGCCACGAAAGGCTCCATGGTACATGTATGTAGAACTTGTGTGACTACTTACAACAAATCGAACATAGATTTAGTTTTTTTTTTTTTTACAGTGTGAATTTGATGATTCCTAGGAAATCATGGACAGATTTATGTGAATAAATACAGTAAAACTTGACAGAAAGAAATGACCTTTCAACTTTGGTGATAAGTTGACTTCTGCATGTTCTACTGAGGCAAGTTTGGCTGTATAACAATGCATACAAGACTAAACTCGCATCCAAACAAAGAACTTCTACTAAATTGTATCTCTGGAAGAAAACAGGATAAAATAAGAATATTTAATTTTTTTTATTACCGTAATTAACGGTGTATAAGCCGCACCTTTTTGCCGTCGGCAAAAAGTCAAAAATAGGGGGTGCGGTTTATACATAGATATACATGTAGGATTGGCGAGGCTTAGATCTACCTTATTTTCTCAAAAAAATGAATAGAGTCTAGTGATACCAGACTATTTATGCATTATAATAGGGTCACAGTTATTTGAAACCCTCAAAAATAAGTAAATTAAAAACTTACTTGTCATATTTTGACGCTGATTGACCGCGAGATGCATGTGAAACCCGCCAGGTCGAGTGTGTAGAAACACCCGCTGCTAGCGGCCTGGAGATTATCCATGTAGGGTACTTTGCTGATGTTCAAAACATTCACCTCAAATCCATAACAAAAAGTCAAAATAAATCATCAGACATAACAATCACACAAAAAATCTTACCCCTAGATATCCTTCTTGAGAAACTAGTTTCAGACAGATCTGATATGACCACAAAACTTCTGATAAGAAGAAGTTTCGCATGGCTGCAGTTTGATCCAAACACTCACCTTGCCGATCTATTTTTATCCTGCAGACGCATGCGTGGTTTGGCATTATGTATTGCGCAAGATACAATGCACTAGTCTGTGCATGCAGACACTTTGTAGTTTAAGAAATAGAAAAGTCCCGATCATTTTTCCTCTTTATTCCTTTTGTTTATCTTTTCTTCAGCTAATTGCCTTGTTGTTTCTCATACATAAACAAGATTACAAGATTGAATTCCTTCGTTAATTTGTTTATTAATTTCTTAATTATTTTTTTTTAATTAATTTTTTTTTTTTTTTTTTTTTTTTGCAAGGGTTCAAATTCGGGGGTGCGGTTTATACACGAGTGCGGCTTATACACCGTTAATTACGGTACCCTCTTGAGGAATCTTACTCTTCAAACTCGTTATCACTTTGATCTTTACTCTGATACATCATCGCAAAAGCATAACAATACACAAAATCATTTGTATTATAATAAAAAGTGAAAGTTTTATTTGCCAAAAGTGCCAAAGAAAGGCATACAGTGTATAGACAGCAAGTGGCATTGATTTCCTTATGTTCCGAACAGGGAAAACAGAAGTAAAGGCAGATGTTATCATTTTGTGAGTCAAAAACCTCTAGAAAAGTGAAGCCTGTTTGCCTTTGTTATTTTATCCTTATATTAAATTCCCAGGAATTTTGTCTACTAGAATTGATCATCAATGTCAGACAACATTAATGTGATTTCAATTGCAATATTAACAGCTTCGATGATTGGATCTAGTTCTTTTACTAATAAAAGGGCCTGAGTTTACTCTCAATATTCTCTCATACTGTCCTTTCCCATGTTACGAGGCAGATTCTTCCTCTCCCAGCTATATGCGTAATGAGGTAATGGGGCTGGTTTTGTGGTATATTCTCAGACCTTTAAAATTTACGTAGTAAAAAGATATTCAAACAAACTGTTAACAAATGACAGTTCTGCAATATTTGGGATCCAGTTTGAACATGACTTGTTGCTACGTCGGAGAAGTATCTTATGTGTCCGACATCGCAAAAACTAACGTATGCAAACTGGATTCTACATATAGTTTATTCTGTAATAACAGGTTGTTTGAATACCTCATTACTATGTAAAATTTGAAGGTCTGTGAATATATTGATAAACTATTGGCTTGGTCGCAAGTACCTCACTAAAACAAGAGTAGACTGTAATTTGGTTTTCATCTGTCTTGTCTTAATCTTTCATTCTTTATTTCTTACCGCATTCAGCCTCTCAGATTTTCCTGATTTCCTCCGTCTGCACAACTTCAGTACTAGATAGCATAATTTTCTTTTAAAACTTTACATGAATTTAGCTACATGGGGCTGTGGCAGACACAACCATGTACAATCCATGTACAATCTATTGCAATTGGCCCAACATCCATATGATGTGTTTATAATAAGTCCTGAATATTTTGGCCTTCAAGTTTTGGCACTAGGTATTTAAACCAGCGAGGGGGTGAAGGAAGGGGCTTTTTTACCATCTGTTTGATAAAAGCTGATATAATAAAAATGCCTGGGTTGCAAAACCACTCTGTTACAAACTGAGTAGAAAAACTTACCTGACATTTAAAAGTATATTCAGGTAATTAAAATCAATCATCAATCATGACCTTTAAAGGGACGTATAATTGATAAAACATGGGGAATTCACCTTATCTCGGGTGAAATGATAACATTCCAATCAGAGCCTGAGGCTTGTTGCGTAATCTTCAGCGCCAACCCGTCTGGAGCTAATCCGGTTAATCCTTCATGGCTAGACTAACTAACCAGAAGTCCGAAGTAAATCTAACATATGTTTTGTTTTTGAAATGGAGTATTATACAAGTCCTCTCTTTGAATTAATACGAAGAGACCCGTTGAGAGTCTATAAACTAATCCGAAGCTACTGACCCTATTGACTGACTGAATTCGGTAAACTTCGTCATGTTCGTGCTGTCCGAATGTTAATCCCCAGTCCGACCCTTGCGTAAGCCTCACTGTAGATTGTGTATGAGTCAATGGAGCTCAAGAAAAACGCGCATTCCCCACGATCTCCGACTTGTGAGGGCCTTTAATACTTCTGCTTTAAAAAAAATCTAATTTGTAAAATTTTAAGGTTAAAAGCCTTCAAAGATAAAGTAAAGTTCAGGTCGTGAGATTAAAATGTAGAAGAGCTAGCTATGATTTCTCTAAGAATTGGTTGTTGTAAAGGTTTGGAATCGCCAAAAATTATGAAAAATTGACTAAATACTGCAGAGTCACATGCACTGCACACACATATTCAAGTATGGGACTACACACAATTGTTCAGACCCAATATTTTAGCTGATTTCTGTCTTCCTATCAATCCACAAGCATTTGTAAAACAATCTTTTACACTGTTAAAAAAAAATGTGTTTTTACAGAAAAAAAAACAACAAATTTGTTAATAAGAATACAGATTGCTCAGTTCTAACTAAATACATGTACAGCAATTCTGATAATTTTTTTTATCACTCCCGGTAATGTGTATAAAAATAACAGCAATAACTGTATTTTTACATCAGAATCAATGGCGACTCTGCTGCCATCAGATTTTGCTGTAAATGTATGCAGCTTTTTTTTTTTTACAGTGTACTGTGGACCTCTTAACTTTATTAATCTTCCTCATTAAAATAAAAAGAATTTGAAATTATGATTGTTTCATCTTTCCCTTCATAATATTATTTCCATCAAAAACCTGTTTCTTCATCAGCCAAATGTGACTAAATTAAAAAGCAATTTTAGTCCTACATGCCATTTTCATAAATTTTCGTTTAAATTAAAGAATCATGAAAAGGGAATTAAAAAATTGTGTTTACCTAACTCTTTTTAACTTTTAAATTTACTTAGCCCATTAGCCTGACGGCCCATATGATAATACTCTAAACAAAGAAGGCCTATGAGACAGACACTAGCTGTATGACAAGCTGCCATCAGGATTAAAGCTACATTTGTACAAGGTACAAGTGTTATTTTGTTAAATTTTCACTGAGCCCGTACATCTCATTTGTTCTAATTTTATTGTCACTAAATCAATATTTGGTTGCAGGCCTGTTTGGTTAAACTTTTCCCTTTACAGGAGTTCCTTTAGTTGAAATTAAACACCCATCCCTGGTAACATTCTGTTTGCCTATCCCTGGATGTTGGTCTCAAGACACAGAATGCTTTCCAGAGTGCTCCGAGACAAACAACATCAAACAATAGCACAGAAGAAAGGTGTGAAAAGTGTTAATACAAACAAAGCCTCCCCAGAGAGTATTCCTCAACATCACATTTCATGAGTTAGGTCACTCTTATACATGCTTCAGGTGATATGGGAGCGGGCTGAAGTAACTTACGCTTAGGAGGCCTTAGACTGTCGAAGACAATTTTCCCACTAGCATTAGCAGGCCGAAAGCAGCAGCAAGGCACTGGTTCAATGCCCCAGCTGAGGTTGCAGCCCATGTCAGACCAGAGTAAGCTACAAGGGAAGTGAAATAAGTACACTGGAGCTCAGAATGATTGAGCACCCCTCCCCCCCCCCCTCCCTCCTTGTGGTAGCTAGTGCCCATATGGCAGTTCGTATGGGGTGGCCGGCTCTCCACAATACCAAGTCCCCGAATAAGGGAGTTTACAGTTAGCGATAGGAGCTCTGTGACGTCATTGGGTCAGGGGTCACATGTACATGGTCTCCTCTATAGCAGGAATTCTAACGTGTGAAGTCTATGATACCCTTTGATTTACATATGGTTTTCATACTTTTTTGCGCTCATATTGTGAAAATATGGATGAAGAATCGCACTTGTCTATTGATGAGATAGACAATGTATACTTATTCCTATCTTTATTTTGATACCATGTTTATTTGAGTCTCTTTTCTCAACTGAAAGCGAAATTGGTAAGTTACAAACTCGCGTACGGCAAACCGGCATTGAAGTTCGCCGAAACCAACGGGGCTTGAAATCTCGATATTCGGACCGGTGTGCATTAACACACAGTCGGTGTTTTTGCAACTTTCTGGGAGGAAGACGTTAATTAAAGTCATGAAAATGTCTCATCATATTATTCAACATGGCAAACGAGAAGGAAAAAAACCGACAAAAAGAAATATACAGCTAGATTTTTGTCTGATAAAAATTTGTAGATATGCCGTTCGTTGGTTGACTCATGGGTTGACTGTGCGGTCGCCGCATTTTATGTACAGTTGGCCTGACCCCGGAAGTGGATATCGGAGACTTGCGCATGTGCAGATTGTATCTGTAAACTCCCTTATAGAATGTTAAAAGCCTTAGGTCCCCTTGGTTGATTCCTTAGCTGTCAGGTATTGTTGTGGATTTAAGTTTTTAAATTTAGCTAGGTTTGACCATAGCAAGATCCATGGTTAGACCTCTACTATTGACCCCTCTATTAACCCACATTCATCATTCATATGAAGCATCATGCTGATAGATAGAGCACCCTGGGCCTAACTTACCCATTTTCTCAATGCAATGTCAATAGGTGGTAGTGCACTAGCTCAAGCTAAAAAAAATACCATGTTAATTGGTGGATCGGGAAACAAACCTGAAAAAAGAAACTTGACCCAAAGTCTCTCATTAATGACCTTACCTGACCTTGAACAAACTAGCCCGATATGCATTGCACAACTGGTAAACTACCACTAGCGTATACATGCACAGGTTCATGATGGAATGGGATTTATCTCGAGCTAGTGCAGCACCGCGCAAAATAGTGCGCTATTTCATGCTAAAACATGGCAAATTAGTTTCGAGTTTAAAAAAAAAAGCCTAAGATGATTCGGGCTGGGATTCCATCAAAATTAGCAAGCTATTTGAGAGAAAAGTCTGATATCCTCTGATAAGGCTTATTCATTGGATCACAAATAACGTGCTATTTAAAATAGCTCGAGCTGGTGCAGCAGCGTCTAATGAAGAGGGACCCACAAGTCAGGCTGGTAGTGCCATTTATGTCACCTCCGATTTTGGTGACATGTCAACTATGTGTGCTCATATGTGTACATGTGTTCAGTGTGTGGTTTAGTCAGAACCAAGTGTCCACACTACTCACAGGGGTTCGTTTGGCCCTCCCGATCCAGTCAGTACCACAGAAGTTTTTAGCAAGGTAGATTCATGGACAGGATTTACATTTTACTGGGACTGTTGGAAGTTCATTTGCGGACTGTAAATTTATCGGAGGTTTACCACTGATGCTGATTAGCTCAGGAGAAAGAGGAATGCTTGAAGGTTGCAGCTGCATTGGGATGAATGTAAGTTTTTCATTTGTGAACATTGCCAAGTGGTATAACTTGATGCATTATCCGAGTGCCACCTCATGCTGAAAAATGAGAACTGATTTGATCATAATTACCGCAACCAGGCTATAGGAATATTAGGTTAATGGAATGTCTTTCAACATCTACAACACCATCTGTGGAATTCATGAGTTTTTGCATAAAGTTCTGTCATTTCTATCTTCCTATTTTGATGTTTTCATGCTATTCATTTGTAGGTTTGGTTTGAGAGTTGATCATTAAAGGATGCAGTATCATTGAATGATATTCAATTGCAAACTTTGGATTTAGCTCATTTTGCCATCATGATTATGACACGATAGGCAGTCTGGTATTCCTAAAATTGCAGTCTACTTGCCTGCTCTACTTTCGAGATATCTAAGATTTTATACTCAATTCTACACGCCGCTCGGACGCTTTACAAAACCGCGTGCGTTTCAGCGCACTGGTTCACCGCATTTCCTGTTGTCAAGTCGCGTGCCACGGGGCAAGTTTCAACGGAGCGTATAAATTAATCCTGCGCACCCGTATCCTCGGCCGCATTTGAATTTCACTGTTTTAAGATAGTAAATATTGCATTTGATCTGAAACTTGCAGTAGTTTGTTTTTACGGTCAGAGCAATAGAATTCTGTTCATTTTGATCTCTTTTGCACATGTTTTGGAAGTTACTTAATCCCTTTAACAATGCTGATGCACTGCTCACTATATATTATTGTAAAAAAAAAAAAATGATATAATGGAAGACGTTGCAGTATTGAAGAGAGAAGATTATTAATGAAGATTTTTTTTTTTTTCAAAGAAAAAATATAACTTTGCTGGGTTGATAAAAGCTTTTTTCTCAATTTTGGTGAAAGTCACGTTTTTTGGGGGTTAACCTCCAGGTACATGTACATGTAATCATTTTCATATCCTGTCGAAATCCCAGCTCTCTTACAGTTGTACCTCCGAAATGAAGCCGCAGTAGTGTGTCAAAGGAAAGGTGATCCATGTTTTTCTCCTCTCCTGAACATTTTACATTTTTGAGATACAAGGTTTCATCAACGCAGCTCAGTTACGATATTAATCATCGCTCAACACCACCATTTTGGCAACCAAATATCAATTTTTTTTTTTTTTAATTTGTGTTCCCAAATAGTGTTTTTTCTGGAAGATAGAATCCAGAATGAGAATTTTTTTTTAAATTCTACTACTAAATCAACAGTTAACGATAGTTAAAATATGATTCACTTTTCAATAATATAAATTACTTTTAAGACTAAATGTAATGATAATAAGGAATTTATTTCTTTTTCATGTTTTTTGGGACATTCCAAGCTGAGGTAATTAGAACGACAGATGGACAAAAGTACATGCAGAAACTTGAAAGATTATTAAGAAGGCGGAAAAGTTGATAAGTGCTGTACATTATGTAGTATCGCCTATAACTTTGAACGTGAAGAGTTCTAACTCTTTGATTAAATCGAAACAAATATTTCTGGAGGAAGAAACTGGTATGCCATAATTCTCAAGTCTTTCAACAGTGGAGCATCTCCATTGGTATGAAAAGCAAACTTTGATTTATGCCTGCAGTAAGCTCCCAACATCTAACCTTTGCTCTTGAAAGTGAGCTTGGCACTGTTTATTTGACAGAATATTTATGGGTATGCTTTCTAAATTTCATCTAGACCTAGTTGTTTTTCCAGGAAGCACTGTTTTTGCCCCCTTTCAAACTTATGGAGTTATGCAGGTATTTAGGTCAGTGTCTTATTTAGCCTTGGTAAATTGCTGTTCATTTTGAATTTGATCATTGAGCATCAACTTTACTTATTCTATTGGTTTATATACAGTGACTTTGCAGAAATGCATGATGACAGGGATAACAATAAACCATCGAAATATCTAAACAGTACATTTTCTTTCTAATTATTCAGTTTTCCAAAAACTTTGCCTCTTCCAGTGCACACATATTGGAATAGAAAATACCTGTATTTTCAGATAAGGTGAAGATATCTTTTTCTAGAGAACAGTCTGCTTTAATTTTAGGCCAATAATGAGCGGTAGAATTGATGCAACACAAAAACTAAAATTAAATACACCTATATTTTTCCTGTATTTGAAAATCACTATACGTATGTACGCACAGTTTAGATTTGGAAGTGATTAATTTAAAAACTCTTTATATTTTGAAAAGGGACAGAATATTTGAGCAATTTTTTCTTTTTCATACAGTTTACAATCCCGCTTAGATATCTATGCTTTATGTTGGTGAGTGATTCCTTTCTTCAAAAATATTATGTATTTGGAGGAGGACGAAAAATAAACTTGACAAATGAATCACTTGGGAGGGGGTGAAAAGGTTATCAGACCCGATGGGTGCAAATCTTCACTCCAAAGAAGACAAACACATATTCCTCCTCTTGGTTGGTACAGGAGATGACATAAACCATGTGTCTTGCTGGCCTCATCTGTACTTGATAATTAAGGCTTTTAAATATTAACCCCTCCCCCACACCATCACTGTTCAGATTTGAAAGTTAAGACAAAGGTGCTTCCACGTCAGCCCAAGTCTGCTAAATGTTGAGATTGGACCTTTGCATGGTGAGTGCGAGAAAGTTTTTTAACTCAAAAGATGGATTTATCATCCTTTTTTAATTTTAAACCATTAAAAAAAAAATGTATCATTGACAGATCCAGGCAGGCTAGCAAGGGGCATAAGCCCCCTCTATCTTTTAAGAATCACACATTGAACATACATGTTGATAAAAGCATATCTGAGAAAATTGCATTCTGTGCGCCTTCTCTCCTGCCCTCTATTTTGAAATCATGGATCTGCCACTGGATATGGCTTGACACTAGCTGCCGATACATATGGACCTCCAAAATCTTGAAATCAATTTGCCCTAAAAATGCTACAAATCAAATGGCCCCCAAAAATGCTTAAAATCAAATGGCCCCAAAATTTAAATTTGATAATTTCAAACCCCTAGTGAGAAGAGTTTGGAGCCCTGGAAAAGATGATTTTTAAAGTTAAATTTGTCTGGTAGCAGGTTAGGTGCGAACTTACATTTGTAACGACCTGCGGAGGTGTTACCAAGATAGTGGCTTTCATTTTGAACATAAGAAAAGCTCGTGATATGAATTGTTTTTGTAACATGGCGTGAAGAAGGTGTTATCCTAGCCACAGAGGTGTTGTCAAGATTTGTCTTTGAATTGGAACAAGACTGAAGTCAAGGTTCAAGGCATAAAAGAATCCAGATTGAGAGAGGACCCAATTGGAAGCAGACTCTGAAAAACAAGTACAGTCTTCTGTGATCTTCATCACCTCTCCCCATTGTTGAGGAGTTGTTGAGAAATGTCTGCCAGTGTTGAGATCAAGGCTATGGTCTAGCCTATGGTGTCATACTCTATTTCGTCAAAGTGTCCACGAGCTTTTGTTGGAAATAATCAAAATTTGACTTTTTCTTTTAGCATATTCAGTTGTGTTATGCGGCGGTCACAACTCGTCGTAGGCTACGGGGCACGTGCCATCGACGTAGCCTGCGTTGCATGTGCAATGCACGCACAGGTCCTAATTCAACTTCTGCGATTCCTGCAATTCTATAGTAAGGGTATTGTAAAAACTTTCTGCACGTCATACATGCATTGTACCTGCGAGGTACCTCCGCTGCACGAATTTTCTACGAAATCCATCGTAGGGAGTTGCACGTCGAAGGTACGGCGAGTTGTGACCGCCGCATAAATGGTTGAATTGGAAGCATTGTTGTACTCGTAGCTCTTGCTGCAAAGTTAGCACTTTTTATATTCACTTTGTGAAAACTATCAGCTCCAGTTGTGTCAGTAATGTTAACCATTATATGTAGGCCTATTGTATCCCACCTACATGTAGCAAAATTGCATGTAAAACTTTCTTCTTCCTTTCTAAAAACCCTCTCTACTTCTGACCTGCATTTAACCCAAGACTAAAACTTCTCTTTTTGAATACACCCCAGGGGCAATGAAATAGTCTTCAAGTTCTTTTTTCTCTTTTTTTCCGTTTCCAAATTTTTTCCATCCAACTTCACCTTTGTTCAACAAATAGACACAAAGAAGAAGTTTTTCTCTGTGGGTTTTCTCCACAAGACCTACATTATTCTCTGAAATGATCATGATTTTTTGTAATACCCAGCTCCATTATTAGACTATAGGATGGTGGCTCAAATTGTGACTTCTCCAAGGGTTAGCCATCCCACCACACTTTAGGGATATGATAATATATAAAATAATATATGAAAGCAAATTCTAAATGTCGCGTATCTTAGATTTTGCACCAGCATTCAAAATAGAATTTAAGAATAATAAACATTACGAAAATCGAATCAACTTGGCAATGTCCCCATTTGTTGGACGTGATTACACATTCCACCATATCCAAAAGGTGCGTGCAATGCCACGAAGGCTTCTCAGCCCGTCGGTTCTTATTCGTTAGTCGTTCTGAAATATCCATTCGAAGGCACCGATTTTTGATCAGGATTGCCGGTATGTCTATACAACAATTCTACACATTGAAGGGTCCAAAATGACAATGACAGCAGAAGCTGTATCAAACACATCATAGTAAATCTCCGATGTCGATCTGCTGATGGTTGATATAACTCTGGTGCATTGTCAATTAACCCTCAGGTGGTACATGATATTGCTTTTATATTCTCTCCCCACCCCTATCTCTCTCCTCTCTCTCGCCATGATGGCTAGAGATTGGAAATATAGGAAAGAGGTGTACATGACATGAGCATTAAGTTGCATGTTTTCCATATCTTGTAGATAAAGAAAATTAATTTATTGAATATGTTTGTGTGTAGTTAATTGTTTTGGAGAAAACTCAAATATTTTCTTAATCATCTATAGCAAAAGAATCAGTTTTGTTCGTTAACCATCAAAAACCATGATAGCGACTGCCTAACTGTCTAATAAGCAAGAATGGAGTGCGAAATGATTTTAGCCTACATGAGGGGCCATAGAGTTTAGATACTAATTAAATGACTATGCCACATTTTTTTTTTTTTTTTTTGTTTTTTTTTTTTTTTTTTTGTTCAGTTGCCATTAAAGACGGCGCGGTGGTTGCGCTTTCAAGCGAAGTGGAATTAAGGAGACATTTGTTATTTGTAGTTCTGGATGATACAATATACCATTTCTCTTCTTTCTTTATAAGGGGAATAAATTGAGGGAGTAAAGTTTCGTTGCAGCCAGACCAAGCCCGCACTTTCTGCAACAAAATGATTCAGTGTGTTCAGATTCATTACTCTTCTCATTAGCAATGTGATTCGACTTAGTTGTGGTTCTCTCAAATCATTGATAGTTTGTTACTAGTTAGACTGGATATTCTGATTGGGAGCATTTTTTGAAAAGTTAGGTATTCAGGAGAATCCATGTTATGATTAATTTTCTATATAGTACTAGCAAGTAATAAAACTAGATTGGGGCCCCAATAATCCTGTCTCAACAATCACTTTCATTTTTTCACTGGGACAAAGACGTGAGGTTTGATCTTTGTTTACATACGCAACATCGCTAGGGGTAAAGAAATGTGAATTGTTTGAACGAGGCGCCTGCATAGATCTATGACGGATACATGCCGTGCATTTGCTTTTAATATACGTAAACACACAGTTAATGCCGGCCTTTTCCAGTTGATTCAGCCGAGTGAGATTGGAGTGAGCGGTGATATTTTTTAAAAATTTTTTCTAGCTGTATTGCAAATTAGAAGATGCGCGACATATCGCATTGATGTTGCCATGTTTTAAAACGGATTTTCATATGACAGGAGCGTGGTGGATTTTTCAACACCGCGGAAATGGAAAACTAGCGACATTATCGGGAACCATCCCATAGTCTAATGGTAGAAAATAGCATTATAATTGACAAGAATGTATACTTGCAGTTTCCTTTGCTATCCACTTGTAGTTGTAGGTTGATT
>CALNVZ010003433.1:33144815-33159861 GCA_940671915.1 Paracentrotus lividus
TCTTTTCCTTTTTTTTAGGACGCTTTAAAGACACCTTTTTTTTTCCCGTCGATTATTTCAATTTTTCAACGCGCCGCGCCGCGCCACAACGCTACACTTTAGCATAAGCCGGAAAGGAAGCCCTCCAGACGCCCCCAAAGGACCCCAAAATAATGAGCTAGATCAGCACAAATGAAACCCTAAGAAACGTATATGAAAAGATTCGCCAAAGGGGCCAAAACAATTGAGCCAGATCAGCCAGAAAGGATAGAAGCCCCGTTAAACCAATGGGAAATCGCTTGGAAGAATCCACTGATACACAAATGACCAATGCCAGACGATTTAAGTGGCGGAAAGTGCCCGCCAGACGACACTAAAGTGCCACAATTCATAGTACTGAGCTACATTAGTTGGAAAGGAAACCCTACGAAACATACTTATACATAATTCCACATAGTTCAGAGATACAAATGAATAATGCCAGACGATTTAAATGGTGGTAAGTACCTGCCTGACGCCCCCGAAGAGGGTCTAGAAATTGAACTAGATCAGCTGGAAAGGAAACCCCGTGAAGGGGGCACACGAGTAAATAGACGCCCATAGGCTCAGTGTTAAATTAACGCTCTTCAAAAACAGACATTCCAAAATTCTGTCGATGGATATCGTTTTAATTATCACAGCAAAGTTAAAATTTAAAGGACTCGTAGTTAAGGGACTTATAGAAATTTTGTCAGCTCAAACAAAAATCAAGAATCCTTGAGCGAGACTATGACAAAAGAGATGACTTTTGTACGCGTGATTTAGTAGATGTATACAAAATTCCTAAAAAAATACGCCAAAGTGTCTAATCGTCAACTAAATGGTAAATTATGAGAGAGTAGGACTTATAGCACATATTTATTCATTAAACAGCAACATAAAACCATTAAATTATTTTATATGACCATTTTCTATCACTAAAAATGACCTCATCTTTGGTACGCCTTCCCAAAAAACCTGCGTGCATATCATTTACTCGTTGTGTACCCTGAAAGTCCACATAATTATAAATGACAAGGCCAGTTTAAATGTAAATGACGAGAGGCATCCAGACGCCCCAAAGTGGATCCAAATATTAGCCGATGTTATTGTGAAAATTCGAAGAGGAAAATAGCCTCAATTATAATGCAAAATAATCTTGTCCATATATTGTAGTACTGCCAAAACCCCAAAATATTTGCGAAAGCGGACACTTTCCTTATATTACAGATCGAATATTTACAATGACTACCACTTAAAGACCCTGAACGGAGTAACCTTACATCGATTGAAAGCTAATTAGGCGTATAACATGAATACACAAAACAAATATTCAATTTCCATTACAGTATTCATAAAAAGATGATCGAACCTCAACCAGGCTCCCCTCCCAATACTCGAAAGTTACCCCTATTTGAAGTCGCTGGTGATGACGTCAAAAAATGTTAAGGGAATGCTACAGCCTGGCATGATTGGGTTTCGCCTTTAGAAACACACTCGTATTGCTATGTCAGAACAATAGAACCATGTGTGCTAGAATTTATTGTTATGAAATGAAAGGGCAAATTCATTCAGCATTTAGCAGGTAGCATTCCGTTAACATTTTTTTGACGTCATCATCAGCGACTTCAAAATGGGGTAACTTTTAGAGTATTCAGGAGGAATGGCTGGTTGAGGTTCGATCATCTTTTTAATGACAAACTTTCTAGATGGACAATAATAACGTTTAAATTGTGTGTTGTTGTATTATGTAATTATTATTAGCTTACGTTTTATATGTAATTTGGGTTTTCATTTCTCGGTCCGGTCGGGGGCTTTAACTTAAATTGACTTTCATTCATTTCATGTATAAATGACTTTTTAATGTTGGTAGTACTAATAGTATACAATAATGACATTGTATTTACCCTGGATATCAACGTCATTTCTAATATTATTGAATTTCTTAAAAACAACATGACAATGTCATCGAAAAATGTGTAACTTATTTTTAGATAGAGGGGCCATGTTCTGAGCTCTTTTATTTTTGGTTGATCATTTATTTCATTTATTTATTTCCACAACACAGCAAAAATAATTTACAGAATAAAATCAATCAGTGAATAAGATAAATTAAGCTTACATAGATATAGTCAAAATACAAAATAACATTATTTTGTAATAATATCCAATATGTAACTTATCAAAATGAATTATTAAGTAGATGCTGTATTGAGGTGGAAACCAAAAAAGCAAAGCTTGTTGTTAAGGTTCCTAGAATATCAAATTTGTGTTGAAAAGAAAAAAAAAAATAAAGGAGACAAAACAAGACACACACACAACAGAAAACAGGAAAAGAACGGCACAAAGACAAAAACTTGGTCTGCTAGAAACAACAGTCCTTTGCTTATAAATAGTTCGTACTAAGGAGGAAGACAATGTTGTGGGGTAAGATGCTGGAAGTTCACCTTTGTTCAATTGAATCATGAAACTGCCAAAACGTAATTTTTTAAAAAATATTTTTTAGAAAACAATGCGCTAAGCGATGCTGGAAGCTCACCTTTATTCAATTGAAACATGAAACTGCCAAAACGTAATTTTTTTTAAATCTTCTATTTTTAAAACTTTATTAGAAAAGGTTTGAGTGAGCTAGTCTGTTTTCGTGACATATAATTCTCATTGCTCTTTTTTTATTATTAATAACCTCTCAAAATTACGTTGAGACGAGTTTCCCCAAGCTAAAATGCCATAATTTAAGTAATGAAGAAAGGTGTGTTGTATAATTTTAATAAAACATTGGAGGGGAAGAAGGGATTCAATTTATTCATGACGCCTACATTTCTGGCTAAGATTTTACATACATGTATATGTGAAATATGCTGCTTCCAAGAAAGCTTGGTATCAATTTCAAGCCCCAGGAATTTCGTAGAGTCAACAAGCTCTATTACATTTTCATTAAGAATCACGTAAAAAAATATTTAAACTCAAATTAACGGTGTTAACAAGCGTTTCAGGATCTTTATGGGAGAAGAAGACACTGGTATCGTCAGCTTAAATGATAACTCGCTAGAGGATTTCTGAAAATTATTGATATATATATAATAAATAAGAGCGGTCCTAAAAGAGAACCCTGTGGTACACCGCAAGTTATGCCATTACAATTTGAGTTCGAGTCAATTATAGATACGATTTGTTTTCTTCCCGTGAGATAACTTCTGTACCAATCCAAGGCCATTCCCCGAATTCCATAATGTGATAATTTTTAAAGTAATATTTTGTGATTGATGGTATCAAAAGCCTTGGATAGGTCCATATATCAGAGGGGTTAGCGTAGTTCGGAGGTAAAATGAATTTCGAATTTTGGTAACGTTTTGTTCCAAAAGATGGTGTCACACTGTCCCGAAGTTGAGTAAAGAGCAACACACGATATGTGAAATGTTAGGGTTTGCGTAGAATTAGCCCCGGACTTGGTCAACAGCCAAGCCAGAGCCAATAACGAGATCATCGATGTCTACAGAAGTTTACACAATGGCGCTCGAATAACACATAGCAGTACACGAATGGCCCGATGCTTTTGTAATCAGCGCAACATTTGAAATTGTCCTTGATCGTGCACCATCCTTGCCCAACTTTGGAAGAGTGTGACGCGGGCTTTAGCCTGACTTATTATAAGCACAAGCAGAAATGAGAAAGTTTTTGATAAGATTGGTCCATAAAAATAAGCTCCTGTGTGTCCTGTGTTAAAATCTATGTTTCAACAGTCCATTAACATTGGAGAACTGCCACACAACTGGTTATGTGCAAACTTATGACCAATCCCGTATCAGGACCAACTATGCCCCCCTCGCCAATTACCCCATTGAAATACCCCCAAGATAATAGGGTTTAGGGTTAGATGTAGAGATTTAGAGCTGGGATCATATTTTTGGCGGGGATAGTCGTCCTCGGGGTAATTGTCTAAGGGTATTTCTGTCCGTCTGTTGATGTGTTTCCGAGCAGGGCCGCGGAGCGATTTAAAGTGGGGGGGTGAAGGGGGGGCTTGAACAGCTAAAAATCACACAAATGTATGGTCATTTTTGCATTTTGTACACGTTGGCGAAAAAAGTGGGGGGGGGCTCAGAGCCCCCCCCCCCCCCCCAGCCCCCGGCTCCGCGGCCCGCTGAGTTACGACCTACGGTATTCTCAGTAAAATAGACAATCGGAGATAGTTGACATAGACATGGCCATTCTATAGACCTGTCGGAAACATTGACCGTGTCTAGTTCATCGGATCCCCCTCCCCAACATGCCTAAAAAGCAATATTTGGCATAATAGGGATACCCCCACCCCCCCCCCCCCCACTTGAACCTTACATGTGTTCGTTACTTCCGAATGGCTCTGTATAACTTGGTGCTTCCGAGAGTGAGTGTTGGCAGAGTTTTAAATTAAGTGGGATAAACATTGGTAGACCAATCTACGGTTTTAGAGATTCTGGAAGAAGGACTCGGTGCATGGCTTTGAAGAACACTGAAAAATGCTCCATTGCCGTCATGTGTTCGCCAACTTCTTTGATTTAGGGGTTGTAGGGGCTTGGTAGGGGATGTCCAGTTCACCGGTAGAGTGTGGTTATACGTTGTGTTTGGTGTCTACTCTCTATGTCGTCCCACTTGAGTGTGTTGAGCATTGCCGTGACACTGGTTCGGGATTTGAAGTCGCCAAGGACAAACCTTGCAGCTCTTTTTTTGACCTTTTGTAGGAGGTTCGAATCCTATTCTTCTTGGTTCCTGGGTTCCATGATGAATTTGTGTACTAAAGATTGGTCTGTACAATGTCTGTTAGTTCTTCAGCATGTGTGAATTCCTTTGGAGGAAATTGAGCATTCTGGATCCTTTACCTGCAACAATACTTGACTGCAAATCCCATTTCAGGTGTTTTGGTTCTTGATTCCTAGGTATTGGCTCTCTTTCACTTCTTTGAGAGGTGTTCCCATCATCTGGTAGTTAGTTTTACCAGTTGCGCTTTCTTGATATGATCACTACTTTGCATTTGGATATTGAGCATCTACAAGGATCCAAGACTTTGTTTCTAGTATTTTATTTTTGGGACAACATTAATCCAAAACAACATGTTCAATTGGTAAATGTGGGATTCCTCACCATGTCTCTCCAATACTCAGATACTGGTATAAGCTCTTCATTTTATTTTGAAAATGATGGTTGCTAACATTTAGAGCTATTTGCAGAGATTTCATTTTTCTGCCTGTGTTTGTTTGATGTTTGTTTGTTTGTTTTGTTGTTTTCCTTTTATGTAGCCCCTATATCAACATGTGTAAAAAAAAAAAAAAAAAAAAAAAATCACCCATTAGGTTCATAGACTCTCATTTCCAATATCAGTTGAGAACATTATTCTGGAGAGCACTTTTCGCCTCTTTAAACGTCTACCATTGCTTTGAACTAAGGTTAATCTTATCACATAAGATTTTGAATTTGTCCTTTCAGGCTAATCTAGCTAAATATTGCGAAGTTTGGAACTTTACGGACGTTAGTAGACGCTCCGCAATCCACAATGCTTAAAATGTTTGGCATTCGGCATGTTGGGCGTTGTGTATACATGGACTCTATCGAGAAATTTCCCTATGGGGGGGGGGGGGGGTCTGGGGGCACTCTCCAAAATTTAAATGTCTGGCATTGTTCATTCCTTTACTTCTGCCGGACTATGCGAATCTTTTCAAATAGGCTTTTTACGGTTTTCTTTCCAGCTGATCTAGCTCAATATTCTGAATTTTGAACTGTATGCTGCAGTCCACACAACACTTTTATACATATAGTCACGTTTTTTGTTTAAATCTGATTTCATCTCCCATTTTGTAATTTTTTATGTATTTCTTTGTTTAACTGGATGAACGAAATTATCACTATTACCACTGCTGACTATAACGAGAAGGCATCCGTGGGGATCCGCAGACAAGAAAACAATTTTTGGACGCAACCGGACGTAACTCAACGTAAGCGTCACAGACGGTCTGTGTGACTGCATCACCAGAGGGCTTCTGGCGGGCACTTTCCACCACTTAAATTGTCTGGTAGCGATTATTTATGTATCTGTGGACTCTGTCGAACTATTTCCCATTGGTTTCATGGGATATCCTTTCCACCTGATTAAGCTCAATTTGGGGGACCCTTTGGGGGCGTCTGGTAGGCACTTTCCAACATTTAAATCGTCTGGCATTATTCATTCCTATACTTCTGGACTATTGCAATTTTTTTTCCACAAAGGTTTCCTTGGGTTTCCTTTCATACATGCTGATCTAACTCATTATTTTGAATTTTGGCACTTTGGGGGCGTCTGATGGGCACTTTCCACCACTTAATTCGTCTGGCATTGTTCAATCCTTTACCTGTGGACTATGGCGAATCTTTTGATATACGTTTCTTAGGGTCTCCTTTTTTGCCGATCTAGCTCATTTTTGAGGGGCCCTTTGGGGGCGTCTGGCGGGCACTTTCCACCACTTAAATCGTCTGGCATCGGTCATTAAGTGTATCAGTGGATTCTTCCAAGCGATTTCCCATTGGTTTAACGGGGCTTCTATCCTTTCTGGCTGATCTGGCTCAATTTTTTTGGCCCCTTTGGCGAATCTTTTCATATACGTTTCTTAGGGTTTCATTTGTGCTGATCTAGCTCATTATTTTGGGGTCCTTTGGGGGCGTCTGGAGGGCTTCCTTTCCAACTAATGTAGCTCAGTATTCTGAATGTTGGCACTTTAGTGGCGTCTGGCGGGCACTTTCCACCACTTAAATCGTCTGGCATTGTTCATTCCTTTATCTCTGGATTATGGCCAATCTGTTCATATAGGTTTCTTAGGGTTTCCTTTTTTCTGATCTAGCTCATTATTCTAAATTTTGGCACTTTGAGGGCGTCTGGCGGGCACTTTCCACCACTTAGATCGTCTGGCATTATTCATTCCTTTCTCTCTGGACTATGGCGAATCTTTTGATGTAGGTTTCTTAGGGTTTCTTTTTCTGCTGATCTAGCTCATTTTTGGGGTGCCCTTTGGGGGCGTCTGGCGGGCACTTTCCACCACTTAAATCGTCTGGCATTGTTCATTCCTTTACCTCTGGACTATGGCGAATCTTTTCATATAGGTTTCTTAGGGTTTCCTTTTCTGCTGATCTAGCTCATTTTTTTGACCACTTTGGGGCCTCCCCCTGGCCATACCCACCACATAGAACCTGCCAGACGACCGATTCCTCATATGAGACGATGCAATCTTTACATCTATATACAAGAAAATTGGTTTCCTTTCCTGCTAGGGTGACCCCCCTGGGCACCCGCTCTATTAGGCGCTGCTGCACTAGCTCGAGCTATTTTAAATAGCACGTTATTTGTGATCCGATGAATAAGCCTAATCAGAGGATATCACACTTTTCTCTCAAATAGCTTGCTAATTTTGATGAAATCCCAGCCCGAATCATCTTCAAGGCTTTTTTTTTTTACTCGAGCTAATTTGCCATGTTTTGACATGAAAAAGCGCACTATTTTGCGTGTTGCTGCACTAGCTCGAGATAAATCCCATTCCATCATGAACCTGTGCATGTATACGCTAGTGCTAGTTTACCAGTTGTGCAATGCATATCGGGCTAGTTTGTTCAAGGTCAGGTAAGGTCATTAATAAGAAACTTTGGGTCAAGTTTCTTTTTTTCAGGTTTGTTTCCCGATCCACCAATTAACACACTATTTTTTTTTAGCTTGAGCTAGTGCAGCACTGCCTATTGACATTGCATTGGCCAAATGGGTAGGTTAGGCCCAGGGTGCTTTATCTCTCAGCATGATGCTTCAGAAGAATGATGAATGTGGGTTAATAGAGGGGTCAATCGAAGGGGTCTAACCATGGATCTTGTTATGGTCAAACCTGGCTATTTTAAAAACTTAAATCTACAATCTCTGATTGATTGTGACTGCTAAGGAATCAACTAAGGGACCTTCAGCTTTTAAACTTATTTCAGGGACTTGGTAACGTGTCTCACCATTGGCACTGCTATATGGGCATGATCAGATTGACTTGGCTTGGAGGGGGAGGAGGGGAAGGGGTGCTCAATCATTCTGGGCTCCAGTGTACTTATTTCACTTCCCTTGTAGCTCAGGGGAGCATTTCATGAAACAAATATTCACTAATTCTCATTGATAACTGTTATAAGCTACTGAAATGCTTGCATCTGATTGGCTGAGAGCAAATTTGTCAGATAAAATGTCCAACAGGTCCTTTCATGAAACGCCCCCCTGGTCAGACTTTGGCTGCAACCTCAAGAAAGCTCAGCTTAGCTGGGGCATTGAACCAGTGCCTTGCCGGTGATATCAGCCTGCTAGAGAGAAAACTATTTTCGACACTCTACCGAGTGAGTCAAAACAAACTTTACACCTAGAAAAATGTCAATAAAAGGAAAACCAATTTATAAACCCTAAATTATTTTACATATTCTGAAAGAGTAACTTCTCCCGCATCTTCTGGTACCACTTTTGTGTGGTATGTCTTTACGCATGGATGAACACGACGCATTGTTTGCGAACACGCAAATTTCGAATTGTGCCAGGGTGGGGATGAAATTGAAACAACAAAAGCTGACAAAAAAGCAACTCCATCATGAATAAAATAGCATAACTTTTTAACGAAAATGTCTTCCTCTTAATAATTTGGCAGAGGTGTTGTTACACATATTGACTACATTTTGCATGAAAATTAGATTGACTCGTCAAGTAATGCACAAATGAGTACACATCAAAGAGTAAATTGCCACTGACAGACCTAAAAAGGCCTCCTAATACTTTTGAAAAGAGATTATTTTGTCTTCGACGTGTGCTCACTCATGCCTGACTCTACAGATTTATCTCAATTTCATACAAAATGTAGTCAGTATGTGTAACAACACCCCTGCCAAGTTATTAAGCGGAAGACATTTTCGTTAAAAAGTTATGCTATTCTATTCATGAACGAGTTGCTTTTTTGTCATCTTTTGTTGTTTCAATTTCATCCCCACTCTGGCACAATTCAAAATGTGCATGTTGGCAAACAATGCTTCGTGTTTATCCAAGCGTAAAGACATACCACACAAAAATGGTACCAGAAGATGCGGGAGAAGTTACTCTTTCAGAATATGTAAAATAATTTAGGGTTTATTAATTGGTTTTCTTTTCATTGACATTTTTCTAGGTGTAAAGTTTTTTTTGACTCACTCGGTATAAAGGGTTGCTATAAAAGCGTAAGGCACGTCAGCCCTCCCCAATCACCTAACTCCATGGTATAAGAGTGACCTAACTCAAGAAATGTGATGTTGAAGAATATTCTCTGGAGAGGCTTTGTTTGTATTAACACTTTTCACACCTTTCTTTTGTGCTATTGTTTGATGTTGTTTGTCTCGGAGCTCTCTGGAAAGCATTCTGTGTCTTGAGACCAACATCCAGGGATAGGCAAACAGAATGTTACCAGGGATGGGTCTTTATCTACACATTAATTTCAACTAAAGGAACTCCTGTAAAGGGAAAAGTTTAACCAAACAGGCCTGCAACCAAATATTGATTTAGTAACAATAAAATTAGAACAAATGAGATACGGGCTCAGTGAAAATTTAACAAAATAACACTTGTACCTTGTACAAATGTAGTTTTAATCCTGATGGCAGCTTGTCATACAGCTAGTGTCTGTCTAATAGGCCTTCTTTGTTTAGAGTCTTATCATGTGGGCCGTCAGGCTAATGGGCTAAGTAAATTTAAAAGTTAAAAAGAGTTAGGTAAGCACAATTTTTTAATTCCCTTTTCATGATTCTTTAATTTAAACGAAAATTTATTAAAATGGCATGTAGGACTAAAATTGCTTTTTAATTTAGTCACATTTGGCTGACGAAGAAACAGGTTTTTGATGGAAATAATATTATGAAGGGAAAGATGAAACAATCATAATTTCAAATTCTTTTTATTTTAATGAGGAAGATTAATAAAGTAAAGAGGTCCACAGTACACTGTAAAAAAAAAGCTGCATAAATTTACAGCAAATCTGATGGCAGCAGAGTCGCCATTGATTCTGATGTAAAAATACAGTTATTGCTGTTATTTTTTCCTATACACATTACCGGGAGTGATTTAAAAAAACTATCAGAATTGCTGTATTTAGTTAGAACGGAGCAAATCTGTATTTTTATTAACAAATTTGTATTTTTCTTTCTGTAAAAACACATTTTTTTTTTTACAGTGTAAAAGATTGTTTTACAAATGCTTGTGGATTGATAGGAGGACAGAAATCAGCTAAAATATTGGGTCTGAACAATTGTGTGTACCGGTAGTCCCATACTTGAATATGTGTGTGCAGTGCATGTGACTCTGCAGTATTTAGCCAATTTTTCATAATTTTTGGTGATTCCAAAACTTTACAACAACCAATTCTTAGAGAAATCATAGCTAGCTCTTCTACATTTTAATCTCACGACCTGAACTTTACTTTATCTTTGAAGGCTTTTAACCCGAAAATTTTACAAATTAGATTTTTTTTTAAAGCAGAAGTATTAAAGGTCATGATTGATGATTGATTTTAATTGCCTGAATATACGTTAAAATGTCAGGTAAGTTTTTCTACTCAGTTTGTAACAGAGTGGTTTTGCAACCCAGGCATTTTTCTTATATCAGCTTTTATCAAACAGATGGTAAAAAAGCCCCTTCCTTCACCCCCTCGCTGGTTTAAATACCTAGTGCCGAAACTTGAAGGCCAAAATACTCAGGACTTATTATAAACGCATCATATGGATGTTGGACCAATTGCAATGGATTGTACATCCAACGGTTGTGTCTGCAACAGCCCCATGCAGCTTAATTCATGTAAAGTTTTAAAAGAAAATTATGCTATCTAGTACTGAAGTTGTACAGATGGAGGAAATCAGGAAAATCTGAGAGGCTGAATGCAGTAAGAAATAAAGAATGAAAGATTAAGACAAGACAGATGAAAACAAAATTACAGTCTACTCTTGTTTCAGTGAGGTGCTTGCAACCAAGCCAATAGTTAATTAATATATTCACAGACCTTCAAATTTTACATAGTAATGAGGTATTCAAACAAACTGTTATTAAAGAATAAACTATATGTAGAATCCAGTTTGCATACGTTAGTTTTTGCAATGTCAGACAAATAAGATACTTCTCCGACGTAGCAACAAGTAATGTTCAAACTGGATCCCAAATATTGCAGAACTGTCATTCGTTAACAGTTTGTTTGAATATCGTTTTACTATGTAAAATTTAAAGGTCTGAGAATATACCACAAAACCAGCCCCATTACCTCATTATATAGCTGGGACAGGAAGAATGTGCCTCGTAACATGGGAGAGGACAGTATGAGAAAATATTGAGAGTAAACTCAGGCCCTTTTACTAGTGAAAGAACTAGATCCAATCATCGAAGCTGTTAATATTGCAACTGAAATCACATTAATGTTGTCTGACATTGATGATCAATTCTAGTAGACAAAATTCCTGGGAATTTAATATAAGGATAAAATAACAAAGGCAAACAGGCTTCACTTTTCTAGAGGTTTTTGACTCACAAAATGATAACATCTGCCTTTACTTCTGTTTTCCCTGTTCGGAACATAAGGAAATCAATGCCACTTGCTGTCTATACACTGTATGCCTTTCTTTGGCACTTCGGCAAATAAAACTTTCACTTTTTATTATAATACAAATGATTTTGTGTATTGTTTATGCTTTTGTGATGACGTACATGTATCAGAGTAAAGTGATAACGAGTTTGAGGAGTTAAATTCCTTGAGGGGGTAATAAAAAAAATCCAATATTCTTATTTTATCCTGTTTTCTTCCTGAGATACAATGTAGTAGAAGTTCTTTGTTTGGGTGAGAGTCTAGTCTTGTATGCATTGTTATACAGCCAAACTTGCCTCAGTAGAACATGCAGAAGTCAACTTATCACCAAAGTTGAAAGGTCATTTCTTTCTGGGAAGTTTTACTGTATTTATTCACATAAATCTGTCCATGATTTCCTAGGAATCATCAAATTGACACTGTAAAAAAAAAAAAAACTAAATCTATGTTCGATTTGTTGTAAGTAGTCACACAAGTTCTACATACATGTACATGTACCATCGAGCCTTTCATGGCACCAACGCCATGGCTTTTCACTTGGGTCTCCAGGGCCTATATACAATGTATTTTGTTTACAGGATCACTTAATTTTTTTTTTTTTATTTCTTTAGGAGGGATTAATAGAGTTTTACATCAAATAAAAAGGCATGTTATAAATCTGAGTATCAAATTGAGTATTGTTGCTCATCTCTAGCTTTACAGACAAGGGATGCCATGTTTATTTAACTTGTTAGTCCCCAATTTGTTTGGGCTAAAGAAGAAACACTGACATGTAATACAACTACACCTGTATGTTGCCTTTTATTAATTACATACAGGAAGTCACAGATACATGTAAGCAACTGTCAGATGCCAAGGAAATTATAATACATCCTCATCAATACTTACAATGTAAACAAGCCCAGATACAGTTCATGCATATGTTTTAACTCATTATGAATTTGGCATCATATAAAATAAGTAGTCTTTCTGTCTAGACACCCTGCATTGTGTATACGAGTGTGACGAAATAAGCTGATTATTATTTTTTTTTAAATTTTCAAATCATGTATCACTTGATAAATGGTCATACTCACATGTACAAGTCCCAGAGAAAACAATCAGGTACACTGATTGTTTTCTCTTCAACTTGTACAAGTGAGTGTGAGACAGTAAAATCAGAAATTCTTGTGAAATTTTCATAAGGGGTCAAGATTCACTTGAATTTCTTGTCGCAAAATACGAAAATGTGCATAAACCAAAACAGTAATTTGTTGCAATTTATGAAAGTTCATGGATTTTATTAACAAATTCACAAAGTTTCAAATTTTACTCAATAATGTTGAACTTCAGATAGCTACCTACAAAATGTACAGTGACGCCCTAGGCGCAAAAGATCGTGAACTCTTCTGTTATCTAGAAATGGATTTTAAAAATGACTTCTGAACCTACCTGATTCATAGCCACACAGGTGACTTCATATTTCCCTTCCTATCTAGTGGACTTGCTGCCATCCTCAATGAACCAGGTCCATAATCTGCTCCTCAAATCAATGTCCTCTCTCCATCATGTTTCCTATTAAAGATAAAAATAGAGGAAATAAGTTTCCTGTTATACATGTACACTGTAGTAAACAACCTTCAATTTCCTTTTAGTATATGAAAGCACGATAAACAAGGAAGACAGTGGAGAAAGAAGTAGATTACTCAATATAAATAAAAAGGCAATATTTTCCTTTTCACAATTGCACAAATCCTAATTCACATTTGCACATGATACAAACCCTAATCTGAATCCCCAAACCCATTTTGTATGACGTTCAGTTTTATGTTTTGCACATAGTGAGTAATAATTCAAATTGTAAAATTTATTCATAGCAAAATATTATTTTGTAATAATTGTATTGCAATAATTAAGTGTACATGTATGATACATGTAATTCACAAATTAAAATAGCTGTACAAATGGTCTTTTGTGGCTAAACTCTGATTGTAAGGGGCATTTTTTATGATTAAGAGGAGGTGAAAACATTGAGATAAGAAGATGATTCACTACAAATGAATACAATGCAAACAAATGACATCATCTATTCCACACACGAACACCATCTTTAAAGAGTAAGGACAAATATGTCTTGTACTCTTATAGTTTTATATCCAATAAGACTTTATATTATTACAAGCCTTTCATACTTATCTCAAAATTTGAAAGAGATACATGAAGTTATTTGTAAAATATGTCACAGACTTGGTGCATATTTTATTATGAGAAGCATGATTTGTACAAATAGCCTAAAAGCTAAGTTTTCTGGGGTATATATTTCAGCTTCTATGATGGTATCATACAGACCTGTCTACATTCACAATTATATTCAGAGCAATTTCATTCTATCAAAATGTTCCATACTTTCAAAGTCTGGGGGAGATTTATTGAGAACTCAAGTCAATAGTTCTACTTGTCTACCATAGATAAGCATCCATTAATTCATTTTAATTACAGTTCATTGGCAATTTACATGTCTGGTCAATCGATGCGTAAAATTTGTGCTCCAGCTATTCAAGGTCTGTGCAGCGCAATCAAGCAATTAAATCAATCAATTATCCAACCACAATTGAAATTAATTGACTATTGATTAAACTTTTTTTTCCAGCATTGCAGTTGATACTAATAATTTGATAATAAATAAATAACAAATCTGGATTTAAAATAACACTTCATATTAAATAATGTCAGATTCAATTAAAAAAAGGTGAATATAGTGATTCCAGAACTTCAAAATTACACCTCTGAATCAATCAATTTTTTTGTTTGTTTGTTTTTTTTTTTTGAGAGACACAGATCGGTAGACGGTCTGGAAACAAGTAGCCCTGATCTTCTCTTGTCTGGGGCCTCTATGCAGCGATGGTTATAATATTATGCTATCGAGGGAAGTCCTAAACTCTATGAAGGAACTGAGCAGGAAGACACGTTATCATGGCTTCATCAAAGACAGTTCAAGCAGGAGCTACAAGGTCATAATGTACCAACTTTGAGCTTGGAGTCAAGTGCATACAGTACATGTACAGAACCTTCTAGCTTTTTTTTATTAGGTTTCCTTGGGCTAATTTCTAGGTCTGTCCATAGGGTTTCTACATATAGTCTTGGCATGTGACAATCGCTCCATAATCACCACTTTGCTCTGTTTTACCCTGCATTCTGAAACTACTTTTGGTAAACGTTTGGGTCATTGTGATAATTACAACCAATCTGGTATGGTTTTGAGGATCAGGGGGGCATTTTATCAAAGGACTTGTCGGACATTTTGTCAGACAAATTTGCTCTCAGCCAATCTGATGCAAGCATTTCAGTAGCTTATAACAGTTTGTCACATACATTTGTAAAACGTCCGACAAGTCCTTTCATGAAACGCCCTTCAGGCTTACATATATTAAAGGGAAAGTTCACCCTGGGTTTAAATTGGTTCTAAAAAAAAAAAA
>CALNVZ010003433.1:33159961-33181752 GCA_940671915.1 Paracentrotus lividus
CCACTTAATTTCCTGTATTTCCTTTTTCTCATGTCTCAGCAATTTTTTAAACAGATCTTTATTCTGTTGTTATATAAACTACTATTAAAGTGTTTGCATGAATGATCAAAATCCTGTAGATGGCCCCTTTCAATATTTGACCATTGTAGAAAAGGAGCTTTGTGGGGCAGGTTCTCTTTGAGATGATCTGATGGCCTATAAATAACGGCTATGCTCTTAATTAAGGGGAATCCAACCCAAGGAGAGAATCAACCTTTACAGGAAGAGGAAAATGTAGAGGAGCATCTAAAAAAAAGTTTCATCCAAATCGGTTGTGTAAAATAAAAAGAGGAAAGGCTAATGGAATGGGAAAAGGGGGTCAGGTTTGGTTTTCCTTTCTTTTATTTTTTTGGGGGGGGATCTCTAAATTTGGATCATCGGCTTCAAAATGGCCGATCTTTATGGACAACTCTCCATTCGTTTTTACACAAATTTTCAGATTTTCCCCATTTTCTTTCGAAAACATTAGTTTTACCTCCTTCTGAGCTCACATATGTTGCAGTGAAATATATTTCCCAGTGACATATTTTGAGCTCAGAAGTAAAGAAGACATATTTTGAAAGAAAATGGGGGGAGGAATCTGAAAATTTGTGTACAAATGGAGGTTGTCATAAAATCGGCCATTTTTGAAAGCCATTGTTGCAATGTTGAGGATATCCATCGAAACGGTACACCGAGACTTTCCAAACTTCCACAACTCTCTTATTTTATAACCGATTTTTGATGGAACACTTTTTTTGAAAGCTCCTCTCCATTTTCCTCTTTTCCTGTAAGGTTGATGTCTCTCCTTGGTTGGGATTCCTTTAAGTAACCCATTGACTTGGAAAATTGCTCTTATTTTTTGGTTTGACTCAGTAACTCCGCACACACGTCCACCACTTAGCAGCAATGAGCACAAATAGGAGGTACACACTGTGTTCCATTTTTGTGTCCTACCACGTTCGGCGTTTCATATCAGGATTAAGAAAGGAAACTAGGAATTAAATTGGTGGCCTTAGGCTTATATTTGCTGCATATGTTTTGACATTTTCAAAACTCTTGTTTTACCATACAAATGCAAGAAGATTATTTTAAACTTATTTGATTGTCTTTGTAAATCATTTTTTATGGTAATTTTTTTAAAAATTCAATCAAAAGTATGTTTTACATTTAAAGCGATGCAAAAAATATATACCAATTTGTGGCAAATAAAGGCAGCAAGCTTGTCACCAAATGAGCCTTCAAACAATTCCTGTCAGGAACGTTTTGAAGACTCTTTTATGTAGGAGAATACAAAAATGCCAAGGTCGAATTTTTAAAAGGAAACTATTTTGTTTTGACCTTGGAATCATTTAAAAAACTCAGGTTTAAAAGTACTGTGACCCCTTTGTAGTTTGCTCTTATCTAACTGAATCGAATAGTTTGCAAATGAATATGCATTATTTATGATCTAATCAAACTGCCAACAAGCCAATTAATTGCCAATGGTGGATCGAAATTGTGAAGAATACTTTGTAAATTCTGCATGGTTTTGCAAATCCAGAAATATGTGCTTTTTCAAATCAATGTGTAATAACTTTGGTCACACAGTTGACATCCATGAGATACTAAGATGTTACATATTTTCATAACGCATGGAGATCATTTTAATAAAATTTGTTGTAAACACTCTATTCTGCAACTTGTTTAAAGCGCAGTTGTATACCTCCCCACACTCTAATATGCCACTTTCAGTCCAGAACTACCCATATTTGCAGTAGCGGACGCACCGGGACCGATGTTTTATCATACAATGAATGTAATGCTGCCATGCGTAAACATATAGAGCCGCTTGTGTCCTCAGAGAATTTGCCCGAGAAATGCATTCATTCGGATCTCTTGGGATCCGCGCCTGTATTGTAGTATATTCCTCTCCTCAACACAACATAATTTTGATAGCTTGAATGACCACCTGAATGATAACCAAAATTATCCCAGCTACTTTTTACAACATTTCTGGTATAATGTTTACCAAGTAAAAAAGAAAAAGAAAAAAAATATGGAGTATTATTATCTTTTTCAGATAACCCATTATCAGGTTAATTTCCTGAATTTTGTTTCCTCAAAAGGAATGTTTTTTGAAGACTATGTAACTTTTGTACAATGCTTCTTTTCATAATCGCCACAGGGCTTACATGTACTCCCCTTTGATTATCAACATGTAAAGTGACACATTACAAAAGAGCTTAGATTGCAAGGTTCAAGACAAATACATGGCCAGGAAGCTGCAAGTCCAGTAGGAAACCGAATCTGATGCCAGAATGCATTAAATTCTTCTGCTACATGATGTGTTAGCTGTTAATACATGTTTTTCCTTTTTACTCCTTTTCTGCTGTGGTGCTATCAAGTTAAGCCCTACTACTTTAGTCACTTTACATTTTGTGGACCAGGGTAGTTATACATAAATTGCATATCAATTGTAAAGGCCTACTTTCAATCTGCCTGGAGAGAGGATGTTGTGTCATCACTTTCTAAGTGTCAAAAAGTGGAAAAGGGGGAGATTATCGGATTACTTTATTGAGTACTGAAATTACTGTGGGCCAGGCCCTTGCATAAAAAGTTTGGATTCTACGCATCTAAAAACTTGATTTTCAACTAAATCAGGGATTCATATTGGACCGTGTTTGATTTTTTTTTTAGTTGCATAGAATTCAAACTTTTTATGCAAGTGATCCCTGCATTTCATAAACGTAGATTAACTATCCACTATTCAGGGAACACTGTACTATAGGAAAATATTCCCAGAAATAGTTTGCCAAATTTACTTATCATAGATATTATTTTTAATCCAGTGGTTCTTTGTTAAAAATACAAATGTACAGTACCTGGTATCGGTACTCTCCCTACAGAGACCACATAATTGTAATTTGTACTGTTTATCATTAGATTTTCTACAAGAGTTGAGGGGTATATAGTGAGAGAGGCATTGTTTTGTTTTGAGGCGGATCTTCACCTTCATGACTTTCCTCTGGAGCTGTAAACAGCTGTATAAGAACCAGAGCATGTTATAATAATAAAACATCTCTTCCTCTTGTCCCTGCTAAACTAGCAAAAGTATGCACCTCAATAACCTAGTAAATGCACCTTTTAGCTGATGTTTTTGCATTATTTCTATTCTAGAATGTATGAACAATGCATGGTTAAAGAGCAAAATCAATTATGAATTTGAATATGTTCTGTGCATTACATTTGTGCCCCTTCATAATGAGTAATTTTGAATGGAAAATAAACCCCTTAGAAATCTTTAAATCGGCATTTCTGAAGTTATGCTGTTTAAAGTGCTTTCCATTTTTGTGCATTTTTTAGTGCCATTTGTAACTGAATTTAGACCTCCTTTAGTCCATGAAAAGCTGGACCTGAGTACCTACATAAAATACTTGGGCTGGGGTCTTTTGGAAGACTGGTTTGGTGATATTGTTCAGTTAGACTCAAAATTTAATTTTTAAGTTTCTTGACAGTCGTTGCTTGAATAGGAACAGCATGTAGGACTCCTGGTAAGAAGATTACAAATCGTTCGCGCATATAGGGCAGGTGTCACCATTACTCTGAATATTCTCCTCAGGGAAGTATAATGATAAACGATAGTACATTGCCATACATGTACTGTTATGTAGGCATTGATCGACCAATCACAAGACAGCAGTGTCGGTTCATTGCACTGTTCAAGCTCTGATGATGTATAATGTGACTATGTGGTGCCCTTGGGAGGGATTCATCGTATTTAAGTATGTTTCAGGGCAATTTCCAGCAGACAGACCATTATTGAAAATCCCACCTGAGGAGGAATTTGCGCCCTTTCATGCAGGGAAAATTTTTCCTGGATCACATCGCAATTTGCTATGCAATTTTCGGTGGTGATTGCTACACAAAATTTCTTGTTGATTGTAATACTGTTTGTCGGGAGTACTTCCCCATCAACCAATTACTTCTAATCAAATTTGAGAAGCAAAAATTATTCCTAGTGGTGGTCATGTGGATCTAGCACTTTCTACCGCTTAGATATCGTTTACATTTCACTCAAAGACGAATTCCATGTTACCTACTCAAGAATGATTTGTCATGCTTCATGTTACAATATCTGTGGGAGAGTCTGATAACGCAGAGCAACAGCGGTAGCGGTGTCAAGTGATGTCTCTTTCTACAAATGTAGTACTCTGATTATATCATTAGTTTTGTGGTTTGGGTTGTAAACCCACTACATGTAATGGTCCCAGATTCCTTATTTATAGTCACTTATTAAAAATGAAGTAAAAATGTTACTTTTGACACTTTATCAATGTCTCCACAAGATCCACAACAAGAATCATTTCATAACAAAAATCAAAATCTTACTGTTGTTGCAAAAAAACTTTTGTTTCATCCCTTAGTGGTCTGTGCATCAAGTTTTAGAAGATGTTTAAAAACCAAAACAATTCAAACTTGCCGTTTAATAGCACTTTTGCTAAATTTTCCTGGCGCCACGGATCTACAAAGGAGCTACAATGTAGCTGTTACACTAGCTTGATAATGTTTCTCATAGCCGGTACGGGGATCAAGAGGAAAAAACTCAAAGTAAGCTTTTTTTGAAACTGGTGCTGCATGACATCAGCCTAAGAATGAAGGATAGCCTTATTATACGGTTTTATAACTGGATCAATTCAACCAACACTGATCGGGCTAAACATCTCAAGATGATTAAGTGCTGCTCAATTTGTTCGCAATTTCACCTATTAAAGGTGCCAATTTCGGAAAAGCCCAATGTGACTTGATCAAGAGCTGAGATTTCAACAAATAAGCATGCCTATTTGAGAGAAAAGCCTAGTATTCTTGCTCGGAGCACTTACCGTACTTAAGGGATAAAAAATAGCATGCTATATTCTCCGCTCTTGAAACTAATGAAACACCGACTACAGTGTCCATGTCCATAGAACTTTCTATTTGCACTTGTTCTACTCATGCTACAAATCCATTATCAGGTGCCTGTCAAAGTCTGTGCATGACCTTGCATTGTGTACAAGGTCAGATCTTGTGGAGAGCTTAATCTTACCACTTGTTCTTGATGGGAATGGCACACTCAGGGCGCCCGGTAACACAAAGGTTATGCACATCAATCGCAAAAGTTGCATATCCAATCACCAATCACTGTTGCATGCAAGTTTGTTCAAATGACTGATCAGTGACCAATTCAATGCTTCTTTCAAATTGCGATTGACTCGCAACTCTTTTGTGTTACGGGCCCAGGAGGGCATTTTTCATCAAAGAACTTGTCGACATTTTTCCGACAAATTTGCTTCAGCCACAATCAGATGCAAGCATTTCCAGTAGCTTATAACAGTTTGTCGCATTTGTATAAAACGTCCGACAAGTCCTTTCATTGAAACGCCCTCGCTGGTGGTTTCCACACACTAGCTCAAGCTAGACAAATAGTGCACTAACTGGGAGGTGGATCAGGCTAAAAGCACAAATTGTCAAACGCGAAGTTGATGTGCGCCTGCATTAGCCAAGAGCTTGATGCTGACATTCAATTTTACGACTTGACCTTGAGATGCTACAAACAGCACCCTGAGTGCGATGATGGGGATTGGCTTATCAGGGCTAGTGCAGACCACTCAGAGATAAGGGCATCATTTTGAGGCCAAAACCACATGTTAAGCTTAAGTAGTATTAGTGAAAATTTTGCGACACCAGAGAAATATAAGTTGCTTGTACAAATTGTACAAGCAATTTCCAATAAAAAAAAAATTGTTTGACAGAATGCTGCAATTGCCCTACATGTACAATGTAGGCCTACATGGACTACATCACGTCAACGAAAGCCATGCATATAGGTGGTCGTCCCTGGTTCTATTGTCATTCAAGCGATAAATCCTTCCAAATTGCACTAGAATTGTAGGCTTATATCTTAAATGAATAAAGTGTGCATGGGGCTATCTAAAGAATATCCCTGTGAATGATTAATCAGGCCTGTATAGTGTTATAAAATGATGTTACATTTTGTAGTGTCCTTGTTGCGGTCATTGTAAAATGATTGGGCATTTTGTTGTATAAAACTCTATGTCAAAAAACCCCGCTTGAAAAGTTGAAGAAACACAAAGAATAGACATAGGCCTCATAGCAAACATACATTATGATGTTAGGAATTTTAAAGAGAAGTACTCTGGGCTCAAAACAGGCGGGTCATGTTGTGTATTACAAAAGCAAAGAGAAATATAGGTAACAGATCAAATAGATTTGAGATAAATCAGATTAAAATGAGAATTTATGAATGGTTGTATGATATATTTCATCTTCTAATGGATGCAATCTCTTTAAAATCATATAAGTTTGGAATTGAAATGTTATTTGCCCAAATTTGTGTTAAGAAGCAAATAATTTCCCAGAGAATTCAGTCACATAGGGTCTTCAATTTCATTCAATTCAATTCAATTCAATAATGGTTATTAACAATAAAGCATTTTTACAAAAAATACAGTAAAAACTGAGCTAATCTTGCTTTACATTATTGAAACAGGTATACATGAACTATACAAGTGTAAAAAAATCAGTTTCAGTAAAACGTTTATAAAACAAGCATCCTTAAAATAGCAAGCTCTTATAAATAATTCAAAGACACGTAAAAGCAAAGATTGAGAAAGAGGACTAGCCACAAAATGTTCGGAGATAAGACGAAAATGAGATCAAACTTTGATTGAGGTAGGTTTACCAGAAAGGCAAAAGGCTATTTTTGAACATTTGGTTTTGAACTTGTATTGGTTGAAATGCGATTTTCTTTTCCCCTCCAATTCTTATTTCATCAGACATGGAGCTTCGGTTCAGATATTGGTAACGTATGTTAGTACTTGAATCATGCAACTGCATCATAGAAAAAAAAGAAGAAGAAAAAACAACAAACTTTAAGGGCTGTGAAGACTTGTTGGCCACATGTAGGTGACTGCCATGCAAATTTAGCAGTTTTTGATAATTTTCTGTCTTTTCTGGGATGATGGATGTTGAAAAAGGAAAGGTAATGACATCCTGTTATGATACTACAGTGGAGCCCACTCAATTGACTTTCCTGTGTTTACACACAAAAACCCACTCATACATGGCTATTAATATTTATCAAAAGTGGCATTGTAATGAATATCTTTGAAGATGATTAGGCCTATGCTATGTTTTGAAGGAAAGAAATGACATCCTGTTATTGAATTCCCCCACTCATACAGAATTGAATTTTATTGTTTGTTTTTTTAAAAAACACCAACACACCACACAAGAAAAAAATATGGTCTAATTCCAAAACTGATACTGATACAATGTATTTTTAGTAATACAATGTGTTACTGTTAGTATGAAAAAATTTTGTATAGAGAAAACTAGGCGTTTCTGGTTAGCATTGAAAATAGGAATTTTTAAACAAGTTTTGAGAAACTTTGTGTACCATGTAGGTAACAAGGCTCTTATGATGAGTGTAATCTACAGTGTTGATAAAGCCCGGCAGCTCAAAGCGTCTCTAGTTTGAAACAATGGGTAGATTTTTAGGATCTGTTATTATTACTTTTTGATCAATTGGATTAATAGCAACATGTGAAGGTCTAAAGGTCATCTCCAGATCAAACAACACCAGAGAAAGTAGGGCGCAATAAGCTGCCTAAAAGGCAATAATTTTCCACCATATTTCAATTTCACTGGAAATTTTTGTTTTCAGAGGAATTCTAGTTTATGAATTTTTCTAAAAGGAAGGTTGACAAAATTTGTTGAAATGATGATCTTAAAGGACAAACAGTTCTACCTATATGATGGGAAAATGTCCAGACACATCAATTCTTTATGTCTGAGTCTTGGACAGTCTGGGTTGGTTACGGCCAGATTTCCCCAGGGATTGTAATGGAGTCAAGGTCAAAGGTCCTGTTAAGGTTTAGGGATTTTAGGCTAAGATCGAGCGGCATCATTCCAAGCATGAAGGTACAGAAGTGATGATTTCAATGTGATACACGTTAGCTCAATGCTATGAAATTATGAAAGACTATTGCTTTATTTTGACAATTCATTTGATGCTTGTATAAATTTGTTGTGGATAATTCTCTATTGAATCAACTTGGATGGGGGGGGGGTGAAACTTTCTCGTTATCAATATTCCAAATATTGTTTTTTTTTTTTCAACTAAAGATGCATCACATTAGAGACTTCTGTAACACATGGTACTAGTTCCTATGTCGCGTATGAGCTTTTTCTGGCTCTGAAGCTAAATTTCCTTAGACTGTGGTAAGCAGCATGAGATGGGATTTTACGTCTGATCCATGTTTCTAGAACGAGTATATTTAATATAGGTCATGGTGAAAAGGTCAATGTCTGTGAGGTTTTTAGAGACTGAGCTCTCCTGTGTCAAGAGATGTGAATTAGTCTTTCTTTCAGACGTTTTATTCCACCCCATATTTCAAAAGGCAGTTTGCAGGGACGTACCCGCTTCCCTGCCAAAGTTTTTGAAAGTATTTTTAAATGGTCATATCGATATGACTTGGATGCAAATGTTGTGAAACACTTATGTTTCTTGAGCAACGAGGCATTTGATCTACATTTGCTTCTCTCCACACAGGTGTTAAATGCGTTAGCTTGCTGATATGCTTAAAGTGCTACTATGTTCACCACTTTTTATTTAAAAGCTGCTCACTTTTAAATACCATGATCCCTCACATTTATCCCCAAGTTTGATTTGTATCCTTTGCGTTTAGTGTCAGGTTCTACAGCTTCTGATCACATTGAGGCATTGAAAGACTAAGGTTCTGGAACGAGATTGACAAATAAAGGGTTTCTATAGCTCAGTTGCTTAGACCTCCGTGCCCTCTCTATCAATCAGTGAGGGTCTTGTTCGAAATCTGTGAGTGGGAATTCACACTTTCTGTTGTCTCATTTTTTTAATGTTTTTATAATCAAAACACACAAATTTAATTTGTGCCTTGAATGCAACAAAATAGACACAAATACACTTGGACATAATTTCAAAACACCATCTTGATAAGGATCAGGGTCCACACCTACATGGGCCTACATAATGTAATGTATATCATGACCATTTTATTGCCATTGTAATTATTTTTATAAAGTTAGAGCAGTAATTATCGTGAGAACTTTCTTTAAAGCTCAACAGCCACTCTTTAGAGAGGTAGATTCGTCGGCGGAGTTTTTTTTTTTTTAGTATAGCACCGAAGAACATTGTTCCATCGTTCATAAAGTTATTCGTAAACTTAGAAAAACTAGGTGAACACCTCCAGAGCATGAATGACCCTATCTAAAGATGATTATTGAATTAAAATATTTTTGTAACTTAAGATACCTGTATCAGCCTATGTGATGACTGCCACACCCAGCTGTACTTCTGTAGATACGAGGAGGACACTTTGGTATAAACTGCAGATTAGCATCCTTTATGTTTTCTTCTCCTTGCTGATTTTCAATTTGATTTTGATTGACCGAATGCACCATGCAGTGATGTGCCTTCATTTATTGGCCAAACCCCTGTTACTCACCTGCTTGAAGGCTTGAGAAATACCAAGAGTGTGTTCAATGTCCAGTTTCAAATTTATACGCCAACATGAATCATGATACAAAACGCAATCACAAAACACAAACACAAACGCGATCAGTGGTGCACCTTCAGTGTCCAAAATTTAAACGTGTTTATACGTCGATCGTCTTTAAATTCCCACTCTCAAAAAACAAATATCTTCTCCTTTTTCAATTGCACCGGAAGCTTCCATTGCGAGAGCACATTTAAACACGTTTGAAAACTAAATCTGTTCAGTGTCGCATTTCGTTGCAATCGCGATGCTCAAGGTCGTAAAATTGAAGCTGATTGTGTTTGTAAACGCATCTTTTTGGCGTTTAAATTTTCGGCGTTTAAATTTAAATTGAGATTTGAAACACGTTTATTTTTACAACCGGGGATGGGGGACAATGAACACCCTCTTTGTTTTTCTTTATATCAGCGTTTTGTAATTGCGTTTTGTATCATGATTCATGTTGGCGTATAAATTTGAAACTGGACATTGAACACACTCCAAGAACATCCCGCAACAGGTTGCGTGTCTTCCAGAAATCATCTACAGTATTGAAATATGAAGTGTATGTTGAGAGACCTTTTTACATTGCGTCCTAGAAAAACAGTTAACCCAACTTTGAGAGACTCTTGTAAAAATTTCATAATGTATGGTATTTATTTAAATAAAATTTTAACTCTTAACTTCTATCCAGTGATACCAAACTAGTAAGCCTGAGTCATAGCGGACTCTTCCGATTCCTGATGTTGTTTTACAAGCTGTTGGGATGACCTGATGTGATGACCAGGTGACAAAGATGACTGAGTACTTGGGCGTTAAAAAAGTGTCAAAATTGCCTTGTACCAAGTTTGGGCAACAGCAACCCAAAAAAGACCACAATCAGATATTAGATCAATGGGTTGTAAACCAAATTGGATCCTCCTCCAATAATCATCTGTTATAGGGCAGATGTTGTAACTATTCTTTAAATTCAAGAAGCATTTTTGACATATTTTATGAGAAAATATGTTCCCGGTACTGTGCTCCTTGAGAAGCTACAATTTCATGTAAAAAAAGTTGATACGAACTTTACTGCAGTGCATGTATATGCAGTGTAGTTAAATGCTTTTTGACTGGCGTTCGTTAGAGAGCAGCATATTTGGTACTGTGCTGATGGAAATTTGTAAAAGACTTCAAATTGTTAATTATCTAGTTCCTCTACATAATAAGCCCCCTCTAGCTGAGTTCAGATTTTCCTGTTGTAGACCTAATTGCTTGTTTTAATAGTAATTGAGTGAAATAACAAAGCTGCCAAGATTCAACTTAAAATAATAAATCGATCTTAGTCTTCTTTTTACAGTGTTCTTATTTTCTGAAGAACTAGATTATTTGAGTTTAATTAATTTAATAATGATGAATTTATAATATTTTCCTATATTGGAGTATGGAAAAGAAATGCTTAAATACCATCATTAGCAAATATTTAAGACCACCTTAAAATTTGTGTGCATAATATGTATATTCTATTATGGAATATACTGTAGGCCTACATATTTTGGAATATACCGTACTTGTACATAACAGTAACAACAGGCTTATACAGCCTAGTAGTATGATGTGCATAGGTAATCAAGATTTTTGGTTTTTACTTGTATCTGATCTTCAAACTAAAACCCATTTGAATTTATTAAAGAGAAAAACAAATTTGTACATGTAGTCCAACAAGCTTCATTTGCAATCACTACCAGTACTGAAACAGAGGCCTATTATATGCCACTTTTACAAATCAATCGCACATGTTCATACTAGAGCCGAATGTTGGAACATATTTTTGTAACCCCAAATAATGTTGCAGAATATTAGCCATATTGGAAATAAACGTTAAGCCTACATAATCTCGTACTTGATCCTTACATCCTGTCCCAGTATTGAAACATTCAGTTGATTGAGGGTCCACATCCATATTATTAGGCGGTGCTGCACTAACTTGAACTAGAAAAATAATGTGAGCACTACGATGGGGATCAGGGGGGATAACCCGAAAAAGCTGTCAAGCCCGAAATTGATGTTGCACTAGTTAGCGTGATTTAGTTCTGGCTAGCTCGAGCCGAAAAGTTTGACAATTTTGACCTTGAGCTGCATGAACAAGCGTGATATGTGTATGATGGGATGGTTAGGTTGGAGGCTAGCAGAGGACCATTTGAATTAGTGTGCTATTTCAAGGTAAAAATTAGACAAATAGCCCTAGTTTGGAAGTAAGCCCACGATGACTTGGGTTGAGATTTTGCCCCACATGTATTTAACGCGCTATTTGAGAGAAAAGGCCTGATATTTTTGATCGGGCTATTTCATCGGATCAGAAATAGTGCTCTATTTTCAAGCTCGAGCTAGTGCAGCGTTACCTTCTGATGATAGGACAACTACCTGTTCAGTGAATATCTGACCACATCCATATTTAGATCATATAAATATATCAAGGTTTAGGGGACCATATTTAGATTATAAATCCAAGTTGAGACAACCTTATTTAGCATCATAAATTTTTCCATGTGTAGCCTTCATGACATGTTTTAAATCCTTTTTCAAGGTCATGTCTGTTATTTTCTATATTGTTGAATGGGAACATGGACCAAAAATTAATCTAGTTTGTACAATGCGTACCAGGGAATATTTTAACAAGTTGTTGAGCGAGGGTTACAATTCCCTGGTTTATCCATTGGTTTATCCATAGCTTGTATAGTATGATGTCAAAGCATCATATTAAAGGGGAAGCTCACCCTGGAATTTTATTAGTTTAAAAAAAATGCAGAAAAATACAAAAAAAATATGAACGAAAGTTTGAAGAAAATCTACCAAAAAATAGTGAAGTTATGAATACTTCAATTTTTTATTCTGTAACGTCAGGTGCAAGCAGCCCTCCCATGTGTTGTCCTTTTTCATGGTTCTTGATAAAGGAATGGGTCAATTTGATAGAGGCATGTATATTAACATAAGTTTCATGATGTATCGACCACACAGGTGAAATAATTAATTTTCTTCTGAAAAATGACACTTTATGGAATTTACACTACATAACTGCTCGCAAGTGACGTCACAAAATAAAAATTTCAAATATTCATAACTTCTTCATTTTTGGTCGATTTTCTCCAAACCTTCACTCAGATTTTTTTTTTTTTAGAACCAATTTAAACCCAGGGTGAACTTTCCCTTTAATATATGTAAGCCTGAAGGGCGTTTCATGAAAGGACTTGTCGGACGTTTTACAAATGTATGTGACAAACTGTTATAAGCTACTGAAATGCTTGCATCAGATTGGCTGAGAGCAAATTTGTCTGACAAAATGTCCGACAAGTCCTTTGATAAAATGCCCCCCTGATCCTCAAAACCATACCAGATTGGTTGTAATTATCACAATGACCCAAACGTTTACCAAAAGTAGTTTCAGAATGCAGGGTAAAACAGAGCAAAGTGGTGATTATGGAGCGATTGTCACATGCCAAGACTATATGTAGAAACCCTATGGACAGACCTAGAAATTAGCCCAAGGAAACCTAATAAAAAAAAGCTAGAAGGTTCTGTACATGTACTGTATGCACTTGACTCCAAGCTCAAAGTTGGTACATTATGACCTTGTAGCTCCTGCTTGAACTGTCTTTGATGAAGCCATGATAACGTGTCTTCCTGCTCAGTTCCTTCATAGAGTTTAGGACTTCCCTCGATAGCATAATATTATAACCATCGCTGCATAGAGGCCCCAGACAAGACAAGCTCAGGGCTACTTGTTTCCAGACAGTCTACCGATCTGTGTCTCTCAAAAACAAAACAAAAAAATTGATTGATTCAGAGGTGTAATTTTGAAGTTCTGGAATCACTATATTCACCTTTTTTTAATTGAATCTGACATTGTTTAATATGAAGTGTTATTGTAAATCCAGATTTGTTATTTATTTATTATCAAATTATTATTATCAACTGCAATGCTGGAAAAAAAAGTTTAATCAATAGTCAATTAATTTCAATTGTGGTTGGATAATTGATTGATTTAATTGCTTGATTGCGCTGCACAGACCTTGAATAGCTGGAGCACAAATTTTACGCATCGATTGACCAGACATGTAAATGGCCAATGAACTGTAATTAAAATGAATTAATGGATGCTTATCTATGGTAGACAAGTAGAACTATTGACTTGAGTTCTCAATAAATCTCCCCCGACTTTGAAAGTATGGAACATATTGATAGAATGAAAGGAAGTACTCTCAATTGCTCTGAATATAATTGTAAATGTAGACAGGTCTGTATGATACATGTACCATCATAGAAGCTGAAATATATACCCCAGAAAACTTAGCTTTTAGGCTATTTGTACAAATCATGCTTCTTATAATAAAATATGCACCAAGTCTGTGACATATTTTACAAATAACTTCATGTATCTCTTTCCAATTTTGAGATAAGTATAGAAGGCTTGTAATAATATAAAGTCTGATTGGATATAAAACTGGAAGAGTACAAGACATATTTGTTCTTACTCTTAAAATGGTGTTCGTGTATACATAGAATAAATGATGTCATTTGTTTGCATTGTATTCGTTTGTAGTGAATCATCTTCCTATCTCCATGTTTTCACCTCCTCTTAATCATAAAAAATGCCCCTTACAATCGAGGTTTAAACACAAAAAGACCATTTGTACAGCTATTTTAATACATGAATTACATGTATCATACATTTAATAATTGCAATACAATTTATACAAAATAATATTTTGCTTTGAATAAATTTTACAATTTGAATTATTACTCACTATGTGCAAAACATAATACTGAATGTCATACAAAGTGGGTTTGGGGATTCAGATTAGGGTTAATTTCATGTGCAAATGTGAATTAGGGTTTGTGCAGTTGTGAAAAGGAAAATATTGCCTTTTTATTTATATTGAGTAATCTACTTCTTTCTCCACTGTCTTCCTTGTTTATCATGCTTTCATATACTAAAAGGAAATTGAAGGTTGTTTACTACAGTGTACATGTATAACAGGAAACATATTTCCTCTATTTTTATCTTTAATAGGAAACATGATGGAGAGAGGACATTGATTTGAGGAGCAGATTATGGACCTGGTTCATTGAGGATGGAAGCAAGTCCACTAGATAGGAAGGGAAATATGAAGTCACCTGTGTGGCTATGAATCAGGTACATGTAGGTTCAGAAGTCATTTTTAAAATCCATTTCTAGATAACAGAAGAGTTCACGATCTTTTGCGCCTAGGGCGTCACTGTACATTTTGTAGGTAGCTATCTGAAGTTCAACATAATTGAGTAAAATTTGAAACTTTGTGAATTTGTTAATAAAATCCATGAACTTTCATAAATTGCAACAAATTACTGTTTTGGTTTATGTACATTTTCGTATTTTGCGACAAGAAATTCAAGTGAATCTTGACCCCTTATGAAAATTTCACAAGAATTTCTGATTTTACTGTCTCACACTCACTTGTACAAGTCCCAGAGAAAACAATCAGTGTACCTGATTGTTTTCTCTGGGACTTGTACATATGAGTATGACCATTTATCAAGTGATACATGATTTGAAAATTTTAACAAAAATAATAATCAGCTTATTTCGTCACACTCGTATACACAATGCAGGGTGTCTAGACAGAAAGACTACTTATTTTATATGATGCCATTCATAATGAGTTAAAACATATGCATGAACTGTATCTGGGCTTGTTTAATTGTAAGTATTGATGAGGATTGTTATAATTTCCTTGGCATCTGACAGTTGCTTACATGTATCTGTGACTTCCTGTATATAATTAATACAAGCAACATACAGGTGTAGTTGTATTACATGTCATTGTTTCTTTCTTAGCCTGAGCGAATTGGGGATTCAGAAATTAAATGAAAATTAAATACCTTTTCTGTTAAAGCCAGATATAAGCAATAATCAAATTCAATAATAAGATTTATTATAAAGTGCCTTTTTCTATTAGAAGTAAGGCAAGTTTCTCCCTCCTATGGAAATTCAAAAAGAAAAATCAGGTGAACCTGTGAGCAAAATACAATGTATAGGCCCTACGTGCACATGTATACCGGTCGGTACCTAGAAGTGAAAAGCCATGGGGTTGGTGCCATGAAAGGCTCGATGGTACATGTATGTAGAACTTGTGTGACTACTTTTAATACAACAAATCGAACATAGATTTAGTTGGGTTTTTTTACGGTGTCAATTTGATGATTCCTAGGAAATCATGGACAAATTTATGTGAATAAGAGTGTGTTCAATGTCCAGTTTCAAATTTATACGCCAACATGAATCATGATACAAAACGCAATCACAAAACTCAAACACAAACGCGATCAACGGTGCACCGTTCAGTGTCCAAAATTTAAACGTGTTTATACGTCGATCGTCTTTAAATTCCCCACTCTCAAAAAACAAATATCTTCTCCTTTTTTCAATTGCACCGGAAGCTTCCATTGCGAGAGCACATTTAAAGCTAATCTAGTGTTGTAGTCATGAGATGGAATCATGAAAGAAACCTTCTCAAAGTGATTGGAAAGGTTGATAACAATGCACCTAAGAATTATTTAATGATTCGAGGTTTTGGAATGTAGAAAATGATGAGAAATTTACCAAATTCTTCTAAGAGTAACATGCACTGCACTCAAAAATGCATGTATGGGACTACATGGCCATGTGCTCACATGTGCGGGACCCGCACTTTTCAGCTTTTTTGGTCATATTATCATTATGAGGGCATCTGAAAAGCAATCCTTTTCAGTGGATCTTCCTACAATATAATTCTTCCTAAATACCTCAAAAATAATTTGAAAGCTCACAATTATTTTCTTGACCCATGGTTCACCTTTCCCACTACACTAGATTCCCTTTAAACACGTTGAAAACTCAATCCTGTTCAATGTCGCATTTCGTTGCAATCGCGATGCTCAAGTTTGTAAAATTGAAGCTGATTGTGTTTGTAAACGCATCTTTTTCGGCGTTTAAATTTTCGGCGTATAAATTTAAATTGAGATTTGAAACACGTTTATTTTTACGACCGGGGATGGGGGACAATGAACACCTCTTTGTTTTTCTTTATAACAGCGTTTTGTAATTGCGTTTTGTATCATGATTCATGTTGGCGTATAAATTTGAAATTGGACATTGAACACACTCTAAATACAGTAAAATTTCACAGAAAGAAATGACCTTCGACTTCGGTGATAAGTTGACTTCTGCATGTTCTACTGAGGCAAGTTTGGCTGTATAACAATGCATACAAGACTAAACTCGCACCCAAACAAAGAATTTCTGCTACATTGTATCTCAAGAAGAAAACAGGATAAAATATGAATATTGGATTTTTTTTTTATTACCCCCTCTAGGAATTTAACTCCTCTAACTCGTTATCACTTTACTCTGATACATGTACGTCATCACAAAAGCAAAAACAATACACAAAATCATTTGTATTATAATAAAAAGTGAAAGTTTTATTTGCCAAAAGTGCCAAAGAAAGGCATACAGTGTATAGACAGCAAGTGGCATTGATTTCCTTACTGTTCCGAACAGGGAAAACAGAAGTAGAGGCAGATGTTATCATTTTGTGAGTCAAAAACCTCTATAAAAGTGAAGCCTGTTTGCCTTTGTTATTTTATCCTTATATTAAATTCCCAGGAATTTTGTCTACTAGAATTGATCATCAATGTCAGACAACATTAATGTGATTTCAATTGCAATATTAACAGCTTCGGTGATTGGATCTAGTTCTTTCACTAGTAAAAGGGCCTGAGTTAACTCTCAATATTTTCTCACACTGTCCTCTCCCATGTTACGAGGCAGATTCTTCCTGTCCCAGCTATATAGCAATGTAATGAGGTAATGGGGCTGGTTTTGTGGTATATTCTCAGACCTTTCAATTTTACATAGTAAAAAGATATTCAAACAAACTGTTAACGAATGACAGTTCTGCTATATTTGGGATCCAGTTTGAACATTACTTGTTGCTACGTCGGAGAAGTATCTTATTTGTCTGACATCGCAAAAACTAACGTATGCAAACTGGATTCTACATAATGTTTATTCTGTAATAACAGTTTGTTTGAATACCTCATTACTATGTAAAATTGAAGGTCTGTGAATATATTAATAAACTATTGGCTTGGTCGCAAGTACCTCATTATAACAAGAGTAGACTGTAATTTTGTTTTCATCCATCTTGTCTTAATCTTTCATTCTTTATTTCTTAAGCCAAGGCATTCAGCCTCTCAGATTTTCCTGATTTCCTCCGTCTGCACAACTTCAGTACTAGATAGCATTTTATTCTTTAAAACTTTACATGAATTTAGCTGCATGGGGCTGTGGCAGACACAACCATGTACAATACATGTACAATCTATTGCAATTGGCCCAACATCCATATGATGTGTTTATAATAAGTCCTGAGTATTTTGGCCTTCAAGTTTCGGCACTAGGTATTTAAACCAGCGAGGGGGTGAAGGAAGGGGCTTTTTTACCATCTGTTTGATAAAAGCTGATATAATAAAAATGCCTCGGTTGCAAAACCACTCTGTTACAAACTGAGTAGAAAAACTTACCTGACATTTAAACGTATATTCAGGCAATTAAAATCAATCATCAATCATGACCTTTAATACTTTTGCTAAAACAAAAAAATCTAATTTGTAAAATTTTAAGGTTAAAAGCCTTCAAAGATAAAGTAAAGTTCAGGTCGTGAGATTAAAATGTAGAAGAGCTGGCTGTGATTTCTCTAAGAATTGGTTGTTGTAAAGGTTTGGAATCACCAAAAATTATGAAAAATTGACTAAATACTGCAGAGTCACATGCACTGCACACACATATTCAAGTATGGGACTACACACAATTGTTCAGACCAAATATTTTAGCTGATTTCTGTCTTCCTATCAATCCACAAGCATTTGTAAAACAATCTTTTACACTGTAAAAAAAAAAGTGTTTTTACAGAAAAAAAAATAAAAATTTGTTAATAAAAATACAGATTTGCTCCGTTCTAACTAAATACAGCAATTCTGATAGTTTTTTTTTTTTATCACTCCTGGTAATGTGTATAGGAAAAAATAACGGCAATAATGTATTTTTACATCAGAATCAATGGCGACTCTGCTGCCATGAGATTTGCTGTAAATTTATGCAGCTTTTTTTTTACAGTGTACTATGGACCTCTTTACTTTATTAATCTTCCGCATTAAAAATCTTTCCTTTCATAATATTATTTCCATCAAAAACCTGTTTCATCATCAGCCAAATGTGACTAAATTAAAAAGCAATTTTAGTCCTACATGCCATTTTAATAAATTTTCGTTTAAATTAAAGAATCATGAAAAGGGAATTAAAAAATTGTGCTTACCTAACTCTTTTTAACTTTTAAATTTACTTAGCCCATTAGCCTGACGGCCCACATGATAAGACTCTAAACAAAGAAGGCCTATGAGACAGACACTAGCTGTATGACAAGCTGCCATCAAGATTAAAACTACATTTGTACAAGGTACAAGTGTTATTTTGTTAAATTGTCACTGAGCCCGTATATCTCACTTGTTCTAATTTTATTGTTACTAAATCAATATTTAGTTGCAGGCCTGTTTGGTTAAACTTTTCCCTTTACAGGAGTTCCTTTAGTTGAAATTAAACACCCATCCCTGGTAACATTCTGTTTGCCTATCCCTGGATGTTGGTCTGAAGACACAGAATGCTTTCCAGCGAGCTCCGAGACAAACAACATCAAACAATAGCACAGAAGAAAGGTGTGAAAAGTGGAAACACAAACAAAGCCTCTCCAGAGAATATTCTTCAACATCACATTTCATGAGTTAGGTCACTCTTATACCATGGAGTTAGGTGATTGGGGAGGGCTGACGTGCCTAGCAACCCTTTATAGAGTGTCGAAAATAGTTTTCTCTCTAACAGGCTGATATCACCGGCAAGGCACTGGTTCAATGCCCCAGCAATAAGCTGAGCTTTCTTGAGGTTGCAGCCCATGTCTGACCAGGGGGGCGTTTCATGAAAGGACCTGTTGGACATTTTATCTGACAAATTTGCTCTCAGCCAATCAGATGCAAGCATTTCAGTAGCTTATAACAGTTATCAATGAGAATTAGTGAATATTTGTTTCATGAAATGCTCCCCTGAGCTACAAGGGAAGTGAAATAAGTACACTGGAGCTCAGAATGATCGAGCACCCCTCCCCCTCCTCCCCCTCCTCCCCCTCCAAGCCAAGTCAATCTGATCATGCCCATATAGCAGTGCCAATGGTGAGACACGTTACCAAGTCCCTGAAATAAGTTTAAAAGCTGTAGGTCCCTTAGTTGATTCCTTAGCAGTCACAATCAATCAGAGTTAAGTTTTTAAAATAGCAGGGTTTGACCATAACAAGATCTATGGTTAGACCCCTACGATTGACCCCTCTATTAACCCACATTCATCATTCATGTGAAGCATCATGCTGAGAGATAAAGCACCCTGGACCTAGATTACCCATTTTCTCAATGCAATGTCAATAGGTGGTAGTGCACTAGCTCAAGCTAAAAAAAAAAAATAGTGTGTTAATTGGTGGATCGGGAAACAAACCTGGAAAAAAAAGAAACTTGACCCAAAGTTTCTTATTAATGACCTTACCTGACCTTAAACAAACTAGCCTGATATGCATTATTGCTCAACTGGTAAACTACCACTAGCGTATACATGCACAGGTTCATGATGGAATGGGATTTATCTCGAGCTAGTGCAGCAACGCGCAAAATAGTGCGCTGTTTCATGTCAAAACATGGCAAATTAGCTCGAGTTAAAAAAAAATCCTAAAATGATTCGGGCTGGGATTTCATCAAAATTAGCAAGCTATTTGAGAGAAAAGTCTGATATCGTCTGATTAGGCTTATTCATCAGATCACAAATAACGTGCTATTTAAAATAGCTCGAGCTGGTGCAGCAGCGCCTAATGAAGAGGAACCCACAGTCAGGCTGGTAGTGCCATTTATGTCACCTCCGATTTTGGCGACATGTCAACTATGTGTGCTCATGTGTACATGTGTTCAGTGTGTGGTTTAGTCAGAACCAAGTGTCCACACTACTCACAGGGGTTCGTTTAGCCCTCCCGATCCAGTCAGTACCACAGAAGTTTTTAGCAAGGTAGATTCATGGACAGGATTTACATTTTACTGGGACTGTTGGAAGGTCATTTGCGGACTGTAAATTTATCGGAGGTTTACCACTGATGCTGATTACAGTGTAGCTCAGGAGAAAGAGGAATGCTTGAAGGCTGCAGCTGCATTGGGATGAATGTAAGTTTTTCATTTGTGAACATTGCCAAGTCGTATAACTGGATGCATTTTCCGAGTGCCACCTCATGCTGAAAAATGAGAACTGATTTGATCATAATTACCACAACCACCAGGCTATAGGAATATCAGGTTAATAGTACATGTCTTTCATCATCTACAACACCATCTGTGGAATTCATGAGTTTTTGCATAAAGTTCTGTCATTTTTATCTTCCTATTTTGATGTTTTCATGCTGATTCATTTGTGTAGGTTTGGTTTGAGAGTTGATCATTAAAGGGATGCAGTATCATTGAATGATATTCAAATTGCAAACTTTGGATTTAGCTCATTTTGCCATCATGATTATGAACACATAGGTCAGTCTGGTATTCCTTAAAAATTGCAGTCTACTTGCCTGCTCTACTTTCGAGATATCTAAGATTTTATACTCAAATTTTCTAACCCGCCTCGAGACGCTTTACAAAACCGCGTGCGTTTCAGCGCACGTGGTTTTCACCGCATTTCCTGTTGTCAAGTCGCCGTGCCTACCGGGCGGCTAAGCTTTCAACGGAGCGGTATAAATTAATCATGCGCAGCCGTATCCTCGGCCGCATTTGAAATTTCACTGTTTTAAGATAGTAAATGACTTGCATTTGATCTGAAACTTGCAGTAGTTTGTTTTTACGGTCAGAGCAATAGAATTCTGTTCATTTTGATCTCTTTTGCACATGTTTTTGGAAGTTACTTAATCCCTTTAACAATGCTGATGCACTGCTCACTATATTATTATTGTAAAAAAAAAAAAAATGATATAAATGGAAGAAGCAGTTGCTGATATGAAGAGAGAAGATTATTAATGAAGATTTTTTTTTTTTTCAAAGAAAAAATATAACTTTGCTGGGTTGATAAAAGCTTTTTTCTCAATTTTGGTGAAA
>CALNVZ010003433.1:33181962-33200113 GCA_940671915.1 Paracentrotus lividus
AAAAAAAAAAAAAATGATATAAATGGAAGAAGCAGTTGCTGATATGAAGAGAGAAGATTATTAATGAAGATTTTTTTTTTTTTTCAAAGAAAAAATATAACTTTGCTGGGCTGATAAAAGCTTGTTTCTCAATTTTGGTGAAAGTCACGTTTTTTTGGGGTTAACCTCCAGGTACATGTAATCATTTTCATATCCTGTTCAAATCTCAGCTCTCTTAACTCCAAAATGAAGCCGCAGCAGTGTGTCAGAGGAAAGGTGATCCATGTTTTTCTCCTTTCCTGAACATTTTACATTTTTGAGATACAAGGTTTTATCAACGCAGCTCAGTGACGATATTAATCATCGCTCAGCACCACCATTTTGGCAACCAAATATCAATTTTATTTTTTTTATTTGTGTTCCCAAATAGCGTTTTTCTGGAAGATAAAATCCAGAATGAGATTTTTTTTAAATTCTACTACTAAATCAACAGTTAACGATAGTTAAAATATGATTCACTTTTCAATAATATAAATTACTTTTAAGACTAAATGTAATGATAATAAGGAATTTATTTCTTTTTCATGTTTTTTGGGACATTCCAAGCTGAGGTAATTAGAACGATAGATGGACAAAAGTACATGCAGAAACTTGAAAGATTATTAAGAAGGCAGAAAAGTTGACAAGTGCTGTACATTATGTAGTATCGCCTATAACTTTGAACGTGAAGAGTTCTAACTCTTTGATTAAATCGAAACAAATATTTCTGGAGGAAGAAACTGGTATGCCATAATTCTCAAGTCTTTCAACAATGGAGCATCTCCATTGGTATGAAAAGCAAACTTTGATTTATGCCTGCAGTAAGCTCCCAACATCTAACCTTTGCTCTTGAAAGTGAGCTTGGCACTGTTTATTTGACAGAATATTTATGGGTATGCTTTCTAAATATGATCTCGGCCTAGTTGTTTTTCCAGGAAGCACTGTTTTTTGTTCTTTTCCAAACTTATAGAGTATGCAGGTATTTAGGTCAGTGCCTTCTTTAGCCTTGGTAAATTGCTGTACATTTTGAACTTGATCAATGAGCATCAACTTTATTTATTCTATTGGTTTATATACAGTGACTTTGCAGAAATGCATGATGACAGGGATAACAATAAACCATCAAAATATCTAAATAGTACATTTTGTTTCTAATTATTCAGTTTTCCAAAAACTTTGCCTCTTCCAGTGCACACACATTATTAGAAAATACCTGTATATTCAGATAAGGTGAATATATTATATAAATAGTGCATGCTCTATGATGCAACATGCTAGATTATGTGCACGACAAATACTAAATTATCCCAAGGGCACATTTATTTCACCGAGGTTGTAGGCCGAGTTGAAACAGATGTGCACAAGGGATAATTTAGTATTTGGAGTTCACATAGTTAGTAATGTTGCATTAATAGAGCATGCACTATTTATTATAGTAAATAGACCCCTAGATATTTGACCTTGCCTAATCTGGTTTTATATTTGCCAATGTTTGCCAAACTTTTGGTGCTAATTAAGCTATTGTGATGTATATTGTTGCTCCGCGTATCTATTGTTGTGCGCACCATTTAACTGTTATTACGCGCTACCGCAACAAAGCAATCGATTTCGCCATTCATTTTAACACAGGATAAAACCATTCAATATAACAAATAAACCGTTCAATATAACAAAAACCGTTCACTATAACAAAAACGTGAATGACACGTGACATCATTTCAACCAATCACAACTCTTAAAATACTACCACTATTTACTATATATTTCTAGAGAACAGTCTGCTTTAATTTTAGGGCCAATAATGAGCGGTAGAATTGATGTAACACAAAAACTAAAATTATATACACCTATATTTTTCCTGTATTTGAAAATCACTATACATATGTATAGTTTAGATTTGGAAGTGATTAATTTAAAAACTCTTTATATTTTGAAAAGGGACAGAATATTTGAGCTATTTTTTCTTTTTCATACAGTTTACAATCCCGCTTAGATATCTATGCTATATGTTGGTGAGTGATTCCTTTCTTCAAAAATATTTTGTATTTGGAGGAGGACGAAAAATAAACTTGACAAATGAATCACTTGGGAGGGGGTGAAAAGGTTATCAGACCCGATGGGTGCAAATCTTCACTCCAAAGAAGACAAACACATATTCCTCCTCTTGGTTGGTACAGGAGATGACATAAACCATGTGTCTTGCCGGCCTCATCTGTACTTGATAATGGCTTTTAAATATTAACCCCTCCCCCACACCATCACTGTTCAGATTTGAAAGTTAAGACAAAGGTGCTTCCACGTCAACCCAAGTCTGCTAAATGTTGAGATTGGACCTTTGCATGGTGAGTGCGAGAAAGTTTTTTAACTCAAAAGATGGATTTATCATCCTTTTTTAATTTTATACCATTAAAAAAAAAATGTATCATTGACAGATCCAAGCAGGCTAGCAAGGGGCATAAGCCCCCTCTATCTTTTAAGAATCACACATTGAACATACATGTTGATAAAATCATATCTGAGAAAATTGCATTCTGTGCGCCTTCTCTCCTGCCCTCTATTTTGAAATCATGGATCTGCCACTGGATATGGCTTGACACTAGCTGCCGATACATATGGACCTCCAAAATCTTGAAATCAATTGGCCCTAAAAATGCTACAAATCAAATGGCCCCCAAAAATGCTTAAAATCAAATGGCCCCAAAATTAAATATGATAATTTCAAACCCCTAGTGAGAAGAGTTTGGAGCCCTGGAAAAGATGATTTTTAAAGTTAAATTTGTCTGGTAGCAGGTTAGGTGCGAACTTACATTTGTAACGATCTGCGGAGGTGTTACCAAGATAGTGGCTTTCATTTCGAACATAAGAAAAGCTCGTGATATGAATTGTTTTTGTAACATGGCGTGAAGAAGGTGTTATCCTAGCCACAGAGGTGTTGTCAAGATTTGTCTTTGAATTGGAACAAGACTGAAGTCAAGGTTCAAGGCATAAAAGAATCCAGATTGAGAGAGGACCCAATTGGAAGCAGACTCTGAAAAACAAGTACAGTCTTCTGTGAACTTCCTCACCTCTCCCCATTGTTGAGGAGTTGTTGAGAAATGTCTGCCAGTGTTGAGATCAAGGCTATGGTCTAGCCTATGGTGTCATACTCTATTTCGTCAAAGTGTCCACGAGCTTTTGTTGGAAATAATCAAAATTTGACTTTTTCTTTTAGCATATTCAGTTGTGTTAATAGTTGAATTGGAAGCATTGTTGTACTTGTAGCTCTTGCTGCAAAGTTAGCACTTTTTATATTCATTTTGTGAAAACTACATCAGCTCCAGTTGTGTCGATAATGTTAACCATTGTATGTAGGCCTATTGTATCCCACCCAGCAAAATTGCATGTAGTACTTTTTTCTTCCTTTCTAGAAATCCCCTCTACTTCTGAACTGCATTTAACCTAAGACTAAAACTTCTCTTTTTGAATACACCCCAGGGGCAATGAAAAAGTCTTCAAGTTCTTATTTCTCTTTTTTCCGTTTCCAAATTTTTTCCATCCAACTTCACCTTTGTTCAACAAATAGACACAAAGAAGAAGTTTTTCTCTGTGGGTTTTCTCCACAAGACCTACATTATTCTCTGAAATGATCATGATTTTTTGTAATACCCAGCTATATCATTCTTCAACAAATAGATGAAGATTTCCTCCCTGGTTCCTCACAAAAAAATATACATTCTTGACATTGGGTTGAGACCCTTGACATTGTTTAGAGTAGAGACAAACCAATAAATGTTCCTTTCACACTCGCATTAGAATAGCACTCTTGAATCCAATGCATACTATAGGCCCTAAAAGTAAAACATAAAAAGTACCAATTTTATTTTGATAGGAGTTGCAAATTAGTATTGTATTGTTATGTTTAAAAAAAAAATTAATCCAACTCTTCCACCAATGCTGAAATGGGGGGGGGGGGAGGGGGTTATGGCGTTTATGACAGACAATCCAGATATGATTATTTATGTCTTTAACGTCACCATGTGAGAGAGTGACAGGGTTTTGAACCTGGTCCGCTCCATATTTGTAGGCTGGTGCAGAGAGTTGACAATGAGCGTTACCACTCAACCTTTCCCTGTTCTGTAATCATATTTTGCAAATGTTTTAATATGTCAGGCAAGAATTGCTGAGATTTTAGAAGCTAATTGGTAGTTTAAATGCTGAGATTTTGATGACTGAATATCACCCTTTCCAATGTGAAGCATGTAATTTTCAGGGTTTCAATGTAAAATTTAGTGTAACAGTCACTTTCCTAATTTTGCAGTTGGGAGTGTCTTGTAAAAAAAAAAAATCAATGGTTTAATCTTACCATAGTGAAAACCTAGCTTTAACATGTGTTTGGGGAGTTATGAAGTGGTCATGAGTGATACATTTTCTGCTACTGTATTCACCCAGGGAATGGCTGTAAATGCCATTCATGTACATACTGCAGCTGTTTTTTTATAACCTTCAGATCAGTTTATCATATTGTTTCAGCTTGTCCAATGTTGTCTTCGAAACACTCACACAATAAAATGGAAAACACAGCCAACGTTAAACAAAGAGAAAAACTCTAAATGGAAAGTTTAGAGAAATAATCAACAAAATAAGATATATAACTACCAGTTTGTGATTAAAAAAAGCTTAGGGTGGTATCTCACTTCGCGGAAACTACTTTGTTTTTTATTTTATGCAATGTACAAAATATCAAAATTCTTGGAATAATCATTCAATCCAATTTAAAATGGAACTTACATATTGATGATTTAGTTAAGAGGTGCAATAGAAAACTATACATGTTGAGGAAACTTAAGAAATTTAATTTACCTTTGAATGATCTAGTGACAATATATGCAGGTTATATACGACCAATTTTAGAATATTGTGCTCCGGTGTTCCATAGTAGTCTTACAAAAGAACAAAGCAATAGTCTCGAGAAAATACAACGAAGAGTGTGTAAAATCATATTAGGATATGAATACATTAATTACTTGCATGCTTGCCAAATATGTAATTTGCCAACTCTTGAGGAGAGGAGACTGAAACTTTGTATAAAATTTGCTAAATCAATTTCAAATCATCCCATTTGTCAGACATGGTTGCCTAAGAAAAAACGCATGAACATATCCCTTTTCCATATGCAGACTTATCAACAATTTAAACTCAAAACAGAAAGGTTAAAAAAAAGCCCTTTGCCATTTTTGGTTGACATACTTAACAAAAGCTAAAAAAAAAAAAAAAAAAAAACCCTCTTATTTTCTTATTATCTTTATTAATGTCAAAAGTATGTACAGTCTCCTCTCCTCAAGTCAGGCCTATGGAATCTATCTTGTCGATCTTATGAAAATTAATGCACACATTTAATAATATTACCGAATTTTATGCTATGTGTTTTGTAATCACTGTAAATAGTATTTTTCTCATTTTAACTTTTTAAATTATATTCATAATGTGCCATGTAAACATGTACACGTGAAAGTTCCAGCTGCGGCTGTTTTTCATGTACAATAATTTATTTCATGTTTATGAATAAAGACCATTTTTGAATTGAATTGTTCTTTGAGACGGATTTCGGAGACGGCGCGAAGACGTCTCTGAGATGTTTCATGAGTTGTGGAAACTATTTTGAGACGGTTCTTTGAAACTGCTTTGAGACGGTTTTTGAAGTTGTCGCGGAGACGTCTCAGAGACCTCCCCGAGACGTCTCCTAAGTTTTGAAGACGTCTCTTGTACTTTTTGTCCGTCGCGGAAACGATTCTGTCGCAGAGTTTTCTCCGCGAAGTGAGATACCACCCTTAATGACAACCTTGGTGTTTCTCGTCAGCTCTTTGGGAATATTGTTGATATTTTGCTAAGCACCCCAAATATTAATTTTCACTAGGCCTATAGCTTTTTGTACAGTCTTTGACCAAATAATCACAATGTTGCATGCTGGGACAGGAAAAATGAACAATATTTGTAGTTCTGGACTTAAGATGGTGCTATTACACGGGTGGTAGTAGAGCCATAGTATTGGTTCAGGGGGGTAACACCATGGTGCATTTTCTTTTGTATTGTGCTTACCTAACAAAGCAACGTATGATGTACCCAGATGTTACAATAGTTGGCCAAACCCTCTCTATGTATGTCACTGGGTGCTGTTTCAATGCCATGACAATTGCTCCACTGCAAATTCCATACACTAATCAAATTACCAACTCCGACCCTGGACTAACCACTGTACCCTACCCTAAAGCTAACCCTAAACCTAACATAAAACCCTATTGGAACCCTAACCCTAGCCCTACATCTTAAACAAAATAAATCCCAGAACAATGGTCACTGGAGCAAATGTGGTGTCACCTTATCAAAGCCCGTACTGAGGAGATTGACCAAGCCAGTTGGGATGGAAAAAAAAACATGGTGTGTGTTGTTGTTTCAGGCAAGCACATGATGTGTGTTGCTGTGTTAGGCAGGCACAGCCATGTACCTTAGTAGGCAACCTCTGTATCAAATGGCTCTAGCTGCTCAGTTATTGTTTAATGAAATTATGAAAACGGAAACACTTTATCTGCTAAAAATAGGTAAATTTATAAACAGATGCTTTCCAACCAACCAGGGTATATCCTGCTTAAACAGGAAATTTATACTCAGGTTACCTAATTTTATAGAAATCCCTTAACTCCTATGAACATGGATTAAAAAAAAAAAAACTCTGTACCTACATTTACAGGCTTTTATGTTAAATACAGATGTGAGATTATGTTGTAAGAGTGTTCTTGTGTTGTTGTTGTTGTTTGTTTGTTTTTTTTTGGGGGGGGGGGGGGATGGGGGTAGTGTAGAGAAATAATTTATCAGTAGATTTAAGATGCCAGTAACCTAACAGAAAAGCAAACTAAAATATTATCAAATATCTAAATTTTAAAACAAAAATTTAATTTTCCATTCTGAATATTGTTCAGAAGATTCATCTTAATCATTAAATTCGGAATATCAAAACTTGAGCTTTTCTTTGAAGAAATTTGGAAAATAAAACTTATAGACATTCAAATCTGCACCAATTTTGAAATTTACAAAAGTCAAGCCATGTGCAGTGTACATTGTGTCATGTGTTACTCCATAGCAATACACAGAATGACAAATCAAGATTTGATGTTCATGTAGATGTACAGCTCTCATTTTCTCATTTATGAAGAATCAGACACACATAATGTTGTCACGGTAACAGCATGATGCAAAGTGCATTTCAATTTTATGTTCCATTCTCATGTCAAAATGGTTTATTGGAATGTTGATACTGAATAATTGAAGATTAAAACTCCAGTCGCTGTTGCAGACCAATAAATATAGGTACAATAGTTGACAATACTCCTACTAACCCACACCCCCACCCCAACCCCCCCCACAAAAATAAAAAAAGAGGGAAAAACTGCCAATATTTTGTTAGTTATCAGTCGGTTTTGAGATTGTTTTTGCAGATAATACTGATAATGAAGAAAAATACAGATATTTGGATTGTTTTCATTGAAAATTGTTCTAGGTTACCTGCAAATATTGTACACAAACATTCAAGATAAGTCAATAAAATATGGCTAAGTAGTTGGCAAATTCACTCAGAAATAGATGATCTACATTGGTATGTTTCTATTGCAACTTACATGCACTCATGATTTTCAGTTGAGGTTTTGTAAATTTATGAACATTTCTCTTTCCAAGAACCCATATGATTAACAGTTTAGGATCACTTTCAGTCAGTTCCTCTCAAAATACAGCTTTTCTGTCTTAATCTAAAACTTGCCAGATCTCAATCTGTAACCCTGTTCTTTAATTGATTAACATGCATCCATTTTATAGTAAGAAGAGAGTTTGAAATGAAATTTGATGCTTTTGGCCTACTTTTCTGTAATTCTTTGTCACATAATAAGAATGATTGATACACATGTATGAATCATGAAAAAGAACTATTAAATATTAGCCTACATGTAGATAGCAGAGATGAATCCAATGATTTATCGAGAAAAATATGAAGAATTTGACTGCAAAATGGGTCAAACCTCATTTTTATAATTTTCTGGTATAAGGCCAATATCACCTTCTACACAAAACTACCTTTCAAACAATGCCCCCATTGTGGCTTTGACTTTTCAAAATAGAAGAAGTATTTTTATTTTGGTTTGATGTTTTAGCCAATTTAATCAGCAATATATCAAATTGGCTAAAATGGACATGAGCCATTTTGAGATAAAATTGTTTATATACTTCTTATCTATTCATTCATTGATTGAATTAGCATCTTCAAATTGGGTCAATTCTGAAGATGACCTTGAGGGGGGGGGGGTATTCAAGGGCATTTGCCATTGTTATGTTTACCAAGATGTTCCAAAAGTTTAGAATGACTTTATGAATGATTGAAAATATTCTTAGGTGCTCTACTGATCTTATTGGTTCGTATTCTCAAAAGCCGCCTAGCTTTAGGCCTAGCTTAAATCTGTGGTTTAACTATGGCTTGCTAAAAGGGAATCAATTTGTCTATGTTGCATGTTCATATCACCTTTACTGAATTCTGGAATCTTGTTTTAATTGTAAGGGAGACTTTTGTACCTATCATTCCCAAGCAGTTTCTAATAGTTTCACTATCAAAATTGTGATGAATTGAACATCTACTTTTTGGGATTGATTCCCTTTTAGCAGGCCATAGTTAAACTACAGATTTAAGCTAGGCTTGATGTTAGACGGCTTTTAAGAATACGGGCCATTCTCCATAATTTAGCACAAGAACTGATTAACAGTAGTCGGTAAAGTCATTTGTAACTTTACAAAAGACTGGGTGTAACACCCCCTGGTAAAGGAATTGTTGCAAATCAAGGGAACTGGTTTTAAAATGATACTATCTAAACTGCCCTGTACGATACACACTTGGTGTTGACCTAACTTGCATGAGGCTAGCAGATGCTTGATGTATAGGCCTACATGTAGTTCCTCGAACGGAAAGACAGTGTTTTTCCCTTGTGTCTGTAGTAAAAGGATGACACGTCTCCCCTGGAGGGAGGCACAGAGACAGATAGTGGGAGAGGTAGAGGGAGACAGAGACAGAAACACTGATGGACTTGTAGGTTCAGTTACAGAGAAAGAGAGAGAAAAATACATTGTAGTGGTGCTATGACAATTACCCCTTAGATAATTACCACCCCCCCCCCCTGGACAACTACCCCCCTTAAAAATCTACCACCTAAACCTAACCCCATTTCTAGGGGTGGCTGTAATGGGGTTAATTGTCCAGGGGGTGATACACCGATATGTATAGGCCCCTGCCCCTACCATCAAAAGAGAGAGAGTGGGAGAAATAGACGGACTGATAGGTTCGAAAAATGAGATAGAAAGAGAGAGAGAAAGATTATAATGATATAACAGAGAAAGAGAGAGAGGTGGAGATACAGTAGGAGAGAGAAAGAGATGGACAAATTTACAAAGAGGGAGAACTATTAAGTTGTAGTCAGTGATATACTGAGATATATACCTTCCGACATATACAGAATGAGAAGAAGAGCAGAGGCTGACCTCTTAATTAATAAGGTCATATACAGTGGGAGGAAGTACAAGGCCACAAAGACAATCCTGCATTATACATTACATACATACATGTACATTTTATATCACTCATACACTGCAGTGAACCAGATTATTACTGTATATGGGTCATTCCATGCCAATTCACCCGATGGGTTACACCCTACCGTCTCAGAATTTGCTCAAATTTGGTACACATAAAGTTTAACATTAACAAGGAGGGTAATTCTCTTGGTTATGGGCAGTTTTCTATAAAACATAGTCAATTCTCAATCCAATAAGTGTGATGATATGTGTAGGGAACACACGTTCATGATGTTCAGGGGACTTCGGGACTAACAGTTTCTCATAAACAGGCTCATGTCGCTACAGAATTTGCGGGTTCCATATACAATTAACAAAGGACTAACAAATTACAGGATAGGACAGATCTCTCACCGATGATATGGGGTTTAAGTGACTGGGGAGGATTACTTCTTTTGACTACTAAATCTTGGCTTGGAGACAATTAAAAGTAGATTACATGTATTTGGTAGTGTTATATTGATAGGATTAATTATTTTTGGGTGAACCGAGAAATTAGAGCTTAGCGGAGAACGCTGTCTCTGGACTCATAAAATCTTTTCAGTCAGGAGTCCCTACAGAATGAAAGACAGGACAATCGAGGAGATGGACACGGGTAATGGTGTGGAAAATTTCTTAATGGTCTTGATTTGGTAATTATGGGTTAGAATTTAGCCAGTGTCATGACTCTGGGTAATGAGCGGAAGTCTTTGAGTTGGAGAGGTTTTGGTTTTCAAATATGTCTCCTATAATGTGATTAGATAGGCTGTGATTGTGCCCATACTTTCTTATGATGTAGCATGCGTTCTGTGGGGCAGATCCAGTACTAAAGCGTTTTTTTCCTACCTCAAGCAAAACCTCCCTCATGGATTGGATATGAGAAAATTACTTGCAAATATGCGATAGGATAAAGAAAAGGAACAAGTAGGTAGAAGATCTTAGCGAGAGGAACTGGGCCGCAGCATGTTAAAATCTTGTGTGTGCAGCGCGCTTAGGTCTTCAAGCTAGGAAATTAAAAAACTAGTATTGCACCTATTAATTCCATAACATAGTGCCGATTAAGTAATGTAGAAGTGTTTTGGTTCATTGGTAGTGCAAAGGTCTTTAAGGTGGCATAGGAAATTATTAATTCATGAATGGAACTGTATTATGATCCCCATGATAATAATGGTCCCTAAGAAATTAAATCTACCAATATTATCCTTGGACTTTTTTGTCATTGGTCTGTGACTTGATGTATGTAATAATGTATCCAGATTTTCATAACTCACAACTATAAATATTTGCGACGTGGTGTATAAATAGTTATATCTGGATAGATTTTATATTCCTCTGTTACATATGCATGTTATTCTTTTATGTACAATTTGTGAAAGTACAGAGTCGATTGTTTCCTAATTACTTCTTTGTTTTGTTTTTTGACTAATAAACTGGCAATGAAGGTATACTTTTATAACCAAATTAGCTCGAATGTAACTCAGTATTACAAAATAAAATGGGTAAGAAGGCCCAATATATATAGTTGGGACGAAACTTAAAGAAATAGATGACTAAAAGAATATACACATAAATGACATTAGTGCATATTCAAAGAGATGTAATAGTGGATTAGCTCACTCATTAATCATTTAGACTATGGGCTTAGAATATGAATATTGATGCTCGAAAATATATTGTAACTATTTAGAGCGTCTGAATGAGTTCATACATAAATACGGACAGGCATCGAGAATTTCTATAGACGTATTTACTCGAGTGATGATATACGTGTGTCATGAAAGTAGCTAGCTGGTTGAAATTGACATCTGATATCATGTTTATTTATAATTGTATACAGTTGTTTGATTCACAATCAGAATCATTCATTTTAAACTGGATTAATACTCATCCATTCACAACTCTATTGTTTGAATTGTTTTTGGTATAGAATTATGGGCAAAAAGCATTTTAGAATGAAGACATCTGGACAAATGGCTAGGGAACTAAATAAAAGAGTAGATGTTGAATTTTGGAGGGATGTCCTCATTTTCTTCTGTTCAGACTTGCCACTACGGTCGGTAGAAAATGCTGATAATGAGCAAGTTCATCATCGAAATTTTTTTTTCTCGTAAATAATGATGTCTGCTAATCGTTTTTAGTCGGGCATTTTGATTTTCAATTGGTAAAATGGTGTTCCGTTCATATTCTTGGGTTGTTTGGGTATCTGTGTCTTAAATGCTATAAACGATTTTTAGCTGCTTTATTTAGTTTAATGGTATTAATAATTCTCTTGGATTGGATTGTTGTCAGGATGCATTAGAATTACGCCAGATTTTTCTTTTTGATGATCATTTCTAGAACGGGATAATATTTTAGTAGTAGCAATTAAAGTCAACGTATTTTCTAAATGTCGATTGTGTTAATGCAAATTGAATAACAGACTTCATGGCTTCTTATTTTCTTTTCTTTAATTTTTTTGCTAATTTATTAATTTTTATAGTTTTGGAAAGTTGTCCACGAGGTTAGATCCAGAACTGTACCTTATAGCATTGTAGTATCCTAATCTTAGATTGCTTCTCTTCCCTATTTGCTTATTTCACTTACTTGCCAACGTTCTGAGCTTTAAAGTGTAAAAACATGGGTCATAGATTGATATGGTATTTCAACTAATTCAAGCTCAGACTAGATGGCATACTTCAATGATGGACGGCTGCAGAAAAACATCTAAGTGATAACTGGGGCGATGCAGACCTTCTGGTCGGTCATCGATTTGGCACTTGTTATAAAGAGTGGAAATCGTGCATGAGCATATTATATGTTTAATGATGTACATTGATCTATTGCTATCGTGGGCGAATAGCCTCTATATGGCACAAACCGCAAGTGCACATTTAAGTTAGATAGGATTTGCCGATAGGAGGACATGAGGAATCTAGCCGTACCTCCAGATATAGAGTGTCTTGAGATGAACGTGCTGTTTCTTCTTTTTTTTGAAATTTGGGGCAGACAACAGCATACATGGGTTTGTATTATCATAATCAGTTTAGTAAGCTTATGAGCGGCGGGGCCATTTTTACCATACTGGGGATATTTATAAAGATTTTTGGTATATAATGACAGGTTTTTATGTTTAAAGCTACTGGGCAGATCTCATCATCCAGCGGAATAGGAGTAATTTAATTTGTTTTAACATAAGATATAAGTGGCATGTAGCTGATCAGATTACACAACTCTATAATGTTCATCAGTGTAAAATAACTGGTGAGTACTAGAACATCCAGGAAGCACCTCTTCACATCATTGCAGCTATGCTTAGTTCAAATGTCTATATTACGGCACGCGAGGGTTGAGGTTGAGCGGTAAGAGTTGGGTTCCAGCAACATTAAACATCAATAAGAGCATAAAGATTGTGTCAATTATACTAATTAGCTGTAATATCTTAGTATTAAGTACATCCCTATCTTTGCTGTATATTATCTAAGCTATAGAAGTTCATGAGGCTGTGCGGCTGGCTGGGTTATTAATAATATACCTCAAATTTGGGCGAATTAGATGTGGCATGTATAGACATTTTTTTTTTTTTTTTTTTTTTTTTTAGGTAAGCTTTAGTATTCGAATAATTTACATACATTGGAGCAAAGTTATCCTTTTATGTGATATCTACTTTAATGATTATAGCATAGCTAATGCACAGATATAGAATATGAAGAAAAGTAAAAATGTCAAATAGTTGAATGATTTATAAAGCGAAGTTGCGCAATCGAATTTGTAGGTGCCTGATAATTATGGGATTTCAAATTATAGACTTAGACTTGATTTATCATATCTGTTACATGACATAACGCCCCAAAGTAAGATAGTGTTATATGCATGGAAGAACAGACTGAGTTAAGACAGTAGAAAGTTACAATGTGCCAGTATGAATGCCTATGTTGTTTTGCGGGCTATATACAATGCTGTTCGTCAACTTCACTTTTTGCTAATTCATATTTGCTCAAACCTGAATATTGCTATTGCAATCAGAGTTATAACAAGAGATAATAATTTTTTAAGCATAAAAAGCAATAGGCTTAAATCCCAATTAAAGCTACAAGGTTCAGATTGGTTACAGAAATTGATACTTGTAAATTAATTTTCTGCTTGTCAAGATTCGGGGGGTTCTGTGGACCAGCATGACTCTTCTATATTGACAAATTAAGGTTATCAATCGCAAAGATGGAAAAATTGTAAAAATATAGTAGATGTAAATTCAATAAAAAATTAGAAAATACCAATATGGTATGCATGTTAGATAAGTAGCGAATCTTCATGTCTCATAAAAGCAGTTACGAATATACGACCTATTTTCCCATATTCGATATTTTCGATTGAAGACAGAATTCACATTAATACAAATAGATATCAATTAAAGACTGTAGGATTGAAAATGATTATGCCATGTTGCTTCATATAACTAGGTACTTTGAAGTGTCATGGGGCAAGCGTTGCGAATATTTTGTGGTGTTTTTTTTTTAATATGTCAACTTAAAAATACGTAAGTCCTATCATATATAAATTATAGTTTATGTAACAGATAAATTAACTAGGTAGTTTTATTATAAGTCCTAGTGATTCGATTATATATTAAATGGACTAGAACAAATATCAGGATAAGACATGAATGTTACTAGCTTGTTGGTCTGCAGATAGTTAATGTTGTCATGTTTCTTAGTAATATTATCAATTGTATTTATACTACTAGATGAGTTATACTCAGGTATCCTGGGACTGAGTGGAATTTAAAAAAAAATTTCTCTGGTAATTCATTAGTGGTTTATGTGCAATCTCCGGGCAGATAAGATGATATATAATAGTTATAATATTGTGTTAAAATTATATTTTGTTGACATTAAATGGTTATAGAGTCTAACTAAGTGTGCATCAACCAAGCTAAACAAACGAACTGGTATTCACAAACACGAGATGTAAGCAACTGGGGCTGTGGCTAAATCGCATGGCGATACAGAGATCTTTATGAAAAAAAAATCATAGTCCACTACATTGATTGTATAAATGAATAATAAAAATTATATCGTCGCTGAAATTAAGTATGCAGGAGAAGCATAATGTTCACAAGGCACTACAATGGGTAATGTTCATAGATGGGAGATGCTTGCATATTCAATTGCCTTAGATGTTTTAATTATAAAGAAGAAGATGGATTAATTAGCAGGCCCATGGCGATCATATTGTGTTTAATAGTATTAGATCGTTTATAGCTGCAAGCACAAGACGACAGACCAAAATAAATAATTAAAAACATACAAAGTAAATGGGGACGTACACTCCATTGGTGCTATAAGAGGTCAGATTCATACATAAATATTCCCTCTGTATACCATGATCGACTCTAATGATTCGGCATCAAAAGTGGACTTGCCGTAGATAGGTAGGACACTGGATGAAATAATTGATATAACTTTATGAATTGAATGATCATCGCATTTTACTGTTTAAGCGTAAGTATATAGCAGGCAGGCACAATGACAAAAACAAGGACAACATCGTAAGTGATGTGCAAGAAGCTTGAGGGGAGAGCGGAGCGAAGGCACAGTGAGGGGATGGTCTGCCAGAAGAGCGTGGGTGGAGAGAAATGGATGTGGACTTGTTGGGTGTATAATCTGTTTTCATAAGTATGGGGGGAACAGAAGGCGAAGTCTCAAACAGTCTTTCCTCCGGAGTGTGTTCCTGTGTTGGGTATCAAGTATATTCTTGATAGTATTGGATGAAAAATCAAGGCACCAATCATCTTGATGTGGTTCATAATGTATCAAAGGACAAGACTAGAACATGATTAAATTCACTTTTTAAAGAGCAATCTTTGATCATTATCCTTCACATCTATTAGAAAGGCAAAGTAGGGACTTATTGATTACTTACTAGGTCCATGTTTTCTGAGATATGTTTATAAATACCTTTTATCATGATGATCATCAGATTTACCATATGTGGCAGTATTTGTCGGGTAGATCAGACTGTTTGTCCATCAATTATGGGTGTCTTTCGCCCAAATTGGCATATGAGATTAGATTACCCTATGGGCCGAGGTATGTGCTACGGACAGGGACGTTGTTTCATTCCGGTAGGACTACGTTCAGCCAATTTGTTTAATTAAGCAATTTTCAAGTACTAATAAGGATCGTGAACATTCCAACCAAAAAGTATTATAGGAATAGACGTTTGATAGGATAGGATGGAAGATCGCATAATCATTCTTGGGGTTCGTCCTGTCTTTTTGGGGACTGGATCTTGAAATGGAATTGTAAATTTGAAGCGGATATTTATACACTTTCATTTAAAGAGATATGTTCTATGAAGCAGCTGTTCGAATTTAAAGAGGAACCATAATTTGGGCCTTACTTCATGAAATCTCTAGGTGAGTATAATCCAGAATTGATAATAAACTATAGGTCATATGCTAAGTTGCTTATAATAAGAGATGACTGATATTATCTTGAATATCTGCTCTTGCTCTTTGTTTTCTCTATTAGGTCTTTATGCGTAGAGGGCCAAAGTACACAACTTCCAATAAATTAAAAAAAGCATCAAACATTTGTTATTATCCAACTCCGTTCCGACTGGAATTGGGAAAATTAGACGTACAGGGACTTTTTTTTTGGTAATCATGTGGTCTGCATATCACGGTGTCAATTTTAAAGAAACTTTAAAGAGTGGTTGCTTGAAGAATGCGATTGAGATTGGGTTCTTATGCTAGTCGCGCTCACTTTCATGGGAGAAGATTAAGTAGGGTAATTGTCTAGCTATTGGAACCACTTTTGGTTCTCAACGATTTTTGGTAATATTGAATGAGGGTCGACTTTGTACAGTTTGATTCGATACAAGAATCGTTCCCTTACCATTTCATAACTGAAGAACTGAACGGGTGGGCTTAGAAATGGGTGGTATTCAAATATTCGGCACTAAAATAATTGGCATTTTGGAATGGAGAAGTTCTTAAGTTGTCTTACCTGAGACCTGTCTGCGACTGTTTCGTCGTTTAATGAAAAATGTGTTAGCACAACATCAGTTAGATTCAGCACGATTGGCATTATAAATACTCTTACATCTTAACATGTGCTCTAGCGAGTGCTAACAAGGTAAATACCTTTAAATAGCCATTTCACAAATTACCAAGACTGATTCCAGGAATTTACCATTTCATCGGATTAGAAGTCCCGCGGTAGGGCCCGATGATAACAATCGGTACAAAAACAATTGTAACACCCCCCTACAGAGGGCAATCTGGCAGAAATCATGGCACTTTAACACTCATACAATTAAACGATACACTACTCTACTAACCTCATACTAAGACCAATTACTGAGAGCCTACATAGCTTCCTGTGTCGAACGACAAACAGAAAAACAATTGTTTCGACCTATCATCATCTAGAAAACGGAAAAGATTAGAACTGCCCCCGGAACACCACACGAATTAAAGAAGACAGTATTCACACGCAAACCATGACCAGCTCGAAGATGAAGACTTATAAGTAAATATTCCAGAAAAGAAGAAATTAACATGTTTACGAACTCCTCATTGGACAAACTCCCGACCTAGGGTATTGAAAAACACCACCCCCGAAGATACCCCACTCCCTCCGAACCAGCCAATTCACTTAAAACCTTCAGTACACATCCTAGACACTTTCAAGTACTAAATGGTTCGACGGAGGTTTAGCAAATACAGTAACATGGAGATGATTGGGACCCCAGACAACGGATATGGGCCCACGGACAGAAACTAACATCAAATTGGAAGAGAGTGGAAGATAATTCGAACGGAAACTGAGAGGCGCATCGGTGCAGTCGGAGAAAACGTTGAGATAGAAGACGGACCGAAGAGAAAGGGATTGAGATGAGGAGAGTATTTACAACGGAAGAACAGATTTAGATAGAAGAGAGGGGTTGGAGATGACAGTCAGGAGAGAAAAAGAATGGACAAATTTACAAAGAGGGAGAGCTATTAAGTGTTAAGGTCAGTTGAGATATACCTGAATTATATACCTGTCAGCCGAGTACAATTATAATGAATGAGAAAAGAAGCACAGGCTGAAACCTTCTTTAGATTAATTAGTTCATTGACATATACAGTGGGAGGATAGTACAAGGCGCAAAGACAATCCTGCATTTACACTTACATACTGATACTAGTACATTTATATCACTTCCATAACTGCAGGTGAACCAGATTGATTACTGTTACTATTCTGTTGGAAAATGTGCCCGAATTGTGTTGTAAAAAGTAAGTATACCATTTAAACACTTCGTTTTTTTTAACCATTGAAATTTGTAAGGCTAATAAACTTAGAATGGGGGATGATACAACTATTTCCAATCTACATTTGGTTATTCTTAAAGTGTCAAATCATATTTCATTGATATGAATTCATCATATTGTGTAAAATGTGGGCTCAAACCACCGCATCTTAGGAGTAAAACTAAATGTTTCTTTAGGTATCTAGGCTATTATTTTCTCTTATATTTGAGAGCA
>CALNVZ010003433.1:33205042-33233449 GCA_940671915.1 Paracentrotus lividus
AAAAAAATAAATAATTATAATAATGAAATAATAAAATATATAGATAAATTCTAGAGTGATGAAGGCAAATTAATGATTTGATAATTAAATAGATATAGAAGACTAATGCGGCGGTCACAACTCATCGTAGGGTACGGGGCACGTGCCATCGACGTAGCCTGCGTTGCATGTGCAATGCACGCACAGGTCCTAATTCAACTTCTGCGATTCCTGCAATTCTATAGTAAGGGTATTGTAAAAACTTTCTGCACGTCGTACATGCATTGTACCTGCGAGGTACCTCCGCTGCACGAATTTTCTACGAAATCCATCGTAGGGAGTTGCACGTCGAAGGTACGGCGAGTTGTGACCGCCGCATAAAGCATACACAGTTTTGATTACATCGAGAATTACATCGAACTTGGGATTATTTTGACACAAAAAAATTAGTGTTCTTAACTGTAATAAATTATGCATTCCGACTTAATGTATATAACAAGGTTTGTATATTTTTCACCTCAATATTTTATACATGTATGTGGATTGTTTAGCTTACCGGTAATTAAGTGTAGGTTTACCATGAAATTGTTTATTATTATATAGATTTTTGCATGTTAGGAACTGTCACAGTTGTGAGTAGTCACAATATATTATATTATTACAGTGTTTGTACATTATGTTAGGAAAGGAATTGTATTAATAACCAAATAGGCTGCCATTTTGCCAGTTGTCACAAAAAATAGTGATATTTATGTAAAGTGCTTTTAGTAAATTATAAAAAGTATAAGAACAACTACCAAAAAAGGATCTGTTGTCATGCATGGTGCAAACAAACACAATTGGACTTAATATTTCTTGCCTTTATTAAAATGTAGACTATAAATTTTATACTAGCATACTGTAGATGTGTTGACAAAATGTCAGTATTCCGTCAAAAGATGAATATATATCTCATATTTCTGCAGGGTTTCAAATAACAAAATTCCAAGGGGTTTTGCTGAATAATGACAAAAGTATGAGAATTCTTATGCAAGATATGAAATGTCACCACAATTGGGCTCAACTTCTCTTGCCTTTATTTAACTGTGGACTAAAATTCTATACCAGTATTTGAACAAAACAAAAGTATATCTATTATTTTTCGAAGATGTCACAGAATAGATTTGTAACTCGGGTACTGCTATTTGATGAAAAGTATGAGAACAATGACATTTTATTATGCAAAGTGTAACCATGATCAAATCAAATCAAATCATAAATCAGATAGAATGATTATTCTTTACTAGTATTCCAACAAAAGAAGAAGAGAGAAAACAAACACAAAATAAGTGTATCTCATATTTTTGTTCAAATTATAGTTTTCAACATCTGTTGTGCTTATGGATTGACATACATATTACACACTCGTAAACTTATTTTTTTAGTCATGCTTCAAGTACTATTAATATTTACTGTAGCATAATCAAAATTTTAAAGGGACTTAAAATTGATAAAACATGGGGAAAGCTGCTTATCTTGGATGAAATTATAACATGACATGCAGCCCGATGGGTGTTACGTAATCTTCAACGATAACGCGTCTCATCTAGGGAAGAGAGTGACCTTGGAGTTTATCCTTCATGGTTAGATTAACTAACCAGAATTCCGAAGTAAACCTGATGTAGGCCTATGTTTTGTTTTTGAAAACAGAGATTATACAAGTCATCTCTTTGAATTTATACAATGAGACCCGTTGAGCGTCTAAAACCTATAAGGATTATTGAAAAAATCAAGAACCCGAAGCTATTGACTGACTGAATTCGGTCAACTTCGTCATGTTCGTACTGTCCGAATGTTAATCTCCAGTAGTCCGACCCATGCGTAAGCCTCACTGCAATAGTGTACGAGTCAATGGAGCTCAAGAAAAACGTGCATTCCCCACGATCTCCAAGTTTCAAGGCCCTTTAATACTCTAAAATTGCATCTTACATGTACATGTATGTATGGCTTTATTCGAAGTATCACATATATGTTGTCTAGAAAGTGCCTTATAAAGTTTCTTACAATATATGAAAAATAAATCTAGTTATCCTTCAAACAATAATTGTATTGAGGTGTTCCCAAGATTACAACTGCTTGTCATGTCTTAGCTTAACATCAAACTTCTTGTGATGCTTTTGTATATGAAATATTCAAATGACTACCTCTTGTTCGCTTGCCAGTCATTTAATGCTCTAAATACTTCATATAAAATCTTCATTATTTGAGTCACTCAAGTTCGTATGCTACTTAAAGGTAGTGTCAGCCTTTGCAGGCAAAAATATTAAATTTCTAGTTTTGAAGGATATAGTAGTATACCAGTGACTATATTCTCCCACAACATGAATTAAAGCTCAAATGTGTATGTTTGTCATTATATTGCAATTATCAAAATTCATTCCTATTTTTTCGTACCTCGAAAATATACCATACGGTGCGAACCGCTGACCGTCTAGCGCAGAGAATATGCACGCTGATGCGCCGATGTGTATATTGCTGTGTGCGGTCCGCATCGCACACGCGCTGTAATATCAAACGATGTTGATGGAGAGCTGGTCAAGATTGGTAGTCAAGATTTTCGTTTTCTATTACCTGATCTAGGCAACCTATGACAGTAAGATTGAATAGACAGTATAGGTCGATCATATTCTACAGTTATGCCAAGTTGCATTAGTTTTCGAAATTTTTGAAAAAGGCTGATACTACCTTTAAATGGAAACTAATGAAGCTACTTTTACTAGTGCTACACAAATATATATGCAGGTTTAAGATGTGCTACTTAATAAGATTTCAGCTGCTATATTTTTGTTGCTGTTTAGTGTTGCTGCTGGTTTTGTGCTTGTTATTAATATTTACATGTATTATAGGCTGTGCTACAATTGTATCATAATTACTAACATAATACAGGAAGAATTTGATTTCTATAATAATTCTCAGACTACATGTTGGTAATCTACCTGTGCTTTTATTAGAATGACATACAATGTATTTGATGTATGTTTGTAAATATTGGTCCTTTTGTGTTTTTTTTTTGGGGGGGATACTGTAGTTTTTGAAGTTTGCAGCACTGTTTGGTCACTTTAATCTACTGTATTGCCTTGAAAGTCATATCTTTGGGAAATATATGAGGGAGGTGGATGTTAATTCTAATATTAAAATCCTTGCTGCTCTCAGTATGTATGAACCATATGTGAACAACTCCGTACCAAACTTAATAATACTTCTCAATCCATAAGGGTGTGTTCAATGTCCATTTCAAATTTTAAACGGCAACATGAATCATGAACAAAACGCAATTAAAAAACGCTGATATAAAGAGAAACAAAGTGGGTGTTCATTGTCCCCATTCCAGGTCGTAAAAGTAAACGTCTTTCAGATCTCCATTCTGAGGAAAATTTAAACGCCGAAAAAGATGCGTTTTGAATCACGATCAGCTTCGATTTTACGACCTTGAGGATCGCGAATGCAACGAAATGCGACACTGAACACAATTGAGTTTTCAAACGTCTTTAAATGTGCTCTCGCAGTAGAAGCTTCCGGTGCAAGTGAAAAATAGCGCAAATGTTTGTTTTTGAGAACGCAGATTTTAAAGACGATGAACGTAAAACCACCTTTAAATTTTCGACACTGAACGGTGTACCTTTGATCGCGTTTGTGTTCTGTGTTTTGTAATTGCGTTTTGTGTCATGATTCATGTTGGCGTTTAAATTTGAAAATCGACATTGAACACACCCTAACTCATTTAAATCTAACTCAACATCATGCTGTGAACTTTGCAGGAATGAAATCTTCAAACTTGATGTCTAACATTTTGCATGTATAAAGTATGTGTAACATGTTTTCAAAGAACTTGTTTTTTTATGAAACTTTTAATGCTTAAGAACAAAGCGAAAAAAGTGCCTATATTTTCATGTAATCATTTATTTGTGTTTCAGCAAGATTGTGAGTGTCATGTATTATCACAAGAACCAGAGGAGAGACAAATCTATTTTCTGTGCTCCAAATAACCTGTAAGAAAAAAAAAGAAGAAAATGATTTGATTTTGAGTAGATAAATTGCTTGTTATACCTGGTATTTAATCATATCAGAACTCTTTATATTGATATATTATGTTTCCACTTTAATAACATCCATGGACTCTTATGGTTCACAAAATTGATATGAATTTTGTAAAAAATATCTGTTCAGATTGTTAAAAATATATCTTCTTTATAAGATGACATATTCTGTTTTATGTGCATGTACTTAAAGATCGAGAACAGAGGGAAAAGATCTTGTCTCTTAAGGAATTATTAATTAAATTACCCTACATTCTAGGCATTGTTAGGTTGTTTTTGTTTTCTTTTTTAATTTTGGAGAAACTGTTCATCAGTGTTCATTTATCTGGTTTTTAACTTGGACATGTTTTGGTGTAATGCTTGTAGATTAACGTTTATTGATTACTTTGGACATATGAAATACTTTGCAATATTCATGTTAGACACTAAGGCCTAAAGAAATTAAAGATCCTTTTTTTTTTTCAAGTCTTGAGTTACAATTTAAACCATGGACTAAATCGAAATGCCTTATCACGCAACTCAATTTTAAAGTCATTCAAAACTTTTGATGTATAGAAACCTCTTTTTTGGATTTTGGGATTTGAGCATTGTATAGAATCATTAGTGTGATTTAGAAACAAGATTCTTGCTGAATAACACTCATATAAAACCAATCCAATACGATGGATACTTCAAAAGCCAAGTTTTCAGTGCTAAAATCTTGCAGATAGATTGTCGTCTGATGGTTTGTGTTGTCCAGGGCTTCGTTAGGAAAAAATAATATAGCTGCATTTGCTTTAATAAGAGGAATGTACTTGTCTGTACAAAGGCTACTTCTCTTCTTCGTAAATTCTTGCCTCATATAGTTTATAAAGCTTACAAAGACATTGGACCATGATTATATGTATAGCTTAGACAAAGATAAATACATTTGTAAATAAATATTCTTTATGGAAGAAAGTTTAACATGAATAAGCAAATATGGGGATTTGGGGATATTGTGTATTTCTTTGTTTATATCCCTTTTGGACTGTGTTTTCTATTGTGTTGTGTTATATCTTTATAATTTTTAAACTATGCCATCTATATATTTTATCTTAGATCTTAATTGGCTATTATTTCTTAATCTTGATATTGTTTTAGTGCCGTTTTTGGACATTGTAATTCATTTATTGATAGTTGCAATACTGCAAAGGATGAAAGATATTTTCGGCAGTAAATAATGTTACTTGTGCTGGATGAATAAAATTGAGTGAAATAAAAAGAAAAAGAAAAGGAAAAAAAATCTGTTTTTGTGTATCTATTTTATTTTCTTTTGTTTATATTTGATGTATCACAAATTAATATTACTGACAATATAAATGTGTTGAGAGTATGAAATTGTTAAATTTTTAGTACTTGTAAATAAAAAAATCAGTAAAAAATGATGATAAAATTGATGACAATGGGCTGTATAATTAAAATAAGTGGTTAATTCTTTTTTATAAGCTGTTTCTTAATATTAAGCTTGCAATTAAGTTCCTCCTAACAAACTCCTAGTAGTTAAAGCTGGTGTATAGTGTTGGGAGAAGGAAACATTTAATTTGGATTCACAGTTAGATAATATGAAAGACTGAATCCTATAACTGTAACAAAGAAAGTTATATTACATGAAATCTCGTTTTAGTGTCTTTTTTTTTTAACGATATAAGTATAAAAAAAGATAAGTCGGGGATCCGACTCATCTCATTGTGCACTAGGCGTTCACATGGAAAACCAATAGGGATTCTCTTGTGTGGGTGATACACACAGATCGCTACGCTCCATTCATGCGGGAAGTTCGGGGGACTGGACACCCCAGCAAAGGTCTCAAAAACCGTTACAAATTGTGTTTGGATTCAAACATTTCACTGAAATTCATCGGAAATCGTGAAAGGAATATCACAAAATCTCTCACACATATCTTTTAGTGCAATGCATTCTTGAGGGGATCAAAGCAGAATCTTGTCATACATGTATACAAAAACTTGATTATGCTTCAATGACCATGATGATGAATAAACTATTTAATAATTGGAGTAAGTCCTAAAATAAAGGGATTGCCCGACATGGTTGCGGGTGCATTTGATTTATGTGGGGAAATGTTACATTGTGTGACTTGATGAAAGTTGGTCTCAGGGGGAAGATCACAGTAAATAATTTTTTTTTTTAAATGCATACAGTTGATAGTTTAGCCGACGTAGTAACTATTAAGAGTTTGTTAGGAGAAACTTAATTGAACACTTAAAAACTGGATAGTAAACATTGTGTAACACTTCATATATAAAGTAACTAATTGAGGAAAAGACCGAGAAAAGTACATGTAGCTACACCATGTACTTCTCGCTGTTTCACGTTGGTTCAATATTACAATCAGCATCATTATCACCTTCAACATCACCACCACCACCACCACCAACACCACCACCACCAACATCAGCATCATCATCATCATCATCATCATCATCACTATCATCATCATCACTATCATCATCAACATCACTAATATCATCATCATCATCACTATCATCATCATCACTATCATCATCATCACTATCGTCATCAACATCACTAATATCATCATCATCATCATCATCATCACTATCATCATCACCTTCACTAATATCATCATCATCATCAACATCAACATCAACACCACTATCAACATCAGCACCACCATCATCACTACTATCAGCATCATCATCATCACCATCATCACTACTATTATCATCATCATCACTATCATCATCACCATCATCACAAACATCATGAACCATCATCATTCCGGTTATCGTCCAACATTATCATCAGCACCAACTTTAAACCATCGATTCCAATCATTCAAACTATTTAATATTTATAAAGGAGCCCATACACAAAATTTCTTTCAATGTATTTTTGTTTATTAGATAAATATTGAATGGCAACAAGAGAACGCATTCAGCATTCCTTCTACAAACTACCTTTTTTTCTTCTTTTTTTTTTCACATCTGTACATAAATAAGACGAGAAATAGCCCATTTTCCAGACCTGAAATCCTCTTGTTCAACCTTGTCAATATTTCATTATTTAACAAGAAGAATATCACAATCTTTTCAATCTCATGTGTACCTCTTGGCGCCTTTTGAATTTATTATTCAATCATTTAAAATTGCTCAAATTTAATTTCTTAAAAGTTGAGGTTATTGTCGAGCAGGTATTGCTTCAAAATACTGATTCCTGGTCACATTATAAAACAGACAAGAAGAAACGTCTTCATCGTTTGCGCTTGTCCGTTTGTTTGTTTTTTTCTGGCACATCATAAATAGAGATTTGACGTTGAAGTAGACGTATATACAGACACAATGTGCTTTATAGTTAGTCAAGTCTGGTCACTCATCATGGTAACATTGAAGTACAGGAAGGACAGTCCCGGCAGAAAGCTCAGGAAAAAAACAAATTGCCTCGAACAAGACAAAAACATCTATTAACTCAGAGCAATGCACTTTTTAAAGGTGATACACATAGATACACAATTCAAAAGCACAAGGATTATGTAATTTCAATGTGAAATTTACAAGGAATAAGGAATTATATTTATTGGTAATAGCTACGTCCTCGTACATTGTAAGAATTAAAACCAATTTGGCTGGAAAACAAATAAAATCGTCCTTGCCCATTGAAAATTTCAATTTTGGCACTTACTTCTAAAATTTTCAGTTTGCTCCTTTAAACAACCACATAATTTCCAAAAGGAATATGAAAACAAATTTTAATAAGCACCTACACATTCCTAAAAGTTTGATGGGGGGAAACATGATCTGAGAATTCAAAAGGAGTAAAAAAAAAAATTAAACAATGTTTGTGGATATCATAACTCATGTACACTGAGTACGTGTTCAAGGTGCTGGGCAATTGAGGAGCAAATTTGAATTTTAAAAAAAATGAAAAATCAAGCTGTGATAATTGGGGCAGCTACAGTTGTTTAGTTGTTAATTACTGCTAAAGCATTTCTATGAATAAAACATATAGTTAAGACAATAAAATTCCATTCAAAATGATTTTGTATTGATACTAAACCAGCTGTTTTTTGAGGTTATAACTGTGGTCTTTAAATTACATAATTTGAAAATAACAATAAACCTTGCATAGCCAATCTTCTTTTTTAACTCTTTATTCAAGTAAGAGACAATTTACAAAAATCAATTCCATGAAAACAATTTTTTTTTTCATTTTGAAAGTAAAATAATAAAAGGATCAAGAGAGGATTTCGATTTTATTTATAAGCAAAATATTATACTGGACATACAGAGCAAGTAGACAAATCTTGTTTAAAAATGTGACATTTATAGAAAATCCTTAAAAAGGTTTAAAATTCAGCTTCATTAAAATTCTTTCTTCCACATAACGATGGAATGTTCATAAGATATTAAATCATAAAGTGGTATTGTGAGAATAAATAATTATCAATTTAAAAAACATACCAGCACAATGCATTATATCGGGTGATACTATAAAAAAATAATCATATTTAAAAGGAAAAAATCTAAAAATAGATTTATAATCTAGTCGTGTCTTTGATCTTAATCAAATCGGTGAGTTTTTCATCCTCTTAGGGAAAATGAGGATATTTTGACATTTTGTCGCCAAAAATAAGTCTTTGTTCTTCACGTTGGTCGCTTCCTGAAAATCTATTTGGCACTTTGCATTGTCACATCGTCCGTAGGTGACACAACTGCCCAAAACTTGTCCATTAATATCCCTCTGTTTTCTACTATACTTACGAAAGCACCTAGGTTACATGCATATTGTTTGTCTTCAAGCTAAGACAAAACAGTTCTTTTCATTCATGAGAAAAGAAAAATTAGACCTATCCTTGTGTTTCAGAAATAACTATGTACAAAGAGATCATTTGAATTTGGGAGGAAAGACAATATTTTTCTCTCGCGTTGTAACATGAAAAAACAAACAAAAAGGGCAAATACATAAAAACAAAATGACATGTACTTACAACAACAAAAAATAGGAACATTTGGTTGAAAAAATAGATTGAAGAAAAACAATAACTTAGGGTATCATAATTACAATGCTGAATACAACTGTATTATTATCAGAGTAGCGCCGTTTCCACGAATGTAAATTATTTTGTCATAACCGATAATCCCAGAAAGTGTAAAGGTCTAGGAAAGCTTTAGATATTATTCAAAAATATCCTTTCCCGTTGTCACAACACCTGATAATGAAGTATTTCAATTTATCAACACCAATTCGTATTACTGCATAAATATATGGAGATTATCCCAAACAGCCAAGTATTTACATTATACAAAACACGAGCATGACAAAAATGCTCCCCTAAAAAGGTCATCAAAATAGCCCTTAATAAGGTTATACTTAAAACACTTTACTCCCTTGCTAAACCCATTTCTTTCTATTACTTTTGCACTTCCTCTCTTACACTCGTTTGCAACTTACATTCTTTTACTCTTTCTCTCACTAACACTTAAAACACATATCTCTAATGCATATTCTTAATGCTTTGAGATTATCAGAAGTCCTTTTGGCAATAAATAATCTACGATACAATATGTCACAAGGAATGAAAATCGACCAGTCAGAAGACAGATACTTTCAAACAGGCAAAAATAAAGGCTCGTAAGAGCCTCCTTTAAAAAAAAAAGGAACATTGTAAAAATCTGCATGATTCAATAATTTCCTATTTGTCTTTCAAAAAATAAAACATAGCTGAATAATAAAATGTGATGGATCTCATATTAAACTTCAGGCAATATTCGGTTCTAGAGAATCGGCCATAACAGTGCTAAATAACCTTTCTGGACGGGAGGATAGGATATAAAACTGTTGTCATAAAATAATTGAGAGAAATATGCTCATCTTGGATTAAATCCAAAATTGTTTATGCAAAATAATCTGAAAGTGTCATTTATCTAATTTAATAATACATTAAGTGGTGACAACTTATCATTAAGACTACATTACTTTAAACAGCTGCATATTATACAATGGTCCATTCTTTTTGCTTGATCTTTAGTTTAAAACCAATGAACTTTAACCCCTTGACCTTTGACCTTCACCATCAAATCAAGCTTAGAAAGTCACTGACATTACACAGGTGTATCCGCTTCTAAGGCAATGAAAAAGTTTGCCCATGGCACTACTCAAATATATGGAACAAAACATGACAGGTTAATTTTAAGTGTAATAAATCCATACATATCGGGCACATAAAAACTGCCAAAAACACAAACAAAGTTGTTAAGGAATGCTTCTAAGGCTAAAACATGGAATTTTGCAATATAAGGCTGCTTTTTCATTCTCCCTTCTCAATAAGTGGTCACTTGGTGTTTTAATATTAACAGAAAAACGCTACAAAAATAACCATAAACAATTAAAGTGTGCCAGGTATGCACATTCAGGGTATAACAACTGAAATGCAACGCAACATCAGTGTACGAGGGTCATTTTGCTTTAGCATTGTTAAGATGGGTTAAGACACAATTATACTTCAGATTTGAATACTGTTTACTTTGGCTCAACTGTTCGATCAGAAATTGATTCACGCATGTATCTCTATTCCAAATTGTACAAACAAATATCACATAATGGCATGAGGGTTGGTTTTAATAAGTAGCACGAAGCACATATCTTCATCGTGTTTCATCAAAATATAACTTTCTATCTGAATTTCATACATACGGAGAGAGAAAAAAACCCGAATAATTAACCTTTTTCAAAAAATTTACACTTTACAAGAAATAAATTACAACAAAAGCACAAAACAGTAATAAGTTAGAGATTCAACCTTTTACATAAAAAAAATGAGACTAAATTCTGTCCGTATCTCAGACGATTCGTGAGATATCTCTCTTTTATACAAAACTTGCGAGTTGCATTGATTGCTTCGCGCATACGTCATGAAATGAGTTTATAAACTCAAGGTAGGTCTCTTTGAGTATTTACAGATAGAAGAAAAAATGCAGAGATGATATGATGTGGTGGTCAAGTAATACATACAGGTAAAATGTTTTCTAGAGGAAGTTTGCAACCTTTAGGAATTATTTGGAGCAACGGTTGGTATTCTCCACCGTTGGGCATATTCGGGGGTCACCAGAGTTCTTGCCCCTTCTCTGAATGCTGTCATGAAGGTTGGCGTATTTTTCGCTTTCTTGCAACCAACTCCACGCCCTTTTTCCTTTTGCAAAGGAGAAGCTCCAAGTCCACCTTTAAATAATGATGATGAATATCTACCCAAACATGAGAGTTATTTGGCCTAATGAGAGTTCTCAAAATCTTCCATTAGTTCGATGATTCACTTGAAAGAATCTTAGGGCTTCAGAAAAGGCAACACTCCCTTTTATGAACTTGTGGGATCCATAAGCATTTCTCACAGAATGACCAATCGTGATCGATGATGGAAATAATTGATGTCTGCAAAATCATGCCATATCCGTACATATCTCGGCTTAATGCATTCTGAGGGACGTGTCGGCATGGTGTAGTCTTTTTCCCACCCATAACCTTTATCTTGTATTCTTGCCCCAGAGTGACTCGAGGAGTCTGATATTTCCACTTTTACTAGCAGATGCTGAGGTATAGAGATGGGCAGGAATGGCCTCCGTCTTGCAAAGGGGGCCCTCTGGTTGTAACCCTCAGCAATGATTGTTCAGCAGCTTTTATCGACCACGGGACATCTGAGGGTAACATCAGATATGCTGGTAATTGTAGTGACTGGAGCACAGAGTTGTCATCGACTCTCCCTTATAGATTTAGCAGGAATGGTCTACATCTTGAAACCGTTGCTCCGTAGCCCGATGCTCTCATCCCAAGCAAGTGAAAACCTCTCCACACATGAATTCGTTTGCGTAGCGTCTGCGTCATCCGACTCTCAAAGAGCCATCGTTGATTGTTGCCGTGCAATCCTTGTCGTCATCCATATTCTTGGCCATGCAGATGAGCTGTCTGTTACCATGCCAACAACATCCAGTTACCTCCATCTCACACAAGGGTCGATTTCAAACCCTATCTTTGTGAAATTTCTCCTCAAAGATTCCTCCCTGTTGGACCTTGGTCTCAGAGGCAAATCTTCTTGGGGTTTCCTAGCACCGATTTCAAAAGCATCTTATCATTCATTATCCGTCTCGCGTCATGGAGTCTCTTTCATAAAAATGTCTTAAATAGTCTTACTCTCACGAGTCGAATAATGAAAGGAGTTCGTCGCTGTCGTTGTTTGCGGCTGAATTGTCGCTTTGGCCAAGTATTGAGAGAATGTCTACGTCCACCATGTTGTCTGGTAATAGCTGTGGGGTCAATAAGAATGAAAGACAGTCAAAAGACTTGGCAAAAATGCAATTAAATTAGGGAAGATTGGTAATTAACCTACAAACATGTGCATGTCTTATAATGTCTCTTGTTGTTAAACCGTAAAATAAATTGATAAACCGATACAAACAATATTTTGTAGAATGAGGAACAGCTCAAGCTGTCCTTGGGCTGGTACTTCTAGTTCCAAAGGAAAACACAGACAATTTTTATTGAAATTATCATACCTCAAATTAGTCCTTTTTACTTCATTGATCATTCTACATAATGTAACACCCACCTTTTCCATCTTATCCACACATTAAATTGAAATGGGCTATCTGTAATTAGAGGACAATGCCTGACTTTTGTTTCTTTGAAAAGGACAAACGATACTCACATCTAAGCCTTCCTGTCCTTCTCCACCCCCATCTATAACGGCTGCAGGATCAAAGTCCAAATTATGACTGGCATTGACTTGACTGTTAGACATGCTATTATTCCTTGAATGAGAGTCTAGTCCCCCTGCACTCCCGTTGGTCGTTGGGTTCCCACCCACTTGGCCATGGCCGAGTAATGCTGGAAGTTGATTGGTCGATGAGGTGGGCGGTGGTGGTCCGGGGTTGGGGGATTGGTGGGAGCGGGGGTTGTTCATAGCGTTCATACCAGGGTGCGACGGTGGGTTGGATGACGCGCCCGGCGTGTGCGGTTGTTGGAGCATCGAGGTAGAGGTGGTGTTGCCCATGCTGTTGGGCGTCGGCGGCATGTTGTTGGGCGTGTGCGGCATGTTGCTAGGCGTGTGCGGGTTCATATTGATATTATTGGGCGTGTGCGGCATGTTGTTGGGGGTATGGGGGTTCATGTTAGGGGTCATTGGCCCCACCCCCGGTGTACTTGGTCCCATGCCTGGTGTATGGGGTGGTACTCCTGGCGTAGGGGGTCTAAGGTTAGGATTGCTGGTATGCATGGACCGTGGTGAAGCGATGGATGATGATGTTGGGGTACCAGGACCGGTGGGATTGTTCCTTGGATGATGCTGCATGGGGGATGGGTGTCTATGAGGCTGGCCGCCTGGTCCGCCTGGTGGATGGGGTTGGTTCATACCCATGGGCTGTAAAGATCAAACATAAAAACATCATTTAATACCGATCACACACTTACTTATCTACCATCCCACTACTGTATACTGCTGTTATAAAATAACAATATCAATTAAAAATTTTTTTTTATATCGCAAGCATTGGACCAGTTCACTAACATATTCAAATTTTATGCATACTTCTTAAACAAGGGTTGTTCTTGACAATGCAAAATGTTACCCAAGGCTTGCCCAACATAGCAACAATATATATAACTTTAAAACCAGTGATACAATGACTCATTTTTTCTCAAAGGGCAATTGTTGAGGAGATTGGATCAATGAATACTTACCGGTAATGCATGATTGAATTGTTTCTCCACCGGGTACATGTCTGTGGTAGCGATGTTGTCATCAGATGATGGCATCATTGATGGTCCGTTAAAGCTGTTGGGGTTAGGGGTCATGTTTGGACCCCCTCCACCCCCTCCGCTGCCGGCACCGTGGGGCGATAAGCCAGGGAAGTTGCGGAAGTTGTTGGGACCCCCTGGCCCTACATTGGGGTTGGCATTTGAATTTGGTCTCATCGCTGAAAAGATACATTGTAGAGTAAAAGAAAATGATTTCGAGAAATGTAACTAAATTAAATTGTGACATTATATGATTGTAATCAGGGATTCAACTGCGGGAGATAAATTTTTTAGTCAAAAGCATCTTAGATTTTAATAAAATTTTACAAAGTTAAAAAATATCTTGTGCTGCCTTTCGGAATTGCATTGAACTGAACTGAACTGAATTGGATCGAACTGAATCGAATGAAACTGAAAGAATTTAATTAAATTGAATTGAACATACATGTACCTCCATTGAACTCTGCAGGTGATGACATGTTAGGGACGGGGTAGGGTGAAGGGCTAGGTCCACCATCGTAGTGGTGTGTGCTGGGCATTGTCATACTTCCAGGCGACATAGCTTTATGCCTCTTCGCTGCATGGCACGACTCTGAAATTCAAATTGAATATTGAAATTGAAATATTGAGAATGAACTATTGAAAATGAAGATATCAAACATTTGAAAATTGAAACTAATAATAATAATAATATTCTGGATTTACATAGCACCTAATAAATTGTTACATTTTATAATTATTAATTTTAAAGTGATGTATGAAAAATTAACAAATCAAAATTTATTAGGAAATTAACATTGAATTGGAAATGTAAATTGAAAAAGGTTTGGTACATCCAATTTTCTCTGAGCCTTTATTTCAAACTCTGTCTGATTTCATTAAGAATCAAATTTCTTATATATGGTTAAAAATTGATCATTACTTGATGAAAACTTTTAAAAAGCTGAATTAGGAGTATCAAAATCAAGCATCCAAATGGGTATTCCCAGCTAAAACCCTTGTGGAAACCCTATACATAAAGATGGTTTTGAACCCTAGACCGTCATACCTGGTTCATTTTCCTCTTTGAATTCACTCTTGATAGGTACAGGTTTCCAACTAGCCGATGCATCTATCGTCACCTCCTCAAAATCAGCAGATTGAACAGCTGTCAGTATCCCCCACATAAACTGGTCCACTTCCAGACCTTCTAATAGTGCAGTTTTGCTGCAAAAAGAGAAAGTTACAAAATCTAAATTCAGTTTTGTTCAGGCATTAAAAAAAAGGACCATGAATTAAATCATTTATGCAAATGAAGATGACAAATTAAATATTTCAACTTGTATTACAAATGAAGATAAGGAAGATAGGTTAGATGTAGGTGGTTGTGATAGTAGTGATGATGATGCTGATGCTCAATGAAGATGATAAAGATGATGATGATGATGATGGTGATGATAAAGACGATGACTATGACATTTATAATGATGATGGTGATAATTTTGATGAAGATGATGAAGATGATGAAGATTAAGATGAAGTCTGATGATGATGATGATGATGATGACGATGACGACGACGACGACGACGATGATGGTGATGATGATGATGATAACACTGAAATCTAATGATGATGATGCTACTGCTGCTACTGCTGATGATGATGATGTTAATGATAGTGATGATGATGATGCTCATGAAGATGTTTATGATAGTGATGATAATGACGACTGTGATGGTGAAGGTAATGATGATGAGAATCACAATGATAACGATTATAATAATGATGATGAGGGTCATAGAGCTGATGATGATGGTGGTGGTGTAAACAGTGATACTCCTCATGATGCAAAAACTTACTTGCAGACAGGACACCTCCATGACCCTCTTTCACAGTTGAGTTGGAGATAGGATTCCAGATCAAAGCACTGGATGTGTTTACAGTCATGCCCTCTTGCAGGCAGCGTGATGCGTTTGTATGTGATTGGACACTTCAAGGACACCTTAATCGCTGTCTGCTCCACCCCATCCTCGTTCAGTCCGCCCGTAGATGATGCCACGCTGGAGAAATTCCTCTTGACTGTATGGTAAGATAGTATGATTGTGGAGAAAGGTTGAAATATCATTCGCTATTATTAAGATTTTAGTTACTATTGATATTCTTTTATTGGTTATATCCTATTCCTGAATTATTTTTCGTTTTGATTTGGGTTTACTTTATACCATTCATCTTCATTTCCTTTTGCTTTTCTTGCCCTGAGTTATTTTTACATCCAATTCAGAATTCTGATGACTTTGAATGCTCTATATCCCAAATAGTTGTTGTGTGCAATGTTATTGTGTCAAGTAATTCCCATTGAAACTCACATTTTTGAGGGTGCATACATAACTTTTGGAAATGCACACATGTACAGACCAAAATGGTTGTAATTTTCAATGCATTAGATTTTAGTGAAACATAAAGGCAGAAGCTTGCACGGTAAACGTGTCCCAACTCAGAAAGGGGGCAATATCATTTGTCAGGTGGCCAAAGAGTTAATAGAAAACCTTTGATCACAACAGACAAATATGTCTTTGTTACACTTACTTTTTGTTATGCAGTGTTCAGCAGGGAGCAACCTCTTCCGTAGTAGTCGTTGTAATACTGATTTGACGGTCGGTCGGTACACCAATTGCAAAACAAATAGATGAGACTGTGAAGAGAAGAAGATGTAGGCAGATTATATATAAATCCTAACTTTTTTAACACTATAGAATTTGTACAGGAGAGTTGTACTTTTATAATCTTATTTTTGCTACAATTACATTTGTTTCCTTGCTATTATAATTTAACAAAATATAATGGTACATGTACACACAGTATTTAAAGAGGTTCTAGAATTAAACAATTAATTTTTTTTTTGTGCATTGCTATTTTTTGTGAGATGATAATTAAAGAAATGTGAAATAAATTAATTCAAAGATATGCAATTATTATTATTATAAAGTTTTTTATGTTAAAGTGAAAAATTGATTTGCGATTCATTTTCCTCACAATCCCCAACATCTACCTTCATTTCTGGAATATTTTCTGCTTGATTTTTTAACTATTATTCCATTACATTCAAAACTTTTTATCAAAGTCTTTGTGCATGACATCTTAATCTCATTATCACTTGTTGACACAAGCAAAGTCAGATAACCATAAAAATAACTTCCCTTTCCCACATCCTAAAAAGAAAAATATAACTTACACAGCAGCATGCCCTGACAGTAATCTGAATAGTGTTCCTGCCTGGTTGACAAACCCCTTTAAGATAGAGCGGCTTGTGTGAGGTCTTATTGTCGCCTCTCTCAATGGTGAGTGGGTTAGCATTGACGGAGACCTGGACTGATGCAGGCCAGTTGGTGTGCATCTGTCTGTCCTCATGGTGGTAGCACTTGAACTGAAGTTCCAAGTCCGATCTATGTGAGGAGAACGTGAATAAATTTATTTAGTTTTGGGGATTGAAATTATCTTGAATAACAAAATAAAGTACAGGTAATTCTGTCTAAGTCGAATCTCTTGGGACCATAGAAATCTGGGGGGCATTTCATCAAAGGACTTGTCGGACGTTTTATCCGACAAACAGTTATAAGCTACTGAAATGCTTGCATCTGATTGGCTGAGAGCAAATTTGTCGGATAAAATGTCCGACAAGTCCTTTGATGAAATGCCCCCCTGTTCAACTTTTACTTCTGGGGGGCGTTTCATGAAAGGACTTGTCAGACGTTTTATCCGACAAACTGTTATAAGCTACTGAAATGCTTGCATCTGATTGGTTGAGAGCAAATTTGTCGGATAAGACGTCCGACAAGTCCTTTGATGAAATGCCCCCCTGGACTTTTTTTAGTCTAGACTGAGATATAGCTTGACTTATAGCAGGTCGACCTATGTCAGAGTTGACTGCAAATTGAAATTATTATCTTAAAATCAAAACTTCCATGATGCACTTCAAATAAAGTTTTAAGTCCAATCTAAGATAGTAAAACAAAATGAATTTTATTTATAGCTCCTCAAAAACTCTCTCGATAACAAAGTAAGTGGTAATCATGATCAATATGCTCACATCTTTATCCAGATAAAACTCGTATTTGACACAGTATTCAACAAACACACACACTATAAATGTACAAGAAGCTATGTTTTTGATTATCTACATATGTAGCTGTTGTAGACTTTCAGGCTTTTCCCAATCTGAATAATATCACAAGGAAATTAAAATTGATCAAAGGATCAATTTTAGAACAATGGTACAAGGTTGCCAATTTGATGCTTACCTCCACATAAGGGTTTGATGGACCGACTGCCTGAGGTGGAAGACGTGGTTACTGACGGCCAGATTGTGCTCTAACCTAAATGGCTCCAGCACGACACCGTCTCGTACAGGGAACGTCATACACATCTCGTCGCTTGCTGCTAGGCAACCAATAAAGAGAATATGAGGATTCAAAATGACTTGAACATTATGAATGTTAATAAGATTTACGAGGATTTATTCAGAAAGAATTCTTACTGTTACTGTTATTGTGTAAAATCAGATCTGCATAACAATGAATACAAAGTTTTAAAAAATCTTGAACCCACCATATTATTACTCAAAGAAAAAATGAGGATTCAAAAGACTTGAACTTGACTTGAAGGTTTCAGTTTGTGTGTTTCTCACTTTGTGTGGAATGAAAACATATTAAATCTACTTCTATACATTCTTCAGTAACAATATCATTGAAATGTGAGTATAGACCTTTCGTTACTAATGCAAATGACGCTCTTGTCAGAAAATAAGTTTGGTCTAATAATTGTTGCAACGTTCTGACTGTTAAATTCAGGCCTCATGCTAGTTTACAGACCATTAAACAATAGTACTAAAACTGGAATCTGCCCTTAGAAACATCAAGACATAGTATATTGGATTAACTACAGTAACCTGATCAACAAATTATAGCTTTCATTTTCTAAATGTTTATGCGTTATGTACTTCATTTTGCAATTGATGTTATATTCATTCAAACAATTTAGTTTAGATCATTCAACATAAAAAAATGGCTTCTGTGAGGGTTTCTGCCAACAACACAATCGAAGCTAAGGATACTACCAGTTCTACTCACTTCTATGAGCCTTACTGCGTGTGTCTTATACATGATGATACCATGCAAATACGCCAAACATTTAAGCATCATTAAAATTATGGATTCTTCTGTGACTAGCATAGTGTTAAAAAATAATGCTCCAAATTTTTTTGTCCGAAACAAACTCCTGAAAGGTGGAACGGAAATTTATTTTGCCCAATTAATTGTGGGCCCAGCAGCCAATGAGCAGCACCAGATCGACCGTTGCTCTATCCTTTTCTTGTTGAACGCCAAACAGAGAAGCAGCAGCTCCCATTTTTTAACGTCTTTTGGTATGATGCGGCCGGGGATTGAACCCACGAACTCCAAATTTTGAGGCAGACGCTCTATCCACTGAGCCAACACATCGGTTCACCTTAGTGAATACCTCAAATTCACCTAAACATTTCAGGGCGTAGTGTTTTGTTCCTTACCTGTTTTCATGTCCGGTGGTCTAGGGAAGGAGGGTTTAATGTCCCCTGGTCCTGTAGGTGACATGTATGGTGGGGGAATGTTGGGGCTTGGGGTGAGTGGCGGTGTCGGATTGCCCGGCATTGGTGGCTGGAAGTTTATTTGTGCATTATTCTGCAGAAAGAAAATAAAATTCATCAGAATGAAGTAATAGTACATTCACGATCTGATACATCACAAATAAAATCATATCAAAGCTTATTTACATTACAGACAGATAAACAATTCAATAGAAAGTTTGATATTTGCTTGACAATTACTAATTTTTTGCCAGAAGCACATTAGACAAATACTATTAGAATACGTACATGTACATGTACATGTATACATAAAAACATTTCATATTTATATTTTGTTTCATTCTGCTCATCATCATCATTATCATAACAATTCTGGATACCAACTACTTGATTAACCTTGTGTGTATCATGAATAGTTCATCAATAGATTCCAACCCTAAAAAAAAATTATAACATTGGAAACTTATAATGCAAATATTTAACCACTTGACTGCTGCATGGAGCTAATTGCACAGTACGGGTATGACCAGCGGGGCGCTGGCACTTCAAAACAGACAAAGCTTAGACAATACCATGAGCACGTAATACTACGTGGTCCGCACACAGTGTACAAATGCCAAGCACGTAATATTACGTGGTCCGTAGCCAAGTGGTTAAAACAAATGTCTCGGTCAAAAGATTAAAAATTCTATAAATTTGAATGCATTTCCAAAATCGAATGACAAAGCAAAAGGATATTATTCATACTTTCTCTCATGAGAAGTCATTTGGATCAGCTATTTCAAAAAATGTTTATGTTATGTAATAATTATTCAGTAGGATTGGCATCTTTGTAATTGTAGTACCTCACCTGCCATGGGACAGGTTTAAGATTAATTTTCAACTTAGTCCCGAGGACAGCTTCTTAGAATCGAGGATGCCTTACAGGTTGCGGAAAAATCTAACCTGACCATATTTATCAGATTTTTCCCTGTCTTGTAGACGTCTCGAAGACAACTTTTAGACGTCTCTGCAACTTCTCTGAGATGTCTTCTTAGGTGAGATACATGTACCACCTCCTCATGTTTAAAACCAAAAATAATTACAAAATGGTTGCCCCGACTAAGACTCACCATTGCGGGTGGTGCTGGCATGTTCCCTATGTGGCCCTGTGGTGGTGGACCTCCACGGGGGAAGAACTGGTTCCCCTGTTTATTGATGTACCCTCCCCTCATGGGACCTTGCATGGGGCCTGGCATAGGCCCAGGGGGCAGGGGTCCACCGGGTTGTCCCCCTGGGTGCCCCCCTGGGTGACCCCCAGGATAGGGGCCAGGTTTCATGGGCATCGGGCCTTGCGGTCCCATTTGGTATGGTTGCTGATTCATGGGATTCTATGGGGATAAGAAAGATGGATACAAGAATGAAAGTTGGCACGAGAGAGAAATAAATACTGCTGTCTGTAATGCTGATGTCACATATGGCCTGAATGGCCCAATGTACAAGAAAATAATGTTTATATCTGATGCTGTTCTCTCAAGGAATGCTTGCTGATTTTTGCATTATCCATTCAATCTTCGGTTTGAGTCCTTTTTTTAACTTCATGATCATAATCAAGGGCTGTCCATCATGCATAAAATTTGTATTGCTGTGACGGAAAACACTTGACGATGAACATCATGACAAAGTGTAATACAATATGGACTGCTTTCCTCTAGGGTGTGAACTGCACAACAGATGAAAAGTACTATTCTTTTCTTGTATGTTTCGCCATCCGACCATGAGTGATATCAGCATTAGGTATAACCAAATGACTAACAAATAATATGAAAAGTTAATTGTTAAACTGACCCCAGCCTTTGTCATAATAAATTTTAATTTATCTCAATGTATCACAATCAATCGTACGGTATCACTTAAACAGTTGTGCTGTGTGAGTTGATATATAAAAACATCTTTTAAGTACTTTTAAGTCTTCACATTTTACTAGCAACCCCTCCACATTTGCCTGTTTTTAAAATAATAAATCTAACTTTGCTCTCCCCTCTTCTTTTTGCATCCATAAGATAAATTTGAATAAAAAGGAATAGATAATAAACATTTGTTATTACTTTTCTTACCGGGTTATATCCCTGGGGTCCGGGGAAAGGCCTCTTGTTGAATGAAGCGGGGTGGGGCTGAGGTCCTGGCATACTTCTACTGGGCATCTGACCACCAGCGTACATAGGGTGCTTGCCCGGCCCCCCTCCTCCGGGCATCATAGGGCCCATCTGATGCATTCCTCCAGGGGGGTACTGGTTCACAAACTCTTGCTGTGGTCTCATCTGTAACAGAAAGGTGATAGCAGGTTTGTTATGTTCGTTGCTGGGATGATTAGATTGAGGTTATAGTTCTTTATATGTAGATCAATAATCTTCTTCTTTTTTTTTTCTTTTTTTTATTATTTGATAAAAAATGAACAATCAAATGATAACACTTGCAAGCAAAATATTGTTGTAATAAAACTGGCATATTTGTTTTCAATGAAAAACAGAAAACCTATAGAGCACAATCATTTGATAATTCACATGTACATTGTACATCACAAAATTCATATAGATGTCAATGAATGGGCTAGCATTTAATTCGAAGAAGATTCAATGTGTATCGTTTTCACATCAAATATTTCAGATAATTGTGGTGCATGGAATAGTTGAAACAGGCATTCTTTTCAATGAATTTTTACAATGAGACTAATCTAGATTGTGTAACTAACATACATCAGGTGGTATCTCACATTGCACAGACGTGTCCAAGACTCCGAGAATCTGAGACGTCTCCAAGACTCCGAGAATCAGAGACGCTCCAAGACTTGGAGAATCAGAGACGTCTCCAAGACTCGGAGAATCAGAGACGTCTCCAAGACTTGGAGAATCAGAGACGTCTCCAAGACTCCGAGAATCAGAGACGTGTCCAAGACTCCGAGAATCAGAGACGCTCCAAGACTTGGAGAATCAGAGACGTCTCCGAGACTCGGAGAATCAGAGACGTCTCCACCATCTCCAAGACAGGAAAAATCTCATAGATATGAACATGTTCAATTTTACTGCAACTCATGAGACATGGCAAAGACTCATATGAAGTCACAGAGATGTACCCAAGATATCTTTGTGATTATTCTGAAACATGTATCATGGCAAGTGAGATACCACCTTAACCCGTTGAGGACTGAGCCTGAATATATTTGGGCTGAGGTCTATGGGAAATGTGTGTTATAGCCAAATCAGCTCGTCCCGAACTGGTTAAGCACAAAAGAATCACTGCACACAAGAAATATATAGACATACCATAGCACCACATCCATTTGGAGAATGAGTTCTTCTTTACCCCCGTCTTACTTTATAACGCATTTATTCATTGTTTCTTCAAAACAATGGTTTTATAAAGATCAGAAAGAATACAATGAGAAGCCATACAATTTGTAGATCAGGAAGAGCTTATGATTGTTTTGAGGTAGAGGTCGACTTTGAAGACAATCATTGTATTGCCTTTTTTATACAAGGTGAGAAAGCTTGGTATCATAAAAGGACTGGGATTAGTTAATCCATAGAATACCAGACTTTTCCCCCAAGATCCAATGCCTTTGTTTGAAAAAATGAGCGTTAACAGAAAACATAGATGGTGAAGACAATAGGTCTGATTAACCAATCAAGACAGCATCTAAATAAATAAGGAAAACATTGTTAAAACACCCAACAGAAAGAGCTTGAAATCATATTATTAATTTAGGTTGATGAACAGAAAATCAGAGCTTTGGTTAGCATCTGTTTTGCAGCCACAGGAAAGGTTTATAATAAAACCCACAGCAGGAATGGTTTTGGTTAGTAAACTGACCGATGGGCAATCTGTATAATGATTTTACAGTGTACGTTGAAGATCAAGTGAATGTCTTGGATGTTATAAGTGAGAGGAAATGTTATCATGAAATGGAAGAAGAGAGGATGGAGAGGAAGAGCGAAGAAAGGAAGAGGGGAAGAACAGAATGATGCCTAAGAATTGGGATTCCAAGGGGAACATGGATGAGGAGGAAGATCAAAACAAAAGAACCAGATAAGGGAGGGATGGAGGATAAAGAGATGGAGAGGTGAAGATGGAAAGAATGAAAAGATGAAAAAGAAGAATGACAGAAAAGAAGAGGAAAGTATGGAGGGATATAGGAACAAACAAATAAGAAAAACTGACACATATAACCGCAATTTGTTGACAGAGGTGGAGGCCAAAGGAGGCCTCAGCAATAAGGAATATAACATTAACTAGAAACAGCAAACTAGAATATAAATGGAAACCCCAATGAATGAAATACCAAAACAGATTAAATGATGACGGAAAGGAAGATAAATGATGAAAATGATAATGACAGTAAGAATTAAAGATTACTTTACAGTGGGAACAAGTGAAAGGCAGACCGACAGAAAGTGAAGACACACAGACAAAGGTTGCCATGGAGACAGGAAGGTAGGCATGTGGAAAGACAGGTGCAAAGATAGTACAATAAGATTGATAGATAGTAAGAACAAACTGAGAGGGGGTGATTTTAAAAAGTGAGTACCTCCGAATGCATCATCTGTGGGTTAGCATGAGGATGGTGGGCAGGGCTTGAGGGTGGAGCCCCTTGGTAATACTGCCCATTGTACATCCCTTGCTGTTGCTGGTGTTGTCCGCTCTGTCGAAGGTCAAAGGTCAAAATGAAGAGAAAAAATGGTGCTTCATTAGTTTCCATGGAAACACAGACACAAACAAATCTGGTGAGTGAATGATTCACTGAAGATTGATCAGGATGCTCGCTCTTTCTTGTTCAAATATAAATATCAAATTAGTTGTTACCATGGTTACCACTGACTGGTGCTGCTGTCTGATGTTGCTTGATGATCTCCTGAGAGAAAAGACTTGAGCGAAAAAGCATTATTGAGAAAAAACATTCCTCGTCATTATTTCATCGCTCTCTAATCTAGGTGCCTGGAGTGCAGTATGCTGTAATGTACCACTGAATACTGTCTGATCAGGAATTATGTACTGAAGAATTCTTTCAGGAATTCCCAAATGGTCTTGTTCAATCATAATTACGAGTCCTTGCAATGATTGTTGTCCTTGCCACATGGTTGTTTGCTTGGATACAAGCTAGTTTCTTGTTATATATTTCTTTTACCTAATCAAGAAGACAATACATGGAAAGGAAAACCATACCGATTATATAAACTTTAACTTTAAACATCAAGCACAACCTATAAAGATTTATTTACAATTTTTACAATCACACGCATTGTATTCTCACTCATTACAATGACACGGTTTATCAATGCGATATCGTTTGTTGAAGGAGTTATCTCTGACGACTAGCAACAGAGAATACGCAAATACGTGTTAGGGGCCACTCAGGTTGCCATAGAAACGCATCACTCAGCATCAAAATCACATGATTCTGAGGTGTGGGAGTCTTTACAAACATATGGTCTCGGATAAATCAATCTATAAGACAAGTACACCTGAAACCTTGAGGAAATGCAGAACTTCATTTATACATGTGATAGTTTTATAAATTATCTTTAAAAAACACAATTTTCAAAATTATCATCAAATTCTTTTTGTCCAAATATTGAAAGCAATTACTACACAACACTTTAGAATAACCTTTGATTCTTCTCCATATTGTTGTAGCTGTACTCGACAGAAATTGATTATATGAAAGTACGTCCCTGAAAAAATGTAGAGTACTTCTGTAAGGTTTCACTAGTGGTAATCTGTCAGGTTTTGTTTATCTCCGTGCGTGCCTTTTCATCCCTCAAACAAGACATGAGGGAAGAGCTACATTATATCATTCCACATCGGAGGATATGTACATTTGTCAATGAAAGATGGATCCTGTGCTTTAAGACCAATGAACCTTGTTAAATCTGAAAACAACCCAGCGTGACAATTTTCCAAAGATTTCGTATGTCACACACCTATTATTCTCGTTTTGGCATAAGCAAACAGATACCTGCAAAAAAAATATTCCTGGATGGTGCTTTACGGCGTCGTTCGTAAAGTTAAGACTGACTTTACAAATGACTGGAACTTGTTTTTAGGTGCTGTACAAATCACATTCTCAATCATATAGCACAAGTACCGATCAGAGTTATTTGTAAAGTTGTTCATAACTTACGACTAAGTGAAACACCACCCTGGGATTGCTCAATGATTACAATTTGGCTGATGATTATATCAAGATCATCAAACTCTTGTCTTGCTCTTACCATGCCATAGTCTCCCATTTGTTGCTGGTCCTCCTGTTCTTTCAAGCATACCGTAGCCGTTGCCGTCGCAGTGGCAGTTGCCGTTGCACCCACGTTGACGGTAGCTGCTGCAGCTGCCATAACTGCTGCAGCGGCCGCAGCTGCCGGTTGGTGGAACTGACCAGGTGCGGCCTGTTTCTGAGGACCAGGGTGTGGCCCTCCCCCTCCTGGGCCCATGTGAGGGGGTACGTTGTGGGGCGGGTTGGGGTAACCAGGTCCTCCCATTCCAGGCTGCATACTGTGGAATAGGAAATAGGGTTAGGGTTGGTTAATTGGCTTTAAACAGATATTTATCAATCAGGTGCCATATTTATGAAGTCTGAATAAATCTACTAAGCAACTACGGTCCATACACTCTTAGTCCATTTACATGTAGGCTGCTTAGTAGAATTTATGAATATGGCCCTTGGTCCCTGAAACATATAAATTACTAAAATAAATAAATTACAAATCAACCAATCAGGATCCTGCTTGCATGGATATCTTGCATATAAGTCCCATAGTGAACCAATCAGAATGGTTGTGTCAAATTTGCAATTGATCATAATTCTTTATGTTACAGGGCACTGATAAGACAATTTACAAACATGATATTCCTTGTCACATAAATAGACTGAGATTTGAACCTGATCAGAATCAGTTTGAAGGTTAATGCAGAGAGATCACCATGACCAATACAGCTCGACCAACCTACGAACAGTACAGGCGAGAACTGATCAAAATATATCAATCATGGACCATTACGAGTAGTCTTAATAGATTTATTAAAATATACATTCACACAGGGAATCAGATGAAATGGATTTAAATAAAAGAACTATAAAAAATAAGGAATGGGTTTCTTGCAAATGCACAATGTATATTGATATGAGATTTGAAACTGAGTATTGTCCAGTTGCGTGATCAATGACATACAAGAGAATGCAATACCAGGAAACGACTCGTTTCAAGCTACTTTCGATAAATCAAGAACTTGGTTTAGGAAGCAAAACTTCCGCTATGAAATAAACACCCATTACAGGTAGGATATGAACACAATCAAACTTACTTTAGCAGACACCTCTATAAGGTAAATTGCCACTTAGTCTAAAAACATTTAAACTAATGCCCGTTTGGTGTCATCCCACATGGTCTAATCCCATTTCATCTAGAACCAGTTTGTCGAAATTGATCTTATTGCCACTTTGCATATTAACCACATATTCTAAATCACATTTTATGTAATGTTCATTTTGTCTAATATCCACGTGGTCTAATAACACTTGGCCAATTCCAGAAACAAATAATAGACCAAATATTCATTTAGAAAATAGATGAAAATGCAATTAGACAATTTGGTTATTAGACAAATTGATTATTAGACGAATTTGCAATTAGACCAAGTGGTCACTAGACCAAGGAAAAACTAGACCAAATCGGTTTAGTCCTCGTGGTATTAGGGAATAAATTAGAGCAACTGCTGTGAGACCAAGTGAATATAAACCGAAGGAGGGGGGGGGGTAGATGATTACCTGTTCTGGCCCCCTCTGTATGGGCCCCCTTGCCCTCGGTAGCCTGGCATCCCCTGCATGTTATACGGCTTGCTCTGCCCTACTGCTGCCGCTGAGAAGGGGTGCGTCTGTCCGTTGTATTGGGGGTTCATGTTACCCCCCTGACCTGAAAGGGGTAATAAAAGAAGAAAAAATCCAATTGTTATGAATCCTTCACATGATAATTTTTATCTGTATCTCTTCTAAATCAATGACGCTATCACTGAAGAATCACATCTAATCCACTAGAATTCTTTTTTTTTTTTTAAAGGGGGCCGGTGTTATAATATATTCAGACATTAAATTTTACATTGTAACAAGGTATTCAAACGAATGAACTACAATACTTGAAATTCAGTTTGCATACATTAGTTGTTGCTATGTTGGACAAACAAGTCTTATTCCAATAGAATTCTAATCAAATTTTAGAAAGAATATCTTGCTAAAGATTCCACCTCTTCTCGAAGGGAAAAAGTGTAAATTTACATTTGATTTATATCTAAATATGATCGAACAGACTGATATCAAATAGAGACACAAATGTACAGTCATAAATCTTGTTACATCTACGTGCAACTTGTATAATTTACTCCCAATTTAATGTTGACACCTTTATAAGTTTATTGATATACACAGACACAATGAATTGACGGATCATAAATCATGCAATTCTTTATTGCACATCTAGTAGTAGGCGTCTATTTGAGAATGCTAAACAAACTGCATAAATCATTCAGAAATTCAAGAATTGGATCTTTTTTTACTTCAGAGTAATCAAATCATCTGCTAAAGATCTGCAATCTACTCCTACTTCTACTACATTTCACATTGTGAAATATGGAGCAGTTAAGAATTCTTTCTAAATATCCATCTTCTCCTACTTCTACTACATCCAAATGTTGCTACTAGTCTGTGTACTCCCTCCCCACAAAACAGTTGTGATGATATTTATAACCATCTACTCCTACTTCTACTACATCTACGTACCTCTAAATGAGTTGTTAATCATGTTATTTGCGTCGCTGGTTTGTTTCAAACCACCCCCCACCCCCAAGTCAGAGGTGATGACACTAATAATAATCTACTACAGGTACATCCATGTACCAGAAGTGGTGACTACACTAATAGCCATCTACTCCTACTTCTACTACATCTA
>CALNVZ010003433.1:33233474-33262450 GCA_940671915.1 Paracentrotus lividus
TATGCTGATATACAAGAGCTCTCCTAAACTGGTATCTGTTCAATATCATATTCTTTTACCGTATACGATTCAAGGATCCATTGCACAATAGTATCATGGGATAAGGTTGTACACAAACCATTCCACATGCGCGTTGATTTTAGTATATGAAATCCATTTAACTAGCTAGCTTTCTCTTAACATCCAAGCATACAATCCATATATAAGTCTATTTTTATCTTATAACAAACTCTAAACCAATCGAGACGATTGCTATATCTCACACATCAAGGATTAAAACCAATACCCGAACGGATTTATAATACATATGTTACGTATTATAAACCATTCAGCAGATGCGCTATAATCTCTTGATTTATTCTAGTCAACAGGCAATTTACGACCTACGAGCAGTCGTATGTGGGGCCACTCAGGTTGCCATTATTCTCACTCACGCATCTAACCCAGCATCATAGAACACACCACATATTCTGAGGTGTGTGAGATCATTATACATGCGAACATATTGAGTCTTCCGTATTTAGAGAGTAAGATCTTATAAAAGACAAGTTAATCACGCTGAAACTTGAGAGCAAAACAGAGACAGGAACCGCCAATTACGTTTAAGTAGCATGTCACACTATCATGTGTCTCAATAGAAAACCTGAACATATTCATCTTCTAAGCAAAATACAACAAATTTCTAACAATATCTTGATCATCAAGATGTTTGTGTTTTGTCCAAATATGAAAGACTCATAAGTACTCACAACACAACACTTTTAGAAATATCCTCTGATGCGTCCTCCTCATATTTTATGTACAATTCTTATACTTCAAGAAACAGAAATCCCATTAAGTATGAACACAGTACGTCCCTGACCATTAAGGAAAATCGAGAACTTACGTAGTAATCTTACTGTAAAGGTATTTCATTCTTAAGTCATATATAATTCTTTGTAAACAGTATATTGTTTAAATCACCTCAACCTGTCCTCGACACTTTCTACCAACTTCACACCAACAAGACACATGAGTGAAATTGTAGACTACATATTTAACACACCCTTTTGATATATCCATTCATTCCACATCGAGGATATACTATCTTGTCAATGAAAGATGGATTCTGTGCTTTATAGACCAATGAACACTTGTAAATCTGAAATACAACCCAGCGTGACAATTTCCAAAGATTTCCTATGTCACAACACGCCTATTATTCTCGTTTTGGCATAAGCAAACAATACCTGCAAAAAAAATTCCTTGATGGTGCTTTTAACGCTCGTTCGTAAATGTAAGACTGAGCTTTACAAATGATGGAACTGTTTTAGGTGCTGTACAAATCACATTCTCAATCATATAGCACAAGTACGATCAGGTTATTGTAAGAAGTTTGTTCATAACTTACGACTAAGTGAAACACCACCCTGGACTTGCTCATGATATCACATTTGGCTGATGATTTAATCAAGATCATCAAACTCTTGTCTTGCTCCTTACCATCCATAGTCTCCCATTTGTTGCTGGTCCTCCTGTTCTTTCAAGCATACGTAGCCGTTGCCGTCGCAGTGGCAGTTGCCGTTCATCCCACGTTGACGGTAGCTGCTGCAGCTGCCATAACTGCGCAGCGGCCGCAGCTGCCGGTTGGTGAACTGACCAGGTGCGGCCTGTTCTGTGTGTGCCCTCCTTGGGCCCATGTGAGGGGGTACGTTGTGGGGGTGGTTGTAACCAGTCCTCCCATTCCAGGCTGCATACGTGGAATAGGAAATAGGTTATGGTTAATTGGCTTTAAACAGATATTTACAATCAGGTGCCATATTATGAAGTCTGAATAAATCTACTAAGCAACTACGGTCCATACACTCTTAGTCCATTACATGTAGGTGCTTAGTAGAATTATGAATATGGCCCTTGGTCCCTGAACATATAAATTACTAAAATAAATAAATTACAAATCAACCAATCAGGATCCTGCTTGCATGGATATCTTGCATATAAGTCCCATAGTGAACCAATCAAATGTGTGTCAAATTTGCAATTGATCATAATTCTTTATGTTACAGGGCACTGATAAGACAATTTCATAACATATATTCTTCCATAAATAGACTGAGATTTGAACCTGATCAAATTTGAAGGTAATGCAGAGAGATCACCATGACCAATACAGCTCGACCACCTACGAACAGTACAGGCGAGAACTGATCAAAATATCAATCTATGGACCATACGAGTAGCTAATAGATTTATTAAATATACATTCACACAGGGAATCAGATGAAATGGATTTAAATAAAAAATATAAAAAATAAGGAATGGGTTTCTTGCAAATGCACAATGTATATTGATATGAGATTGAAACTGAGTATTGTCCAGTTGCGTGATCAATGACATACAAGAGAATGCAATACCAGAAACGACTCTTTCAAGCTACTTTCGATAAATCAAGAACTTGGTTTAGGAAGCAAACTTCCCTATGAAATAAACACCCATTACAGTAGATATGAACACAATCAAACTTACTTTAGCAGAACCTCTATAAGGTAAATTGCCACTTAGTCTAAAAACATTTAAACTAATGCCCGTTTGTGTCATCCCACATGGTCTAATCCCATTTCATCTAGAACCAGTTTGTCGAAATTGATCTATTGCCACTTTGCAATTAACCACATATTCTAAATCACATTTATGTAATGTTCATTTTGTCTAATATCCACTGGTTCTAATAACACTTGGCCAATTCCAGAAACAAATAATAGACCAAATATTCATTTAGAAAATAGATGAAAATGCAATTAGACAATTTGTTATTAGACAATTGATATTAGACGAATTTGCAATAGACCAATGGTCACTAGACCAAGGAAAAACTAGACCAAATCGGTTTTAGTCCTCGTGTATTAGGGAATAAATTAGACAACTGCTGTGAGACCAAGTGAATTAAACGAAGGAGGGGGGTAGATGATTACCGTTCTGGCCCCTCTGTATGGGCCCCTTGCCCTCGGTAGCCTGGCATCCCTGCATGTTATACGGCTTGCTCTGCCCTACTGCTGCCGCTGAAGAAGGGTGCGTCTGTCCGTTGTATTGGGGTTCATGTTACCCCCCTGACCTGAAAGGGTAATAAAAAGAAAAAAATCCAATTGTTATGATCCTTCACATGATAATTTTATCTGTACTCTTCTAAATCAATGACGCATCACTGAAGAATCACATCTAATCACTAGAATTCTTTTTTTTTTTTAAAGGGGCCGGTGTATAATATATTCAGACATTAAATTTTACATTGTAACAAGGTATTCAAACGAATGAACTACAATACTTGAAATTCAGTTGCATACATTAGTTGTTGCTATGTTGGACAAACAAGTCTTATTCCAATAGAATTCTACAATTTTAGAAAGAATATCTTGCTAAAATTCCACTCTTCTCGAAGGGAAAAGTGTAAATTTACATTTGATTTATACTAAATATGATCGAACAGACTGATATCAATAGAGACACAAATGTACAGTCATAAATCTTGTTACATCTACGTGCAACTTGTATAATTTACTCCCAATTAATGTTGACACTTTATAAGTTTATTGATATACACAGACACAATGAATTGACGGATCATAAATCATGCAATTCTTTATTGCACATCTAGTAGTAGCGTCTATTTGAGAATGCTAAACAAACTGCATAAATCATTCAGAAATTCAAGAATTGGATCTTTTTTACTTCAGAGTAATCAAATCATCTGCTAAAGATCTGCAATCTACTCCTACTTCTACTACATTTCACATTGTGAATATGGAGCAGTTAAGAATTCTTTCTAAATATCCATCTTTCCTACTTCTACTACATCCAAATGTTGCTACTAGTCTGTGTACTCCCTCCCCACAAAACATGTGTGATGATATTTAAACCATCTACTCCTACTTCTACTACATCTACGTACCTCTAAATGAGTTGTTAATCATGTTATTTGCGTCGCGTTTGTTTCAACCACCCCCCACCCAAGTCAGAGGTGATGACACTAATATAATCTACTACAGGTACATCATGTACCAGAAGTGGTGACTACACAATAGCCACTACTCCTACTCTACTACATCTATTACCTCTAAACGAGTTGTTAGTCATGGTATTTGCGTCGCTGGTTTGTGCCACCCCCAGTGTGGGGACAACACTACTAACCCTCTACTCCTACTTCTACTACATCTACGTACTCAACGAGTTGTTAATCATGTTATTGCATCGCTGGTTTGTGTCACCCCCCCCCCCCCAGACAGTGGTGACAACACTACTAACCCTCTACTCCTACTTCTACTACATCTACGTACCTCTAAACGAGTTGATAATCATGTTATTTGCGTCGCTGGTTTGTGGTTTGTGTCACCCCCCAGACAGTGGTGACGACACTCAAAGACTGCTGGGAAGGCTGCTGAGGCTGGCCCTGCCATGCAGAATCGCTGAAAGAAAATAGACAGAGAAAATAATCTCAATAATAATAAATCAAATCAAATCAAATAATCAATAATAATATGTAATTACAAATTAAATTCAGTAAATACAGAAATTATTCCAAATATATTCACAGATCTTTAAATTTTACATAGAAACAAGGTATTCTAACAAACTATTATTGGAGAATGAACGTGCTTGCCTGGCAGCTTACCTGGAATAGCAACAACTAACTGTATGCAAACTGGATTGTAGTTCATTCCTTAAAGCTGGTGTATAGTGTTGGGAGAAGGAAAAATTTAATTTGGATTCACAGTTAGATAATATAAAGACTGAATCCTATAACTGTAACAAAGAAAGTTATATTACATGGAATCTCGTTTTAATGTCTCTATTTCACGATATTATAGTATAAAAAAGATAAGTCGGGGATCCGACTTATCTTTGTGTGAGCTAGGCGTTCACATGGAAAACCAATGGGGATTCTCTTGTGTGGGTGATACACACAGACCGCTTCGCTCCATTCATGCGAGGAGTTCGGGGGACGGGACAACCCAGCAAAGGTCTCAAAACCGTTACAAATTGTGTTTGGATTCAAACATTTCACCGAAATTCACCGGAAATCGTGAAAGGAATATCACAAAATTTCTCACACATGTCTTTTATTGCAATGTGAACAACATGAGACTATATTTAATCGGTTTCATGCCGATTTTTTTTTTGTTACCAAAACTATACACCAGGTTTAATAATCTTCAAACTGACATGAAGCAACACTATACCGGAAGAAGAATAACAGTTTATTTGAATCTAAATGTCTGTGAATATTTATTATAAAACCTGCCTATTGCACAGTTACTTCATATCCGGACAACTTAATCCTCGGGGCATGATGAATTGATAAATTTCCTCATATATGTAGCTCAAAAATTTAATGGTGATGCGTTCCATAAATCAGGCGACAATTATTCAGAATCAGAGAGATGATTTAGCATTTACAGTACCGTTCTGGCATTAATATGTCTGGTAATAATGAGACAGAACACTCAATTAAAGAAAAAACAACTTTCAATTGGCCTGCAGGTTTTGATTAACATCATTTTGCAAGCATGTGAGCAGAATCTTAACTAATTGACTGCTCATAACCAGTTTTTAAAATAAAGTGAAATGATAGATGATGAAAAAATGAGCAAAGGGCCTGCCATAGCTCAGTCGGTAGAGCACCTGTCTAGTAATCAGTAGGTCTTGGGTTCTAATCCTGATGGAATCCAATTTTCTTTGATCATTTTTTTTTTTCATACTATATATTTTTGGTCAGTTTCACTCTGTGTTCAAAACTTTGGTATGATGGTACATTCTGGTTTAAACAGACCACTTTACAAGTGAAAGGGATAGGTTCATATTGAGGTGTACTTGTTTAGTGAGCAAACATGATTCACAACGCTAGATTGGTTTGTAGGAAGTGCTTCATTCATGCTATTCACACCATTCACAGCTACAATACATCCTCTATTAAACAACGACGGCCCTGTTCACATCGGAACTTTATCTCTTTTTTTTTTTTTGCACTGTGCAGATAGTTTCAACTATTATCAAGCTCAGTCACCATATTTCACAATGCGAAATTATTTTGTAATTGTAGGAACTCCTCATTAACCAGAACGTTACAGGGAGGGGGTAGAGGGGCTAACTCCGTCCCCTTCATCCTCTTCTTCTTGCTCAGTGCAAATTGTACATTTGCAGTACTTCTTTTACTTATGGAACAAGAACATTATAGGAACATCACATCAAGGAGCATTCAAAAACAATAGATACATCACATTCTACCGCAGTTAAACCGCAAGCCGACAGCAACTCCAAACCAACCACTAACTTGCAACTTGCGGTTCAGGTTATGTTATCTTATGGTTAATCTGGTATCGATTTGGAATGTTTTTGATGACGATAAGCCCTGATCAATTATAATTTTGAGATGACGATGCCAAAGAAGATGGACCGTGATTTGAGTCTTGGGTTTGAAACGGTGTTCAAAAACCTGCTTTAGTATATTGTCATTTAATGACCAGACACATCTAATCACATCTGATCATTAAAAGCTCCAAATTTTATAGTCCGAAATGGAACTTCTTTTTGCCCAATAGATTATTCATTTACTTCAGAGTTTCCTCAGACTGGAAAACAAATTTTCAATATTTGACCATCTTTCATAAGAACAAGAATTTATTTGTTAATGTGGTAGCTATTTTATAAGCTTGATGAGCTAGAATACCAAGAGGCACATGACCAATAGTTCTCACTTCCTCGGTCTAAAGACAGATAATTGCATATTTAACCCAACTGATTGTGGATAACAAAACAATTCAAAATATTCACTTCTATTTTGTAAAGCTTTATAGTTTTTTCAAAAAATTGTTTTGTGTGAATGAGGATAAAATGCACTAATCTGATACAAGCGCAGTAACCTTGAACCTCTTGCCGGTCAGTGTGTAATCAGTTCATTTGAATCATCATTCAATTATACATCAGAAAGTGATTCACACTAGGACAACCTATTCAAGCTCTATCCTCTTCCAGCTCGCTGGGAATAATATCATCATATAGTTTCACACTGAGAAATTAAAAACTTTCATAATTTGTCTTTACCGTAGTTTGATTTGTAGAATTGCAATAATACCTTGAAAACATGAATAGATCATCAGAATATTTGTATTATAAATCGAATAGTGATTCACATGACTTGATCACATCTTATTCCAGCTTGCTTCGATCTCAAACCATTATGTAATCATAACCATCAACATTTCATCATAATTTGTTTGTACATTCCAAAATTCTCTCTTTTGCAAATTGCAATCGTATCATAATCAAAACAGATCAAAGATTTTGTCATCAAAATATATTATTCTAAATTTCTATTAATGACCTTGGCAATATGACCTCCAAAAATTGGTAAGACCAAGAAAACAAGAGGGAGAGAGACAGATAGACAGACAGACAGAGACAGAAACGCAGACGCAGGCAGTCGGATAAAAAGTAGATTTCTGCAATAAGCTTGCTAATTAACAAGTGGTTCATTAACCGTTTCCCGTTGCTAAGCAACAGCACAAGGCAAGAAGATCTCGACACAACATCCCTAATGTATGTATTTCATAAACCCTTCCAATCTCCATCTCAAGAGGTGTGCGAAACAGAAACAAGAGATCGGACCGCTCATCAACAGACTCAACAGTCGGAAGGTAACACTCGCTATAAACAGCTCCCTCGAGAGTTGATCGGAGGGCGCATAATGGGACCGGTCTGCTAACCGGATAAAAATGGGATGAAAATAGCCCCCAAACTTCTTGACTTTACCCCGTGCCTGGTTGCGGACAATTGGATTGTATTTTTGTCTTTTGCGCGTCACGATGCCGAAAGGGTGGAATCTCATTACGCAGAAACCTGGGATAGGGTTGTGAGCTTCAATTGTAACCCATTTGAAGCATTCAGAAATTGAGTTTCAATTAAATCAAAAAGAAGAACCCAGATAGCCACTGTAATTTGGTTTCATTTTTGCCTCGAAGAAAGCATCCACTAAAAGTGTCAAGAGAAGATGCTGACTCCCTCCACCCTACCGCCTCCACTTACATCTTTCTTTTGATTTTTGTTTCATATGATCTTTAACAGTTTCCAGTGTTTCAGATAGGCCTAAACATTAACCATTTTACTCCTCAATTTAAGAGGTAAGTGATAGAAAATATATCCAGGAAAGCAAAAATAATTCTGATTTTTGTTTCTGTTTTTGTTGTGAAATCAACATATTATTTATTATATCACATCTAACACAGGAGTAATGTAAAATTAATTCATATTATGGGGAAGCATATATGATGATTTTTTTTGTTGTTTTAAATCAAGTATTAAGATGATGCTTTGATTAGCTCAGAGACAGAAGTGTGTACACTCCTATGTTTTAACCCATCAACTACCGTATTTTCTCAATCCAACTTGTTTAATACAAGAAGTGCTTCAAGCCCATAGCCAATGGGTTAACATGTGAATTGTGTCCTTTCTTTCTATCTTCAGATGATATGTTAAGCAGATGATAACAGTGAGTAAAGGGGAGGGTACTACGCAGAGAGCAAATCAATTAAGCCCAGCAATGCCATCCAGACTCAAAATCAAATTTTCAGATGTTGTGGGGTCGTTGGTGATAGGGGGAGCTGTAGACTACAATGAACGACACGGTGGAAGCATCTTGATTGCATATCGTACACAAGATGACTAGAGACACATAGTCTAAGACATCAGACCTCCATCTGGGCTTTCTGTATCTGGTGTGACTATGTACAAAGGGTGAAAAGGAATATTATTATTCCAAATCCAAGCTAAATTGAGCTTATTATAGCAATGATACATCTAACATTTTTACTGATTTTATACTCTAAAAATATTAAGAACTGTGTGAATTCTTTTAATGACCAAAAGAAAGTGAGAGAAATTAACGATTATAATTTCTTCTGAAAATAGTGATGCTAGTTCTAAAGATGTTTTACCAGTCCTTTAAAATTATTTAAATTCATTTCATAGATGGCAATTTTGAGATAATATTCAGCTCTCAGAGCAAATCGTAAATGAGATCGAGGTAATGAGTCAGCCTATGCATCGGAGTCTGAACGTCTAGACTAGTGGGTGTCCAATATTGAGAGTTTGATAGCGGTAGATAATGCCCTTAGCACAGTGACTTACGTTTAACATAACCCATCCACGAATTCATTGTATTCGCAGGCAGTACCAAGGAGCACGGATAATTGGGCGCAATATGCACGCACTCCACGCTCTCTCTCTACCGACTCTCCTCCCCTTGATCCTACAATACACGGCACCTGCTGGTCGATTTAAGACCCCCTTCCTGCGTGAGCTTGCGCAATCCACCGCGATCGCTAGGTTAACAAGATCATTTCAACGCAATTGTCATCCTTCAAATGAGTTGTAACACTGCTCTCGGATGATCGATAGAGGTGGACGCCATGGAAAAATAAGAGACTTTTATACCGATGCAATGCCAAATCCTGATAACTAACAGTTGTGGGTATTCAAAAGAATGTTTAGATGGCCTACCGTAATTAAACATATCAAGAGAATACAGAGAAGATTCTTCATGTTACGAAAAGAAAAGACTTCCTTAAAATTGTTAAATATGTCTAGAATTAAAAGCAACACAGAGATATGCACATCCATTACTGTTGATATATCTCTAATACAAAACATATAGAAGTGTTGATAGAAAGCCAAAGAATAAAAAAAAAAAAAACATTTCTTTGAAAAATGACAACAAAACAGGAGATTAAAAGATTTATGTAAAGTATAAAAGACAAATTAAATTTCTCGGAAATAACTATATGAAATGGCAGAACTACCATTAAATACTTGTATTTGAAATTAGTCTCTATCTAAACAAAACAATTATAGACCTAACAGTTCATTTGTCCTTAATTAAAGATACAAACGTAGAATGTCAGAAAGGACATTCATGTAACGCCTTGTTTTTCTCTTTGATTTTTCTTCATGGCTTACATATTTATTGAAGATTTTTCAATATTGAGAATAATTTCTAGGAGACATTTGTGTTGTTTCCTGTTGTGTATTGTTGTTTTGTCTTATTATCTTTATTTGGAAACGTTATTATGGTTAGGGCCCATGTTTTTCAAGGGTTATTACATTTTAAAATTTCAATAAAGACAAAAATATCCCCAAAAGAATAATTTATGGACAGAACCTGTTACAATATATTTGAACAGCAAACATTTTATCTGACGTTTCCTCTTATGTGGTACTGTATCAATAGTTTCAGTTTCAAGATGAAAAATCTTAGAAAATCTAATTAATAATATGTCGATTTCAGGGATAGAAAACAAACATTCATGATAATGTGATTAATTAATAGAGATTACTTCCTGTTTTAACATGTTATTGTTTCTTGAAGGTTTTTCATGGAAAAAATGGCAATGGTCAACATTTATAAATATTTATAATGGCCTGGTTATAGCTGTTTACTACAAAGCTTAATTAATTTCTGAAAAATAACATTGTTTTTTAACTTCTTTTAAATTCTCTACTTGTATTTTGGATCAACACGACTGAGACTTCCTGAAATGTGAGCCATTTCTCTTGTAATTTTTACTTTCATTAATTTTTGCTTTCCATTGTTATATTTTCACGTCATTTTGAATAACGCTGTATGTTTTCTTTCTCAAGGACTCATTAAAGCTTGGAAGCAACAATAGAATTGGCATGAAACTAATCAAATTTAAAGCTGGTGTATAGCGTTGGGAGAAGGAAAAATTTAATTTGGATTCACAGTTAGATAATATGAAAGACTGAATCCTATAACTGTAACAAAGAAAGTTATATTACATGGAATCTCGTTTTAATGTCTTTATTTCACGATATTATAGTATAAAAAAGATAAGTCGGGGATCCGACTCATCTTTGTGTGCGCTAGGCGTTCACATGGAACACCAATGGGGATTCTCTTGTGTGGGTGGCTGATACACACAGATCGCTACGCTCCATTCATGCGGGAAGTTCGGGGGACTGGACAACCCAGCAAAGGTCTCAAAAACCGTTACAAATTGTGTTTGGATTCAAACATTTCACTGAAATTCACCGGAAATCGTGAAAGGAATATCACAAAATCTCTCACACATGTCTTTTAGTGCAATGTGAACAACATGAGACTATATTTAATCGGTTTTATGCCGATTTTTGTTTTGTTACCAAAACTATACACCAGGTTTAATCTCTTATTGTCTGCACAGGATTTTAATTCACGTGTGTGAGATCGTGTGATATTCCTTGCATGATTTCTGGTATTACTAAATTTTATTGAAAATGTCTGAAAAGAATGTCATATAATGGTCTACTAAAGCCCTTTGCTATGACCACTCCACGCCAATGGCTTCCCGTACAAACTTTCAGAACAATATGTGTGTTTCATCTGCATGAGAATACACATTGTCTTAGAACTTGTGCTATACTATGATCAGGACCCCAATCGTTTTTATGTATTTATTATAGAATAGACGACTAAAACAGTACATTTTGTTTCAAAATATTTTTAACACTCAAACATCACCGTAATGTCAGGTCTGTTATGATGGAAATTTTCTCAAAATTCTTTCAGATATTTTGCGAGATAAAGTCATTGTGGTGTTGCTCTACTTTTTCTCGTCACCCAGCCATCCTTTCTCCAGCGCTATTCAACCAATTTTAGCAATGACATTTGACTGTTGATTACCGTGACATTTTCAAGATGTCATGACGGTACCAACGGCAGCCGAGATGTAAGTAACTTAACAGATGGGTTTCCCAGACTTATTTTCATCAGAGATTAAAAAGAAGTCATTAAAATGATGAATATCTCACCAAAATGAGACACCTAGAAGAGAGGATGGGGATAGAGGGATGAATTGAAGAGACAAGAAGAAGACTGATAAAGAGATGGAGAAAGAGAGAGAAGTAAAAGATAGAGTAGAATAATACAAATAGAAAGAGATTGGATTGATCTACAGAATGGAATAGAGAAAGAGGAAAGTCTAATGGTTAGAAGAGGATAATACAATGAAGGCAGACATAGAGACAGAAGGAGAGATCTCCCATACTTGGGGAACAGCTTTTGAGGAAATCTTCTATTTCAATTTTCCAACAACCTAAATCAAATGTCATAAATAATGACACGGCGACGTGTCCAAGCTTTAAAAACACTATCATTGAATGCGAATATTTAGTATCCAGCTATTGGACAGCATTGAGCATACCACTGGTGACAAAGAAAGACTGACCAGATATATCCCATTATAAGTTATATCTTTATGCTATTAACTGATACGTGTACCTTACACACGTTTCTAACTACGTCACATCTCAAGAACATAGTAAGTCCACTCAACAATTTTTTACTGATATAATTCATTCTATCATACGTAATTATGAATAGTAGTATTGGTCTAGTAAAGGCGAAGCAATCAGCTTAATAATCACAACACTGTACAGGTATTGAATACTGAGAGTGGCTACAAAAAGAAAATAAAGTCATGCAAAATGTTCTCACTACTTGCATTCAATTATGGCAATCAGCTACAGGAAATTATACGATTCATTTTCAGTTGTGAATATAACCTTCAAGATCACGTCGTATCACTATAATTTTACAAGAACAACAAAAGATTGATCTCACAATACTAGCCCATGAACCTCTACTAAAGCTAGGTCTTTTTATCTTTTTGCTGAAAACACATTTCCTTGTTAGCTAGTACAATTTCCAATTGCCTTGTTCGTCACCTATTGTGACTTGTTTGAATACCTCCTGGTCATGAATTGATTTCTATTGCTCAATCTATCAATTTGTTGCACGGGGGCGTTACAAAATATGTTTAAAAGTGGCAGAAGAAAAGAAGAGATATTTATGTAAAGAGGTTTTCTTGTACACACAAATGAAAATTTATGTAAACATGTCCAAAAGGCAGGTTATCTAATTGTTATCTTCCGAAGATTGATTTCCACAGGCATTTCTGTTGCATAACTGACCATTATGAATAGCAAGTGCTGATGTGGCTTTTGCCTATGAGGCACTGGGGAAGAAGTCGACAGTCATAATTGCAGGACTTAATTTGCGCATGAAAATCCCATGGTCTGTAACACAAAGGTTTGCAATCAATCGCAAAATGGCAATAAACAATGAAGATCATTGTTGCATGTTTTGTTTGTTTAAAAGATTGACTCATTAGAAATTGAGGATTGTTTCTTCACATTTGCAATTATTCGCAAACCTTTGTGTTGTGTGGCATAAGATCTCAACATTTCAGTCAAAGTGAGATTTTTTTTTTGGAAGAGACTGATGTTGGGCACTTTGTTTCTAACCGCTGTTGCAGTATGTCATTTGTGCTTTGATTAAGAGGCTTTAAAATCAATCTTGTTCTTCTTCTTCAACTCTAGACTTAAAGGGAAAGTTCACCCTGGGTTTAAATTGGATTCTAAAACTGCAGGAAAATAAAAGATAAATATGAGAGAAGGTTTGAAGAAAATCGACCAAAAAATAACGAAGTTATGGATGTTTAAAGTTTTGGTTATGTGACGTCATATGCGAGCTGCTCTCCTATGTGTTATGTACTGTAAATTCCATAAAGTGTCATTATCTTTAAAAAGATATTATTTATTTCACCTGTGTGGTTCATACATGTATATCATCAAAAATATGTTCATATACATGGCTCTATCAATTCAACCCATTCCTTTATCAAGAACCATGAAAAAGACAAACTTATGGAATTTACATACACAACATACGGGAGAGCTGCTCGCACGTGACATCACATAATCAAAACTTTGAATATTCATAACTTCACTATTTTTTGTTCGATTTTCTTCAAACTTTAACTCTTCTTTTAATCTTATTTTGCTGTATTTTTTAGAACCAATAAATTTCCAGGGTGAACTTCCCCTTTAAGTTCAGATGTTTGAGTAATTGCTAGAGTAAGAGTCGCTTGTGCTCAGGTTTTGTGCAAGAATCAACTTAGAAAGAGAGTGAGAGTTTGAGGGGCACATGGACTATGTTCTGACAGACTTCTAGACAGCAGAACACTGGTGGCAGCGGTGAGATATCTTGGTCAGTGGAGCACATGGAAGTCAAGACAGATATATCTGGAAAACACAACAATATCATGGACATGTCTATGGACCATGACTCTCCACCCGGGAATACGAGGGCTAACTATGTGGTACTGGAGGCAGGACTCTAACAGTTATCACTGCAGACCTGACTTTAGCCGTGGAAGTCAAGACAAAGATATCCAGGGGAAAACACAACAATATCATGGACATGTCTATGGACCATGTCCAATATCATGGGCATGCCTGTAGAGCATGACTCTCTCTGCCCAGGAGTAGAAGGGCTTTAAGCACTGGAGGCAGAACTCAACAGTTATTATTGCAGGACTGACCTAAGACATGGAAGACAACCAAGAGATATTGGGAAAGCACAACACTATTATGTGCATGCCTATAAAGTAGGACTCTCTCCATGTGGGAGTAGAAGGGGGCTTACTTGTGTAGCACTGGAGGCAGAATTCAACAGCTATTATTGCAGGACTGACCTAAGACATGGAAGTCGAGACAGAGATACAGGCATGTCTGTGGAGAAAGACTCTCTCCACCCGGGAATAGGATGGCTTTCCTGTGTAGCACTGGAGGCAGAACTCAGCAGTTATCATTGCGGGACTGACATTAAATATCAATTTCAAGACACAGATATCATGAAAGACAGTGATACATTCCCCCAACACTGGTGGCAGCGGTGGGATATCTTGGTTTGTGGAGCATGACTCTCTTCACCCTGGAGTAGTAGGAGAGCTTACCTGTGTGGCACTGGAGGCAGACTCTTCTGCATCTGTTGGTGCATCGAATCTGAGTTTGTCTTGGTCCCAGCAGGTGACGACGCCGAGTCCCCTTCCTCCCTGGACTTCTGGTGCCTCAGGAGCAGGAGCCTCCCGAGATCCTCACACCAAGACGACAGCTGGGCTGTAAAAGAGACAAAAAGGGACAAGAACATTAATATCATGGCTAAATTCTGGATGGAATGATGATATCAAACACCTGTACTGCACCATCTACGAACTTAGACCAAGGAGAGTAATATCTCCTTAGTTAGACTGAGGTGCAGTGGTATTACTATCCCAGTCAGCCAGCAGGTTAGCTACCATGACAATGTTCTCCTACTCGAGGAATTTCTTCCCACAAGTAAAATTGGATATGGCAAAACACTATAATGTAAGAAGAATTTCGCACAAAAAGACATGTCCCCAGGGGTACAATTCTTATTCTTTATCATTGAAAAGTACAACTGCAATTGCAGTTCAAGAATAAGCATTGTTCATGCTTTGTTGGCAAAATGGGTATCAATGACACATTAAGGTGGAAAATAAATTAAAAGTATTAAACCTATACTATTGTTTCTGAATCCCTACAAGCACAATAGGTTTCTTTCGTCATAAATGCCATACAATTGGCAGGAAATACACTGACGGAGGGAGACAATAGAAGATAATAGAACCGATTAAAAAGTCTTGGTGGAAGCCATCATCTCTGATCATAGGGATGCCGTCTCAAGGCTTCTCCTTATATACCGTGTTTACACTGTGACTCAGCTCTCATGTCAGATTTTGTGTTTATACACAACAAAAAAAGGCGAGTTCAATACGGCTCACAGATCATGACCGGAAGTGAAGGGACGTCATTAATGTGTGCGAATATGTACAGCCAAATTCCATCACTGACCTCAAGGTCATCAAGTTCGACATGGCTTTCTGTTTACACACAGAAAAAGTGTCGCGTCGAACCGCCTCCCAGATCGAATCCTACGATTCTGGCAGAGCTAAAAAAGGCATGTCGAACTCGGGTCATGGATCACACTGATCCTGTTTACATGGCATAAAATTGCCATGTCGAACCCCCGAGCCGAGTCACAGTGTAAACACAGTAATATTCATGTGGTGGAAACGGAGGAAGCCGTAGACCAATGTCAGTCATCCCATTACCTCCTCACGTTTCACTTTCCTTTGTTCTAAAGCAAAGGGCTTCAATTACTCTCATCCACGTCTCTATCTCGTTTGAAGGATGCGTCGCTATGGCAACACACACCACTCTCACACAAGACAATAAGAATTAATTTTCTGCATTAGCCTTGATTCATTTGAGGCATGCTATGTATAGAAGTATTATCGAATGAAAGTAGCGGTAAGTACGTGCGCGAATGATAACTGTCTGTAATCGGGGCTATTGACTGGGGTAAGGAATAGATGATGTTTTAGAGTCACCTGTATAACCCTTGATCTTCAAATGAATACTTGAGGTGGTATCTCACCTAAGGAGATGTCTCTGAGACTCGGAAGACATCACAGAGACGTTGCAGAGATGTCTCCAGGACGGAAAAATCTCATTTAATATGAGCATTTTCAATTTTCACAAGACGTTGCAGAAACCTATGATACGTCGCCAAGACACGAGACATCACAGAGACTCCGAAGATGTCTCAGGGATGCCTCCCAAGACAGGGTAACAAACTGGTCTCAGACAAATCTCACAGCAGGTGAGATACAATCATATGGCAGTTGCATCAGTCAGTCCTCATAATTTAATTTCAAATATCTAAAGACTTAAATAGGGAGAAGCAAGTTCAAGCCCTCGCAAGGCATAATGTCCCTTGACAAGACATTATATATAGGCCTACCGGTAAGTCCCTCTCCACACCCAGGTGTGGTAAGTGGGTAATTAGCTGAAATGGTTACCGGAGCGAATGAAAGTATTAATCTCAAAATCATATTGAAAGAGCATGAAGCATTATCATTATATGGATAAACATACAGCGTGAGCAAGTACAAAACATGATAGTGTCAGAAGCGTTTTAATACAAGACATTTAAGAGCGTGATTTTTCAAGAAAGGGGGAGTAAAAAGAGTAAAAAACCAGTTGAGTGAATAGAGTTCTTTCTTGGCTCCATGCATAGGGTTCAAGATCACTACCCCTAGGGGACTCTTGGCTGGAATGTGGGAGAGAGGTTTGGATAAACAGCTAGAAAAATGGGAGTGCATTCCTGTGCACCCAGCATTGAGCTATCTCCTTCAGGATTGCACAGGTATGACGTAGGCACTCAGCAAGGTGCGGTGATACTGGTGGTGGTGGTGGTGGTGGTAGGGTGGGGAGGGGTTGAGGAGGGGGTTGGGGGAATGGAAGTAGGACCGAGAAGGATGGGAGGGGATGGGATGATCATGATCATGAGGAGGGAGCAGAGGGAGGAGGAGGGAAAGAGAGAATGAGTGATAGAAGGGAAAGTAGAGGAGGGTGGAGAGGGAGAAGGGGAAGGATGGGAGGGGGAGAAGGAGTGGAGGGAAGGTGAGGAGGACAAGAAGGAGAGGAGGAGAGGAGAAGGAGGGGAGAGGAAGGAGGGGAGGGTAGATGGGAGGTAGGGAGGGGAGGGTAGGATGTCGGAAGGAGGGGGAGGGGACAAAAAAAAGAGGTCCTAGAAGACCCTTAGTAGAGACAGTGCCCTTATTACACAGTTGGTCAACCTGGTTTCAGTAACTTACTGAAAATTTTGTAATATAGTATTCCAGGTATGATGTCGCATTGGGGTAGGGGATATGACACTTTACAAGATGTGCTAATAGTGGGGAAGAAGGTTTCACGGTATCAGAACTTACAGAAGGGACTGGGCTGGGGTGAAAGAGGGACAAATGCACCATCATACAGATGGAGTTTTCGAAGATATCATATCTGTTCAATTGCACATGAAATATTTTGCATGATTTGGAAAATGTGTACCAGCGGGACTCGACCCAGAGGCCTCCGCCATGTAAGCACAGAACTTCATGAAGCATTGGGGGGAAAAAGTGAGTATAATTTGCTGTTAAAGGCATGAAGGGTCACAAATGAAGACGTAGACTAATCAAAATGTTTAAGAAATCAACAACACTTGGGGAGGGGTAAATTGGGAATGGGAAGGGGGAGGGGGTTGGAATGCAGGGTCTTATCCTGCTGCTTAGCCCTGACCCAATCTTGCTTGGAAACATGTATGCAGCAAAGTTTCCGGTGACGAGAGAAGAGCATAAATCTGCGGGCTTAGAACCCAAACAGGAGGAAGCGCTTTCCTAAACGTCTCGACTCCTTCTCCAAATCCACCCCTGGAGTGACACTACACTCACTGGTATTACAAACATTCCTATATTACCCCTCTCTGTCTCTATCTTTACTAGCTTCAAACCAAGTTCAAGTATATGATAACAGCATTCATGTGCTACTGTTTAAATGCAGGACAACTTTACCAATGGCTTGACCAATTACAAAAGTAAGGCAAAGACCCATTGTTGAAAACATCTCAAACGTCAATTCCTAAAATTTGAAGAATTCTTACTTTTGAAACAGATAAAGAATTTTGAAGAAGTACAAAATTTTAATATTATGCTGATTTGATTCAAGCCCATCAATTCTCAATATGTATTCAAAACTGAAAGACAAAGGTTGCTAATACTCACAAATATTACGTGTGACAAGCAGCTACAGTAAAGTACAAGATAGAGACTATGTTGGTCTGAGTCTATTCCAAGACAGGATTAATATTCAGATCTTGTCTTACTACAAAAAGTCATGTAAGTGACTGCAAATGTCAAATGCAGTGCACTTAGCTGCTAACATGTTAATTAGCACATGAACAAATCAACAATTTATGACATATTATTCCACATATTTTCCTTGCATGACGAATAAATTTTGATGAAAGAGTGAATAAATAAAAGCTTTGAAATCTTGCCTAAAACGATTCTCTCTTCCTGCATGCATTTTGACTACCATGTAAGTATTGATATTAAATACTGGTTGGAAATACTCTGAAAAACCACAACCACAACTGATGGTCTAAACTCAATAAAAAATATCAGATATCTATCTCTGAAAAATGGTGACTTGAGTTGAGTGAAGATCACTTACATGAGGAAGTTATAGATTAGTACATGCCAGGTTGACATGACAGAGCTAGACCTGAAAACAAAACTACCATTCTAACAGCTTTTTAACAACCATTTTAACATCTCCTTTGTGGGGCGACAGAAGGATGCTTAAGGCCACTGCACACATTACAACTCTTGGCCACCAGAAACATTAGTGACTGACTCAGTCCAATTCCATAAATTCAGAACATTATTATCACCATATCAATTTAAATGACAAAATTCAGATGTTGAGTAGATTACAAGTGATCATTCAAGTTAAACAATTTGTGAGGAAATGATTTTCAAAATAGCTCATGTACAAAAATAAAATATTGATAGTTGGAAAAACCACTATAATATTTATTTGAACAAAATTGTTAACACACAAATACACATTTCTTGTACCCATAGATATAATACAAACAGGAACAAGTAGTAGGAAAGGGGTGCACAGATAGTTTTCAACTGAAAGATATTTTGAGCTATTGTTTTAGTTATTTTTGGCATTCTTTCCTTTTAAAACCACAATGATTTCTCATTCAATATAACAAACCACTTTTCCCCAGACTAAGACAAGCATAGAAACGGGCAGTTATATATATGGATATGTTGCGTTAGATTGTTTTTAGATTTCACAAGTAATTTTAGAGCCAATTAAGCTACCTGGGATGAATTAATTTCCACAAAACACTAATCATAGGGTTCTTTATGCTCAATCAGGCATAAATACATCACACCTGTATTTCTTTTTATCTATGAAAGCAAAGCTAAATGACCTAATAAAAAATGCAATTGAACTACTTTGTTCAAAGCAGTTTATTCATTATTTTAATATTACTTTATGAAATATAATGGAACTTGTGGTCTCACTTGCCATGAGACGGATTTGAGACTAATTTAGAAATGGTTTGAGACGGATCTGAGACGGTTTTGAGACAGTCGCATCGCAGTCTCCGCAAAGTGAGATACCACCTTTACTCCAAATGAAAATCTACATTCTTTCACATTAAAATGCACAAATTTAAATCATTTTACAAAAAAAAAAAATTGAACTTCTGAGTTTATAACCAAAACTTCCAAACGAGTCTTTGAAACACTATATAACCCTACAACTCTATGATCAAAATAAACACACTATGTGCTAAAGACTATTGAAACAAGTGATCATTTCTAAGTCTCGCACTGCCAATGAGGAAGACAAGAGGGCAAAATATTATTGAGAGAAGCGGAAAGTAAGAACGAAGACAGGTTCCTGTTGTGGAAACCCGATTCTGGCATAGATCGAGAGTTCAAGAACATGATGGTTATGAGGAAGAGAGGAGGGAAATCTATGCTGGCACTGCTACAGACAACTGTGATGGAATTAGGCCTATCATTGTGAAAAGCGTGAATAAAACAAGATAAAGCAATAATGCCACAGCATTCCTTGCCTCCTGAACTGTCCTATTTCCTATTACACATATTACATACTGTCCTATTATTTTTTTCCAAAATATCAGGAATTATATTCTCAGAATTTGATGAAATTAGTGACAAATATTGGATTATAATATAAATTTATTTTGGTATCATAGAAAAGGTGTGATTTATATCATTCTAGCTGGCTAGAATTTCAAAGAATATTATCTCATTTCTTCTGAAACACCAATACATTTTTATGACAATATTAAATTCAAAGGAGGATGCAACAATTCCTGTTTCCTGTTATGCACATGGTCTATAGAGGCATATGTAGATTAGGGGGAATTCCCTGATCCAGGACAATCAGCTGATGTTATCACCTGATAGATGGAGTATAACAAAGTAGTCTACATTCAAAGACCAGAGTGTGACCACTAGATTTAGAAAATGGTATATTTGTAGTAGTCTGCAAGCACAAACTTCAATTTGACACTTAAACAAAATATGTTAAGTCTGGGGAGACTAGTCCAGATGGTGTATGCTAGTCAAATGATTCATTCGTGGACATACATACAGTAAGCTTGCAAACTTGACCAAGTAAATATTAATGTTTTGACTTGAGTGAGACAAAAATGCTAACATTTTTTACAAAGACAGAATTTAATGATTAATTACTGTTACTTGTAAGTTATATAGAAACTGCCTTGTCCAAAAAATTGTTTTACAAATACCTCAACAGAATATTAAGTTATGTCTGTCCAGACTTAACACTAATAATAAAAAAAAAAAAATTGGCCTACACCTCCTCAGTGCAAAAATACTGTTTGACAATGAGTTCATTAGATAGAATTTACTGTAAATTTACATGTTCTCACTTGTATATCATACCAGCCTAAATCCTCATTAAATATGTGCTCTTACAATGTACTTCTAAAGGACCCTAATCAGCTCCAGAATGCAATGCACTGATACCATGTACGTGTACGTATACACTTGAACAAACATAATATCATGTCATAGCTTTACAGTGATAGGGCGATGCGTGGTTGATGAAACAACCCGCGTGTCGTTACTGTCGTTACACGCACGCCAAACCCTGACACAAGCGTGGAGTCTGACCGGAGCGTGACGCGGTGGGATGCGTGGTATCTGGAATGCCGTTCATGCAGCGACAATCGCATGGGATGGCATAAGTAGAATGTCACAGAGGTTTGTTTCGTCTTCTATCTCCAAGGGCCCTCTTTACACGGGCAGCAGGAACGGTTCTAATCATTTGGTTGATATAGTCTCTTGATAATGATTTTGGGTATCTTTCTCTCTCACTTCTTCTCTCTTCTCTCGCACTCTCTTTATCTTTTATGCTTTCAATGTAATTCTAATTTTATCTATTTTCTTTTTGCCTAAACGTAACTGCCTCATATCTTAATGTTTCATAACTATTCTCATCCTAATCTCCATCCCTTTCAATAGCAACTTCATGTTTTTCTCCATCTTAAATTTGGACTCACTCATCTCTCTTTCCTCCTCATTTCTTCTTACCTCATGTTATTGTATTTTCCCTTTTTTATTATAACTTTTGAAGTGCTAAATCCTAAAAGCATCATTCTGGTCACTTTTTCAAAAAAAAACATGTACTTCAATGCATAACCCATTGTTCAGTGAGCCCCCTTCCATGAAAATGAGATATCAAGTACGAATCCCCTACAGAATTATTAAAAGGAAATGTTGAAAAGAAAGAGGAAAATGGATTATACATGAAGACATGATCAGTAGCTTACAACGATAAGGCCACCACGATCTGAACCGTGGTTTCCCGTGCCAGAGATGAAAACACATCTGTGATGCATTCCAAATCAAAGTCTAGTAGTCATGACGATACATCATTTCTATTTCCCTTCTTTTCAATGACTTGTGTGATGTAGCGATTGATTTCTCCTGGATGAAACCGATGCCTCCTAAACATGAAAGGAGAACAGACAACTGCTCAGGCATGGTGGGAGCCAACACGACTGTGCAGTTTGGTTTCTTGCTGCAGAGATGATTATCTAGTCGCAATGAGGTGAAATGGATCCTAATGAGAAGTAGGTAGGCCTTTCATGGACCTCTTGAAGAAGGGAAAAGGAGGATCGATGTCCCCAAGATGATACTCTCATCCTCCCACACACACCATGTTCACACGCAAAAAGTTTATCACGTACCTCTATTAAAAAACATATAAAGAATCCCCATAAGTAACACGTTTATCCCGAAAATCGTAACTTGAGTATTAAGAAACATATAAAGAATCATTGCATTTACACGTTTATCCAAAAACTGTCTGTTTAGTGTCAATTTCCGTCAAGAAATCGCCTTGTAAAGTGTCAAAATGATAGATGACTCTGTGGCCTGATTGGCCATTAAATGCACACATGCATTAAAGCCGCTCAGTTATAACATTCTACTTCCGACATGCATGTATATACAAAAAGCAGTCCAGAACAATTAACAATTTCGAGTTGGAGACAAGGCCCAAGTTTTGTTCCATGAATTTTGTACAACAAAACATCAGTTTGTGTTCACAAACTTAATTCCATGGCATAGCTACAATGTTACAGAAAAGTCTGAGGATAAAATCTTTATGTATGAACACAGCAATGGACGACACTAAAATGGGAGGCCATCGTAATCATCTTCTGGTTTCTCCAGCTTCTCGTCTTGAGCAAGCCAAGATGATCAAAATCATAAATGTCCATTAAAGCAATTAGAGCGTAAGAGAGAAATTGTTTCTGCTCTATACTGGCAATTAAAGTGGATTAGAGAGGGAAAACAATCGCTCCCTGCAGTAATAATAATCATTGAAATGGCCACTTGCCTTTTCCTATTCTTACTAATTTGCTGTTAAAAGAAACAATCATCTCAAATATAGACAATCTTTAGGTGATTAAAATATGATATAACTACAGCAATTGCACACTTCAGACCTTTTAGATAAGAAGCAGCAGATCGACAAGCAGATCAATATGTTTGCTCAGAAACAAGCACTGACGGGTAACATAGGTTTATTACAAGGTGGCCTCCCCTAATGGTCCCATATGTGCTTTTTCAGCGTGCCACACTAACTTGACTTCACCCCCAGCCTAAGACATAATCACTTTGATTAAATGCGCCTCGGAAGATCCCTTAAATTGCATTGTGCGTTTGTTCGGCTCACCAGCCCTCCTCATCCTACGAACCTCTCGGTGGCTTGTTGAAATTCGCATGTTACACCGTGACGACTACATCGGACTAGTCTTACCATCAAGACTTTGAATGGAGGGGAAATAATTATCCCTCTTTTCCACCATTAAAATAAGTCATGGGAAATAAAGATGTCAAAAGAGCGTAAAAAGAAAGAGTGAGAGGAGAGGGGGAGAGGAAGAGAGAGAGAGGAAGAGAGAGAGAGAGAGAAAGCGGTAAAAGCCTGGCAGTCTCCGACGAATCAAGACACAAAATCTGATAACGAAATTGATCAATAAGCTTTTAAATAATTTTTTCCTGACAGAACTGGCAATTAACACCACTGCTACACATCTGTGCTAAAGCCGCATCAATTCTATAAAATCATGAACACATCAGGGTCTGTTTTTAAAAACCATCCCCAACTAGCATAGATAATCTATCATTTAATTGATGCTGGAAGCAAGACTACCTGGGTGGAGAGAAGGGGAGGGGGAAAGCTATGTTGTGTCTGTGGCTAGCATAGTTAGGTATATGTCACGGTATTAATCTTCGTCTGGTTGGCCTGTCATTACGTAAAGCACTTAAGGAATTGAATTCTTTCTAATAGGGAGCGCCCAGGGAGGCGAGGCTGGTTCTATAATGTAGTGGTCGGCTAACAAGCGCATTGTATCGGTATCAAGAGCTAATACAGATGATGAAAGACCAAATAACATCTTAACGCTTCTTCAACAATAGAAAATATTTAGGAACAGGTATGATATGAAGGGAGGGAGGATGAAGTGTGTTAATATTGTTGAAACAATTTTAGTAGTTGGATACATGTAAGAGCAGGAATTTGATTTTTATACCAAAAATTTATATATTTTATCAGCATCTTTGATACAGATATCAATAAAAGTAAACTATCAGCTTACGTAAGACATGCATCATCCTATTAAAAAAAACTTACAAAGATAATACTCCTTTAGGAGGCCTGCACAGTATTGGAAGGAAGAAGATATAAATACACAAAATGTCTAAATAATGTTGATGTTTTTCAACATATATGCCTATTTGTCTCCTATGCTCCAAGGAATGCAATAAACAGACGTGTTTGACATTCCAGGATCATGTAAGTAAGTCAGTGCGGCATTGAATAGTGGTCAAGAATCAATATCAAAGAATTTAAACTGAAATATATCCACTCCTCCTTCCAATGAAGAATACGTCAGCCAACACCCCCATGTGACATCATCCTTGGGTCAATAGCCTCTGTTGCTAGGTGACAAGGTTATGTCTTGTAGTTGAAGGTGGGTTAGCCTTGGATATGATGAGACAGGTAAGGATAGAGGGAAGGGAGGATAAGGAGGTGAAGAAGGAGGAGGAGAAGAAGGAGAAGAAGGAGGAGAAGGAGGAGGAGGAGGGAGAGGATCAGGAGAAGGAGAAGGAGGATCAGGAGAAGGAGAAGGAGGAGGAGGAGGAGGAGAAAGAGGAGTGGTGGAGGGGAGAAGGAAGAGGGGAGGGGAGGAGGAGGAGGAGGTGGGGAAGGGAGGGGGCGGGGCAGAAAGCCTTATAAAAGACGTCTCAAGACAAGTTGCTTTTTTAATGAACAAGTGAAAGAAAAATGACTCAATATATCAATAATAACAGTTTTGTGCCACTTATTACCAAAAAAAAAAAAAAATGAACCATTCAAATATCAGGGCAACTAACAGATCTGTATGACAATATTTTAAATACAAAATTCTTCTTTGCAAAAAAACTTACAAACGTATTGAATTACCATTGATTATGAACTCTTCCTTGATACACATCCTGTTCAGGACTGTAGGTAATTCAAATGAGTTTCATAGTAGAGGAAATCAAGTAACATCTATGTATTCCAAGTTTTGCTTATTATTCATCATCATAGCATAGTAAGATTCGCTTTCAGGCAAAACCAAAAGTAATATATCCTGCTTTCTTTCAGCTACAAACATTGGATTTTCAGTGAATATTTAAGTTGTAATTAGGAAATGTAATTGTGGGGATTCATAAAAATATTTACATAAATTTCTGAAGTATGCCTACATGTAGATGTTGTAAATATTGATATCACAGTAAACAACTGATTTTAATTTCCAAATGCTACTTTGAAGTGAAACTATGGCCTTCAGCAACATAATTACATTCACAACTTATTCACAGAAAGATTTATTATGGATCCTCTTCCCTCTCCCCACCCAATTACAAGGCATTTCTGATATCCCCTAATCACCTTGCTTCTAGTTTTTAACAATTTCACTTTGCCTACTGACATAGCAACATAATAGTAAACTTGCAATATAGTTATAGGAATAGAAAGAATAGTAAAAGCTTATTTCATTGAATAGTTGACGAAAATGAGAACTGGAAAATAAAAAAAACAATGAAGTACACTTTAATAAATAAACATATTACTATCATGGTACTAAATATGCTGTCTATCTTTACCTCTGACAAAGCTAATAATGAGGTAGATAAAGTGTAAGGTTATTTTACTTCAAAACACCACATCAACTTCAATATGTGGGCACAGGTGTTCACTCCACCACTCTCAACAGGAGTGAATGCCTGTATGCAAACTTTAACAATCGCCTCATTCCTTGCTTCCTCAAAAAACAATAAACAGACCTCTTCACCTCTCAAGAAAAGTTTATCAAGAACTCTAGAAAGGACTCACCGTATTGTCAAGAGATCATGACACTAGTTCATAAGGCAAGAGTGACAGCAGTAACAGCGGGCGCATCGTGTTTAACTTGAGGATCGGCTTAAAGACACCAGACAGGGGTATGTGCTACTACTGCTACAACTACACACATTGGTTTATGATTCTTCTCCTGTGCGAGCAGTCAGGTACAAATTGTATGACAATAACAGAGACATGTGATCCAGCCAAGAAATTCCATCTATTTGTCTCCTCTGAAAACACTAGACAAGTCTGTCAAGAGGTCAACCACACTCCTACTACTCAGACAGACAGTGAGGGTAACAACAGGGGAGGGGTATAGACGAGGGGAGGGTATAGAAGGGAGGGGAAGGGTATAGAGGAGGGGGAGGATAGGGGTAAGGATGTAAGACCAGGGGTGGGTGCAGGAGATGTAGTGGGTCTGTGGGACAGAGGAGGTACAGGAGGGGCTCACACTCCTACTTTAGTCACACAGACAGTGGGGCAAGAACTGGGAGAGGGGGTGGATGTGGGGAGGAGTACCAATGGGTAGGGTATGTGAATCAAGTGGGAAAGGGGGGGGGGGGTCACACTCCTATTACTACGAAGTGTCAGACAGACAATGGTTCAACAAGGGGAGAGGGGTATAGAATGTATTAGGTGTAGGAGAAGGATTGAGATACAGGGAACACACTCTTCTGCTCAGATGGGGCAATATGAAGGATGTAGAGGGGGAAGGGGGTGGAGTGTTGGACTGATGTAATAGGGCACCGTGATCAAGGGGGTGGAGGAGGAAAGAGAAAAGGAGATAGATGCCATGGGAACAGAAAAGAAGAGTAGCAGAAGGGGAGAGGGTAAGAAAAGACAGGGGATGGGGAGGGGGGGCTGTGAGTCGATGCACGGGGTAAATAAGAGATTGTCGGTTCAACACAATGTTTACTAATGGCTAATTGGGGACAACAACACAAAGACATGAAATAGCATGGAAAAGAAAGAAAGGTAAATTGGAAATAAGGGGGAGGTCGAGAGGAGTTGGTTGCGAGAAGTAACAAATAACTTTGAGAGTTTAAACCCTTTCTGAAGAAGGAATTACAAAACGGGAGAGACTAGGAAAATAAATGACAAAAGTGAATTGTAAGAAGGTCAAAGAAAAAAGAGGGGTTTGATAATTAAAAAAAAAAAGATATAAGAATCAGAGGATTTGGAAATATCATATTAGAATCATGAGAGTCAAACATAAATCTAAGGGGGAGCAAAATAAGGAAGAAGGAAAACATGAATTCAGAACACATGGTCAAAGAGACTAGCAAATCAACTACTGAAATTTTAGGATATGTGAGAAAAGGTTAGGAAGGTTATGAAAAGAAGAGCGGGGACATGGTTAAAAAGTTTATCCTCTTACAATTCATAGAGAGAGAAGGAGACGTGGAGAGAGAGGGGTGGGGGCAAGAGAACAGAATAGAGCGAAGTAAGAGAGAGAGGAAAGTCAGCTCTGAAATGAAGAAAGAAAAAAAAACAGGAGAGACGGAGTCCTTGGCTTCTCTGACCTCAAATTCAGGTCAAATCTACATCACAGCCTCAAAGAAGAGAGAAAAGAAAAGAGTCCCAAATATTTCTGAAGTGCATTTAAGGTCAACTCACTGGTGACCCATTAGTCTTGGGGTTGTAGTGACTTTCAATGGAAGTGATCTTGGGAAGAAAAGGGAGAGTTGGAGACACAAGCACCTCCCATGATACAGTGCAATGAAAATATGATGGTAAAACTTTTGCGCAATCTCTCTAAACATTGGTCTTGGTGTGTGGAGACTTGCAATGAAAGTGATCTTAGGGAGAAAAGGGACAGTTGGAGACACAATTACCTCCCATTATACGGAACAAAACTTTTACGCAATCTCTCTAAACACTGGACTTGGGTGTAAAGATGTTTAATGGAAGTGTTCTTGGGGATCAAAGGGCCTGTTGGGTACAAGAGCATCTCCCATAATACTCTGAAAATGCCTCAAAACATAACAGGTATTACAAAACGTTGGAGTGTACTGCTACCAATGTCTCTGTCATCTATATGAATATGTAGTGGGTGCATTAATGTTGTTGTCACACAAATGAAATCTCCTTTTCTCTATCTCCTATTTAAGCCTACATAATTTACTCTTCAGAAAGAAAATCGTATCAAGGAGTAATGAAGGGATAAAGAAGGAAAATAAGGAGGGGTTAAGGAAGGGGGCAAGGAGGGGGTAAGAAAGTGGTAAGGAAAGGGCAAAGGGTAAGAGGAGGGGGCGGCATTTGGTGGTGGTACACTCTCCAAGTCCAAGTGTGAAGGTATGCCATTTGAAATCACCCCTGCGCTGGAAACTTTGTCAAACAAGTATCAGAGTGGGGGTCACAAAGGAGTTAAACTCCAATTAGGGATAACAATTGATAAACACTGTGTGGGAACAGTAACATTGTGAGAGGGGAAAAGACGGAGGGAGACGAAAAATGAAAGGAGAGAGTGAGGAGAGGGAAAGAGAGGAGAGGGGAAGAGATGAGGAGAGAAGCATGGAGAAGTGAGGGGCAGACAGGGAGAGAGAGGGAGAAAACACTACTTGGGAACAGTAACGTTGTGAGTGGGGGAAAGATGAAGATAGACGGAAAATTAAAAGAGAGGGAGGCGGAGAGAAGCATGGAAAAGTGAGGGACAGGCAGGGAGAAAGAGGGAGGTGGTCTGCAGTTTCTCTGTATAGGTTCAAGTTCAGTATTTAATGAAATGGGGTGGGGTGGATTAT
>CALNVZ010003433.1:33274845-33288052 GCA_940671915.1 Paracentrotus lividus
CTTAGTTCACTTGCCCCTGGAAATGGTGGATTATGTCTTCAGGTTGTCTTTTAAAATAGGGTAAATGTGGAGCTAATTTGAAGGTCCTCTGGGGCTAGTCGAGTATTGATAAGAATAATTGTTTCTCAGTTTGCTTGCCTCTGGAAATCATAGCTTATTTCTTAACATTGTCTTTTGAAAAAAGGAAAAGGTGAGGCTACTTTGGAGGTCCACACAGGCTAGTAAAGTGTATCAGGCCAATTATCCCCTGGAAAATTAACCCAGGACAACTACCCCCTATAAATGGGTTCAGGAATGGGTGTAGAGTTAGGGTTAGTGTGGGGGTAGTTGTCCAGGGGCTACTTGTTTTAGAATTGTCCTAGTATTACCTCTTCCCATTGTTTTTCAGTTTGCCTGCCCCGGCACTTGGGGCTAGCTAGTACATATCTCCAATTTACTTAATTTTTTATCAAATAAGGAGAAGGTAGGACTATTTGCAGGTCAACAGGGGTTGGTAAAGCATTACTATTTGTCAGCTTGCTTGCCCCTGGCAATCAGGGCTAAAACACATATCAACTGAGTCCTTTCCCAAATGTTTTTACTTTACGCCAATGATGGTGTCAAGTTGTTGGCAGGGCACTAGGCAGGAACTTTTTTTCAAATAAGGAGAAGGTAGGGCAATTTTGGAGATCTACACGGGCTAGTAAAATAACACCTATGGAAATTTACCATTGTTTCTTAGTTTGCTTGCCCCTGGCAATCAGGGCTAGTACATTATCTCTACTGTGTCCTAACCCCAATATTCGTACTTCATGCCAATGATGGTGTCCAACAAGTTGTTGGCAGGGCACTAGGCAGGAAATACGTTGGTGAGGAGGATATCCGATGGGGAAAGGAACGGGGGAATACTTGAGGGTATTCGTGGGTAATATAGCACACAAACAAAGCAGACAGACACATTTAGTTACTCTATAAACCCTTATTATTGGTTTATATGTATGCTATTGCACCATATCCATACAATCCTATATACATGTTGCACAAAAAAAACAAAGCAAAAAAGACACATAGGAACTCCAAAATTAAAGTAAAATCCTTATTATTGCTTTATATGTATGCAATTGCAAAACTAATCTTAAGTTTTTCTATTCAAGTAACCATACAATCCTGTATGGCACACAAAGAAACCAGAAAGACATAATTATGTAGGTACTCTATAAACCCCATTATTGGTATATATCTATGCTATTGCACCATTACGATGTCACTCTTATACATGTAGCACAAAAACAAAGCAGAAAGTCATTTTTAGGTATTTAAAAAACCCTTATTATTGTTTTATATGTATACCATTGCATAATCAATCCAAAAGTTTTAATATTCATGGGTAACTATACCATCCTAAAGTAGAAAGACATATTTAGGTACTTCATAAACTTTTATTATTGGTTTATATTATGTATGCCATTGCACAACCTATCCTAAGTTTTTACTACTCATGGGTAACTATTCCGTCCTGTATATCACACAAGCAAATCAGAAAGACATTTTAGGTAGTTTACAAACTACTCAAAAGTATTGTTTTCATTTTATATGCCATTGCACAACCAATTAAAACTTTTGATAGCAAAATAGTCAGGAAATCTATTGTTGATTTCTTGACCCTTTTTTATTCTCACTGAGATTTTTCTCTTCTATAAACCAAAAAAGGCCCAATTCTCCAAATTTAGCTAAACTTTTTCCATCTTTACGCAGAATTAACACCTTAAAATTGAATGAAATAGGTAGACACGTACAAGGAATTGGAATAACCTAATACAGAATCTAGCAACAGAAATAGATGTGTGTAATAGGAATTGAAAATGGTTTAAAATTGATCTGTTAATTGAAAATTATAACAATCAGTACAATATGCAATATCTGGTATTTAGAATTGGCATAAATGAGGAAATATTTGGTTTCAGTAAACAACTATGGACTGTCCAGTAAATGAAAAACTAATCCTCCTGTATCACTTCACCTCAAACAACATCAGGGAAATGTTGTACTCTGGTGTGTTTCTCTAAAAATAGCCAAGACGGTGACTTTTTCTTGGAACACTTGAACCGATACTTTCCGTCCTGGTCAGGATTGGAGCAACTTGCGAGTAGCAGGACACAGGCATCCAGGAACTTGTTTTGAAACCAAGAAAAAGATATTGAAAACTGGAACAGAAATTTATGTATGTGATGTAACCAAAAGATACAACCTATGAGTTATTGAAATCAGCACTTATTTTATTATTTACTATATGAAACTAAATATCTACCTTTTTATTCCGCTGAGTCTGGACTTAGCACAAATAAGTATAAACTACCTAAATATGTCTTTCTACTTTGTTTGTATGCTTTTCAGGATGGTATGCTTACCCATGAATAGAAAAACTTTGGATCGGTTGTGCAATGCCTTACATAATAAGTAGATAAATTGTTGTACTGCAGTAAATATTCATTTTTACTACTTTAGATCTGATGAAGATTTGGTATCCCATATTAAATCTTACAGAAAATTTACCCCTTTCTTTCTTCTTTATATATTTGAATATTCTTTTACACATCCATATTACTATGTTTTGTTAATTCCTAAATCTCTCTTTAATATGCATTTTGTATTGGCTGGATATAATAAACCTGTTTACTAAGCATTTCTGTCCTGGGAACCTACATGTATTAACAAGGTCTTCAATCAACCTGTTATTAACTAATCAAATACATGTACAATAGCCTACTTGGAATCCAATTAACATACATCACTTGTCGCTATGTCTGACAAGCTTTTAAATTTTGTTGAAAAAGTATACATAAAATTTTAATATTCAGTAAACATGTCTATTATAAAGCAACTTACTTAAAATGTACCACTAAGAGAAAAGAAAATGTTTAATTCCCCAACTTATGGACTCTTTGATTCAACTACAGTTGACTTTTAAAAGAAGATCACAAATACTTTGTGAAAGACATTGTAAGAAATCAAATCAAGTAAGATCTTATCACCAGATTAAGTAATCAGATTTCCTTTACGTCATGCTATGGAAATGCACTACACTAAGGGCAGGAAAGACGATGGAATGATTTCATTAACGGTATCATCCTACAAAATAATTACCCGTCCTTTACAAGCAAAATAATTGCCTCCCATTAAAAGAGAACAGGATTAGGCCTCATAACATCTCCCTTCTCCCTCTCAGAAGGGGGACGGGGCAGTCGTCAGTGTGCATTCTATGCTGGAGATTCTTCACTCCTTTCTCGCAATTAAGGGTGCGTTCATGGTTGATCTTTTAATTTAAACAGGAACATGAATAATAATACAAAATGCAATAACAAAACACAGACATAATCTAATAGAGAAACAACGGTTGTGTTCATGGTTCCAATTTCCGGTCATAAATAGAAACATCTTTCAGATCTCCATTGAAAGGAAAATAAAAACCCAAAAATTTGCGTTTTGAAAGACAATCAGCTTCAAATTTACAACTTTCATGACTTTAAGCGTAGAAAGTGCAGAATTTCAAGACAATCCACTTATAATTAGCATTCAATTTTTGACTACGAACGGTGCACCACTGATTGTGATTGTGTTCTGTATTTCGCATTGTATATCTAACTCATGTTCCTGTTTAAACTTTGTTTCTGACCATGAACGCACCCCAAAGGCTCGTTTACGTCAGAGATAAAGCAACAACCAACCACATTTGACGTGAATTGTCATGCTTTGCTACTTCAAGAGGCAACCTGATAAGTCTAGTTTGATCAACATCCATAAATCGGTGCACGCATTTGTAGAATTTATTCGATGGATAGCTAAAGTGAAAATGCAAATAAAGATGCTTGAGCTAAAACGAAGGGATTAATTGTCAGAAGCTTGCTTTGGTTCTCTAAGCGTCTATTTCTTTATTTCTATATGCTCCTCATAGAAGCCACAACTCATTGTCATTGTTCTTTTCAAAAATGTTACTAAATTATATAACTAACCAGATATGTTTGAATATCAAATCATAGTTGGTTATTAAAAAGGGAATCCAACACAGGGAGAGAAGTCTTACAGAAAAGAATGAAATAAGTGGAGTGATACGAGTTATGAAATATCTTTTACTATAAAAAAAATATTTTCAAATATTTGAACGAATTGGAGAACGTTCCTTGAGACCTTGAATTGCCGCATAAATTAATGTATACTTTGTGTAATGTTTGGTAAAAGCTACTAAAACTTAGTTGCATAAATCATAATAATTTGGGGAATGTTCGCTACTATCACTTGCATAAATTAGAATAATTTGGGGAATTTCCTGTGTATCAAGCAAGCAGTAAAGTTGGATGAGCAATGAGTCTGAGCAAGCTGTCCTTTTGAACTTGTACTGATCTTCATCAAATAGAAAGTGACATTTGAATCAACTTTGAAATGGAGCCCTACCATACAACACACAAGCAATGCACGTACAATGCACACTCGCTGCACCCTTTCACACATGGTCCACGTTTTCATAAAGCGTCACAATAGTCAAAACTATATGTGGATGTCAAGTTCATTGTTTTTACTAACTTTCCAGTCTAATTGTGCATCTAATTGAGTTAATGAAAATATATTACGCACAAATTCTTAAAACAGTGAATATTCAAGGTTTACAAAAGTAAATACCATCACGTTCTGGATGAAATTGTAACAGCAAACATGTTTTTTCCTCAAATTATGTTTCTACTTGTCGCTAAAATTGCTCTTGAGTCACTTTGTGAAACATATGAGATGATCTCTGGCAAATCATCCCTTCCTTCCTAAGTTATCCCTTCCCCACGAATTAGTTTTTATTCTTATTTTGCACCATATTCAGCAATTAAACCTAAAATAAAAATAAAAGCTAGTAATGTTGGGGAGATGGGTGACTTTGGGAGGGAGGGGCAATTTTCAAGGAAATTGAGATCATATCTCAGATCAATTGATCACTTTACTGATTACATTAGCATGAAGGGGTATTTTTAATTTCAAAAATATAAAGTGAAAATGGGACTCCTTTCCTCAAATAATGAACTGCCAATCATTGGAGAAAAAAAAATAACGGGAAATAATACTTTCATCTCTTCATGACACTTTCAAAATTTTTCGCATTTCCTATAAATTAATCATTTTATAAAGCAACATTTATATAAATGAAGTAAATTTGGCTGACCCAACATAGAATCATACAAGATACTGAACATATATACAAAGTATAGTTTTACATGAATTGTTGATTTAAAAATATGCCAAAGATTTGTTAAGATACATTTGTGAACTTCTCCGCACCATGTGATCTCATAGCATTATTCCGTCCAATAGCTGGGAGCTGCTGCTTCAAATTCCACAGATATTTTAGCTGTCTATTTCTCGGCTTTGATCAGCTGTTGGAATGAGAGATATTGAAATAGTCTCTGCCCAAGCACATCTACAATTATCCCTCATAATTTTGATGAAGGTAAGCAAATAGATGCCTAAATGCCATCACAATTCAAGTAATGCAAGAAGGATAGTCTTCATACAAGCGGGGAATTTTCATAAACGACTTCCAGGCAGAAATTACCCTTTAAAGCAAAGAAAAACTTTAAAGTTGCACAAATTGGCAAGGATTCAATGTAATAAAATTCTTAATATTGGTATATCAAATTCCAATCAATATAAACTCTACAAGATTATGTATTATGTTGAAAATATTTTAAAGAAAGTGCATACATCAAGACTAATTACTATCCTAACCATACTTTTGAGAATGATGAAATAAATTAACTCACCTAATGATATCCAAAGATGATTACACATGGAACGAGAAAAAGAAACAAAGAAAGAAAAAACAATTAAGAACATTGTCAAATTACAAATCATAAAAACAATTGAAAACAAAAAAAGTAATATTTATCTCTGAAAACAAGAATTCCACATACATATAAGAGAGAAGAAAACAAAAACAAACATACAAACAAAGTAAAGCAATTAAAACAATATAAAATTTACCATTCATGAAAACAATAACAAAAAACAAAGTATTCATTTGTAAATTTCAATTCCTTAAATGAGATCCTAAGATGATTAGACAAAAGGAGAAAAAAGAAAACACATCCAAAAACACTTCAAAACATTGTCAACTTTACAAATCATAAAACCAATAACAAAAACAAACGGTGGTATTTTTTACTCTGAAAACCAGAGCGTCATAAACCTAACAAGATCCACTGTTGAAAAGGCAGGGATATAATAGAAAATAATTCCCAATTAAAAACCTTGGCGAATTCATAAATCATGAAAACAATAACAAAAATACATTACAATGTACTTATCTATCCTATGAAACCATACAGTTCAATGCAAGGAAATAAGTATCATTTTTGCTCAGTCAATATTATTTCATGTAGAAAACATAAATTCAGTAAACAGGATAAAAAGGCGCTTAAAATATGATAAGAAAAGAAATTGCTCATCTTACATTCTCTTCAAGATTAAAAAACATTTTATGTTTTCTTCTTTAGAATTCAAGATCTGTTTTCAACTTATGGATGTTATTCTCTTATGAGTCTGAGACAGTATTGAAAACAACTTATAAGAAAATAGAAAATGATATTTATGATAGATATATGATCGTATTATTTCCGTTCTATATTTCCTTTTCTTCTTTTGTTGATTTGTTTGTTTGCTTTTCCTTCAATCAATTATTCATATTGAGCATTAACTACAGAATGATCAAAATTCTAATGTTTCTTGGTCTGAGATAGCAATAATCATATCATTTTTAAAAGAAATTGTAGCATTGGTTGATGAAATGTGATTTTCATGTCAAATGTAGAGTGACGTGCAATTCAGCTAATATATCTGATCAATGACGAAAATAAACAAACTTAACAGAGCTGAACTACATAAGTTATTTTTTAATACAAGCATATGACACCAAGCTCGAGCTAATGGCCTAAGCATAGGCAGGGAGTCAACAGAGGAATGCTAGGCAAAGATGTTCGTAGGCTAATTTCAGAAAGATCAGAATTCCAACATCACAGGTGCAATAATTATACACAATGCTGGAAATATCATTCCCTGAATAACCCCATACCAAAGCAACCCTAGTCATCATCCCATGCATTGTTTAGGATCGTATCAGGACAACTACCCCCCCCCCCCCTCCCGGACAATTACCCCAGGACAACTACCCCCGGGAATAGGGTTAGGTATAGGGTTATAGGTGGTAGGGGTGGTGGGGTTAGGTGGTAGATTTTTGTGGGGATAGTTGTCTAGGGGGGTAATTGTCCAGGGGGTTGTTGTCCTAGAACTCTTCAGGATATACTACCCAGTAGCCCATCCCACCCCCTCCTCACAGAAGAAATAATTATCAATCAATATGTTTCTTCTTCTCTCATATTACACTTCAATGTCACTCTGAACTTCAAAATGTACATCTAATAAAATGACCAATGAAAAGAATTTCAGATTTGCCCCTGAAATTCAGAAATGCCTCTAAACATGAAAAACGGCCAATTTGTTCATTTGAATCACAAAGCATATTGACAAGTTTAATTTAGCTGCAAAGTAGCACTTCAAAATGAAATTATATCTTTATCACATGAGTTTGCCTCTGACCAACATGCTCCAATCTCTCCAATCATTTCCTCTTAAAATACAGTTTTAAAGAGGGAGGGAAACAGAGAGAGAATGTAAGAGAGAGAGATCAAGAGAGAAAAGGAGAGAACAAATCATTGGGGGGGGGGGGGTCAACTGAGGAAAAGCGACATAAAGTGTGATATGATCAGAAATCTGTAACAGAAATCTTGCTCAATTTCCTGTGGCGAATGCATGCGTGAACTTGAGGGGATTACTCTGGCCGGAATCAAAGCATTATGGGTAAATACAAAGCAACAATGGCTGAGTAAAGAATAGCAATCCATAAAAGTCTCGCTGTTTAACAAAAAAAAGTACATTAACATCATATTTAAGGTTGCTCGCATATGATCTTGACAAAAAAAATGGATATTGTTATTGACTGAAAAAAAACTACATGTATGTGAAATGGTTCAGTTAAATATAAAAACTGTAGAAAATTGTTGCTCATGTATTGGGGCATAACAGTGTACATCAAGTAAAAATTATTTATACAAATTGCTTAAAATACAATAAAACAATTTAAAGAAATATTCAACAGGGCAAATTCAATTTTTGATATTTAAAAAGACTTGATAAAAGCCTAAGCCTCATAACTGAAATATTGATGAATACATTTTCTTGACAACCATCTAGAGATTTTTTTTTCCCTCTTATGATTCATAATCCATTTAAAAATAATACATGTAAGTCAGAAAACACTACTAATTCAAATTATTATTTTTTTTTCAAAAATAGTAGGCCTAGTTCCTATACATGTATTGAGGAAAGTAAACATAATCAATGGCAAGCAATGTTTTAATTTTTTCAATGCCAAATGGTGAGGGAAAATATTTTGACAAAATAAAGACACCAACAGCTCTACAATATTTGCTTAACCTACCTATACATAATTGTGTATCTGTGATTATATTAGTTTGCTTTTAAACACTGCTTAAAGCACTCTGTGCTTACAAATTACAATTACCATTTCTGTTGATTTAGACACAAATACCACTGACATACAAACGTCTCGCACAATAGACCAACAAGTAATAATCCTTTGGCAGCTACAAGCTTTCAACAATCAACGCACCTTACTGCGAAAAACACTTCAATTCAAATAGTGATCTCGGTGATTACGTGCGCCTAAACATGCCATACACACAATTTCACACACCGTGTACATATCAGTGCATTCATTCACTTGCATGCATGCTTCTACTCGGCCCAATCACAAAAATGGCATTGGAGAGAAATATTGTAATAAAGAGTGGTGGAGCTCCTCCTACGATTATTTCTCAACAGCCATTCCTGCATCGTGGCTCGACCTCAATTCGGGAAGTCTCTTTTTTCCGCTTGGCAGAAAGGCAAAAGAAACCGGCCAATAGGAATTAGTGTACAGGAAAGCGGTTGCGCGATGGTTTATTCCAGTATCAGCTTGTGAACCTGGGATAGAGAGCAGATGAGAGGGAAGGGGGAGAAATCGCCGGGAGAAAGCGAGAGGGAAAGGGAGAGAGGGGGCGACGCAGACTCACATGCGCACCTTTAACTCGGGAGGAAGGAAGAGTAGAGTGTTGGTTGATTACGCCAAGTTTTATGGCCGGAGGAGGCTAAAAATAGCATCGGGTCGATCACAAGGGGAAACGGGACAGAAGGATGGACAGGAATCAAGAAAGAGGATCTCACAACAAACATTTCTATTCTCCCTTTCCTTCATTAACAAAGCAGTGCCGAGCCGATATCACTTGATCATTAAATATCCGCTAACGTCAAGAGTATATACCATAAAAGCATTATTTCCTGTATTTTGTTGACTGTGAAGTAAAAAGGGAATTATGTAAATTTCCCATCAATGGAAGCATGAGCAAAATAATTATACATGTAATTAGTCTAAGTAAAAAAAATACTGGGGGAAAACTGTTGAGTATACATATATGCTTAAATAATTATGACACCGCACAAAATATTTAGGGAAATTCCTTGAAATCCTAATAAATGTTGTAAAGATAAATACCATTTTGACTATCAAGCATTAAAGTTTCTCTAGCTCCTTTTGTTTGACATTTAATAATCATTTCATTTTTCATATAACATTTCATTTCATTTAACATTTAATGAAAGCATTGAGAAAAAATATATTTTGGAGTGATTACATTAATTGATGTAGTTATACGAAAATTTTTCATCTTCATAGTATTCTGTTCTGATCACACTCTTCTTGTGCATATTACTTTTATTTATTCACTAAAATATTTGAATTATGTGTATTTTCCCCAAAATAATTAATGACTGTGATTTTATTATTATATTTTGTATTAAACTAATGAATTATTCTACCCCAAAACTCAGGTATCTCAGAGTTAATATTTCAAATTGACCTTTATTGTTGATGCTGTGTTGAGAAATTATTCAGGCATGTTTTATTAGTGTTAAGAAGCGACACATACATATTTGACAATTATTCCGTCAAAATGATTGCATTAGGCCTAAATTGGAAAAGGAGGGATACACTAGGTCTCTAAGCATCAGTTAAAATAAACATGCCTTAATTATTTATCCAAATACAACAACGTCAGCATTGTTGCATAGTAAATGACATCCTAATACACAAACTGTGTTCTTATAATTACAAAACAAAATCTACCATGTCCTATAGCAGCGTAGAACTACTATTTTTTGAGCGATGATGCTAAGAATAGCTGGGAAATGATTACCCGCACGATCACAGTAAATATTGACTCGTACACAAGGTGCTCCGTATCGCTACTTGCCCCCAAGCTTACACAGGATTCATACCAGCGGTGATGTGTTACAGAAACCTGGTCTGAAGTCACAAATCGCCACGGCAACCAACCCATGCTCAAAAATAGAACTTCTGTGCCCACGGTAAAGAGGAGAATGAGATTTTTTGGGGGGGGGTGTGGGGGAGAGGGGGAGGGGGTGAAATAGAGACAGAAATCAGTAGTTGCTAAGAAATAATGTGGTGAAGAGGAAGAGAAGACGAAGAGAATGGTTTTTCAGTGGGAGGGGAGGGGTTACAAGACATGTTGAAATCAGAGGTTGTGTTGGGAGAGTAGGGGAATATTACCTGAGGCATCCCAAGATTTGATGTCAAATCTGACGTCAGCTTTGCTAAGAGAATAAAATAGGAGGTTGAAGAGAGGATTTTTTCCATGGGATTGTGGGGGGGGGGGGGGGGTTAAGACAGGCTGAAATTTTGGGTTGCATTTGAATTGAAAGGGCATATCATTTGAGGCACCAAAAGATTTGCTGTCAAATACAAAGTCAATTTTGTTCAAAAAATAAATAGGGGGAGGAGGGGTAATTTTTTTGTGTGGGAGGGGGGCTGCAAGCAGCAGTTGCGTTTGAACAGATCGATGAAGGGGAATATTTCTTGAGGCTCTGCAAGATCTGATGTCAGATATATCTATATATGGGACTGATCACTTGATTGTCTCAGCCAAGGATATATAAGTTTTTAGCTCAACTTTGTACTAAATATTTCACAATCAGAAGGATATGTAGATTTAAGCTCAACTTTGTCCTAAATATTTCACAATCAGGATCATTATTTCAAATATCTCTTACTTAAGTTATGTCATAAATTTAATCAAGGCATCAATACAGGATAAGGATGGGAGTCTTCATGTATTCCAAAGCTATCTAATTTAGGGATTTTTTCCCCCTTATGATAGAACCAAAACAATTTTACTACAAGGTACGTCCTGTTATGTTAACCTAAGGTACCGAAGACATTACTACACATGTCACATATTTTGTTTTATACTTATTGAAATAAATGAGAAAGCCTGACGTCCTGCATTTATATGCACTAACTTGCAATCCACTTTCACAACTTACTTTCAAGAAACTTTTTTGTAAACGGAGTAAAATCTTATCACCTCTCTTCATCATGGAAACACCCCGTAACATACTTAAAGACTTTTAAAAAAAAATAAAAAAACTTTTTATTCAGATTCTAAACAACAATTCCAAGGCAAGTTCAAGAAATTAGAGACATCCTTTAGCCAAGATCACACCCACATAAAGATCTAAACGCTTCATCAGCGAATGTAATCAAATATTCACAGATTTTATTTCCGGACTAGCTGATTTTAAAATCAACAGAGCCTTTTCTTTCTCTTTGTTGCATATGACATTACTCTAATTTCCACTGAAGGGCGAATAAATGAGAAGAAAGTCGAATAAATATTAGTCATGCACTATGAGTTATGTGTAACACATGACCCGCAAATTAGCTACCAATGATTTTGTTTTCATAATAAAGCTTTTGAGCAACATTACCCAAACTACCAATATGCAATGACGAAGCAACATTCTGCATAGGGTTTGTAAAACTAAGGTTAATATATATATGTTGAAGCTCAAGATCTTACTCTGATGGCAATATGTAACCTAAATTTGGTTTATTTAGGGTGTGTTCAATGTTCATTTTCAAATTTAAACGCCATCATGAATCATGATACAAAACGCAATTATAAAACACAAACGCAATCAGCGGTACACTGTACAGTGTCAAAAATTTAAAGCCGATTATACGTCCATCGTCTTTAAATTCCCGCTCTCAAAAACAAACATCTGCGCTTTTCTAAAACTTGCACCAGAAGCTTCCACTGCGAGAACACATTTAAACACGTTTGAAAATTTAATTGTGTTCAGTGTCGCATTTCGTTGCAGTCGCAATTCTCAAGGTCGTAAAATCAAAGCTGATTGTGATTCAAAACGCATCTTTGCTGTCGTTTAAATTTTCCTCCTTTTACGACCAGGAACAGGGACAATGAACACCCACTTTGTTTCTCTTTACATCGCCGTTTTGTGATTGTGTTTTGTATCATGATTCATGTTGCCGTTTAAAATTTGAAAATGAACATTGAACACACCCATAGCCATGGTCACAACCGCTTGCACTTGTTTTTGTAAGCGGATGTCCCACAGTCTCCGTCGGGCAGCTGTCAACTCCTTTGATACCATTTTGAAATGGTTGTAGCTAGAGTATGACCCCAAAGGGTGGTATCTCACTTCGCGGAGACATCTCTGCGACGGAATAGAAAATATCGATTCCGCGAGTATTAGAGACGTCTCCACGACAAGTTTTAAAAATTTGTCACAGAGACATCTCGGAGACGTTTCATGAGTCGCGGAAACAACTTTGAGACGGTTCTTTGAAACTGCTTTGTCACAGTTTTGGAAAAATGTCGCAGAGACATCTCGGAGACGTCTCTAATACTTTTTATCCGTCGCGGAGACATCTCCGCGAAGTGAGATACCACCCTAACTCCTGTCTTGTTATGTTTGAATAATGTTGCCCTTTCTTCCCCGGAAAAAAGGTAGGTACCCCAGATCAAAACTATAGCCAATAAAATGAAGAATTAAAGTAGATACCCTATGAAACAACCAAAGAATTTTTCTATTGTTCAAGTAGTATGTTGTCATAGAAACAATCCAACTATAAACCATTCATTTGGAGAATAAAGAATTTTGCAACCCTTCCAAAAATGACCCTTGCCCCCCCCCTCCATGTTTCGCCCAGGGGCTGGACTGTTGGCTGGTGATATCCAAGGGAGGAATGGCAGAGGAT
>CALNVZ010003433.1:33288077-33384621 GCA_940671915.1 Paracentrotus lividus
TCCCCCCCCTCTGTAATCCTAACAGCCCCCCCCCCTCCAATTTTCGCCCAGGGGCTGGACTGTTGGCTGGGATTCCAAGGGGAGGAATATGGCAAGAGGAAAAGTGCACAAGACTGATATGTGATAGCTTGCTGTTACTTCAATCGACTGTTTTAAGCAAGCGAGGTGCCTGGCTTCTTTTCTTAACTTCACGTAAATGGAATATGAACTTTAAAAAGAATTTATTCATTTTAAAATGAAAGATTGTAGGCCTACAGTATGTGGTGTTGTTGAAAAGTTTGATTAAAAACATATCCATTTTTCTTTTTCTAATGTAGGCTTCCATTTATGGGAATTCCTTCAGTGCGGATCCAGGATTTTGAAATAGAGTTGTAGGCCTGATAAGAGTGAACTGCCGAAATTTCAAACTTTAACATTTGCAGTAAATGAGTAGTTTTCAAATTATAGAGGAGTGCATCCCTTGCCCCGCCGCTGGATCCGCCACTGACTTTACATTGTTGGCTACATTTTCTTGTTGTTAACTAAACTATTTATTGACATATTGTTAACTATTTACTAAAACCAAAAACATAGATAATAATTTGTAGTAGTTAGTGTATAATATCTTTATCATCATCAAATATAGAATTCGATTCAATGTATTCCATATGATGAGACGTTCATAAATACTATTCAATATTTGATGTATAATAAGAGGGCAGACAAACATTCCGTGATATTTTAGGATCAGTTGAAATAATTTAAAGTCCTTTGTCTGGTAATATTGGCTTTGCCTCAATGTCATATTGGGGTCTCTTAAACGACTATTATAAGAACCCCAAAACGTGATATTACTGTTGCATTTTCGCAAATGACAGACATATAAACCTCACTCAACACAATGAAGAAATTTGTTCAATTATAAAAAACCACACGTCTAGTACTTATTCTTCCCACTTAACAGCAGAAAGTGATGTTATGACAGAAGCTTATGTGGGGTGGTGAAATTACAAGTTCGGGAACAAATTTCAGGAAAAAGAAATAAAATAAAATTGGGACATTCTATAACAGAAGATCATTGAAAATATTGGTGTATTTGCTGGAAGTGTGGCGTGATGGAGCCATAGAATCGCAGGAAGAGACCCCAATAAACAATACAGTCGTGCCAGAAGTGTTGAGCTCAAACAGGGAATTGTTTGCGCTTTATGTTGATTTTAAAATAGACAATGAGAATGAGAATTATGAAAGTACAAAGAGGAAAATCTGGAGGGAGAGTTAGGGTGGTATGTCACTTCGGCGAGACGTCTCCGACGGATAAAAGTTATTAGAGACGTCTCTGCGACATTTTTCCAAAACTGTGACAAACAGTTTCAAAGGACTGTCTCAAGTTGTTTCTGCGACTCATGAAACATCTCTGATACGCTCCGCGACAAATTTTTGAAACTTGTCCTGGAGACGTCCGAGAGACGTCTCCGCGCAGTGACATCTCCGCGATGTTTCATGAGTCTTCGGAAACTACTTTGAGACGGTTCTTTGAAATGTGCTTTGTCACAGTTTTTGAAAACTATCGCGGAGACGTCTCTAAACTTTTTTCTGTCGGGAGGCATCTCCACAAAGTGAGATACCCACCTCTAAGGGTCAAACCATCTCCATTTAAAACAAATTTCCGCAAAGAATGTCATTTGAGATGCCAGTGACATTTTGTTGTAAATGCATAACTGGCAAAATTAATTAAATACAACTTACGTTTTATAAAGTTATTAATGTTTATGATTCCGCTATATCTCTCTATGTTTTTTATTCAGAAGTTATACCATTAGTCATCTTTGTATAATTTCTTACGTATGAAATATATTATAATTCTCCAAACTTATTTCAATAAAAAAGTATGTAACAGACTGATTCTTATTCTTTTAGTTTCCTTTTTTTTTTTTTTTTTTTTTTTTTTTTTTTTTTTTCCCTTTCCTTTAGAATCACAACATTTAAATAGAAAATGGTACTAACAACTTTTGAAGGTAACTTTCTTACCACTTCTCCACATCTACATGTATGTTTAAGGGGAATCCAACCCAAGGAGAGAATCACCTTACAGGAAAGAGGAAAATGAGAGGAGCAATCTAAAAAGAGTTTCATCAAATCGGTTTATAAAATAAGAAGAGTTAGGAAGTTTGAAAAGTCTAGTTGTTCATTCTATGGGATCCTCAAATTGGCATCATCGCTTCAAAATGGCCGATCTTATGGACAACTCTCCCATTCATGTTTGTACACAAATTTTCAGATTTTCCCAATTTTCTTTCGAAATATAATCTTACCTCCTTCTGAGCTCAACATATGTTGTTTGAAATATATTTTCCACATGACATATTGTTGAGCTCAGAAGTAAAGAAGACATATTTTGAAAGAAAATGGGGAAAATCTGAAAATTTGTGTAACAAAATGATTGGAGAGTTGTCGCATAAGATCGGCCATTTGGAAGCCGATGATGCGCAAAATTGTGAGGATCCCCATAGAAGGAAGAAACTAGAACTTTTCAAACTTCCATAACTCTCTTATTTTATAACCGATTTTGATGAAACTTTTTTTAGATTGCTCCTCTCATTTACCTCTTTCCTGTAAGTTGATTCTCTCCTTGGGTTGGATTCCTTTAATGTTAAAATCATTACATGTACATCTCTATTAAAGCTCTCTTTCAACCCTTTAAGGTCAGGGGTCAGAGGTCAATACATTCCATCTCCGCTGCTAAAACACAGTAGTGTTACCTTTCACCTTCTATGTGGTGCCTGCCTGTTGCTAGTATTCCTAGAAAATCCAATTTCATGTTAGCTACATTATCAGTGGTTACAGAGGCTATTTCCAGGCTTGTTACATGGATCGCCCTTTTATTTGTGTAAACACGATCACAGGTTCAGCTCTTTGCAGTGTTGAACGCCTTCCTGAGGATTCAACATGAGAGCCGAGTCACTGTGTAAACACGGTTGGATATAACCCTGTTCCATACTCTGATATATGGGGTATTTATTAAAACAGACCCATGATAATTACTCTACTCAACACTCTGTGTTCTTTTCACACTAAAAAAATTTATGAGTGTGTGCCTACTTCTTTTGGTCTCTTACTGCCTTTATTTCATTTTTTGCATGATTTTTGTTGTCATTATCCTATTGAATTATGGACGAATCTTAATCAATCAATCATTATCATGTTTAATGAACCCTTAAGTTCAATTGACCTTGGGAGAAAAAGAAAATATATATCATTCAGAAAATTAATTTACAAAGTTTGAAGGTAGTGTGAACGCAGTAGGGTATGTATGACACATGAAGTAGCAATGATCTAATTTTATATGTCTGGCTATTTGTAGGGTGGCTCAAGGAAAGGACCAAGAACACACCAAACCATTGAGTCTTAAAGGGACAAATCAAGCTAAGTTTGAAAAGTATTTCATTGGAAAAGGTGTGCTAAAAAAAAATTTAATATTGGCCCTATAGCCTATTGATCTCAGCAGTATTCTTAAATAGCGAAAAATGGCAACCAATGCTTGGAAAATGATCACATTGGTTTTTTAACAGTTCGTTCTTTGGTTTTTTTAACAACCATTTCAATTTACAAATTTCAAAATACAAAAGAAATAGTGGATCAATGAACATCTAGCTTTGCATCACTGACTATTGCAGTGAGACCAATGAAGGCGATTACAGAGCTGGTTATGGGAAAAATCTAAAACTTAGAAAAAATCAACCAGCTTTGCTATTTTTTATCAAATTTTGATGAAAATTTTCAGTGTATGTACGTCATCTGTATGTTTATGGTAGCAGTTCAACACAATCTGAAACTTCAGCCTGCGGAGCGCACTGACATTTGTGAAAAGAAGGGTTTCTTAGAATAAATTTGTTCATATCATGCATTATAAATGCCATCAATAAAGACAAAGAACTTCAGAAAACTTCAAAACAAAGAAAAGAACGAAATTAAAACACCTGAAATTTGATTTGAACTAGAGCAGATTATAGTGATAGATTCTCTAGTGATTTAATGGAAGTGGTACTTGCTCCGGGATTTAATATAGTCGATTTCCTCGGCACCACCATAGGTAATGCACTGGCATGTTTGTTTCTATCATATGTCAACATATCCAGACGACAACTTCCCTCTCAATCTAATTATGTTTCCTAGTATCCAATGGACGATAGAATGACAGAAACTCTTTCCCTCCCCTCTTTACGTTTACCTTGGCAAGTCACGATATGAGTACACACAAGGGGGTAACATGAATGTCATTAATGTTGATACAGTTTGCAGTTTTGACTCTAGTCTAGCGACTGGTAAACTATATGCCGTGGTTATAACATTTGTCCCGTGACAATTGTCGTCTATATAAGTTTACACCTAATAGATGACTAACTTCCACGCCTAGACTTAACCCCTATCCTAAGATACCTAAAGACCGCTTTTGCCCCCTATCCTGCCGATACAATCTCAGACAGAATAAAGTCGCGAGCAATTGTCGGTTCCCTGTTATACATGTTCATGTCAAGAAATGTCAGAATCCAAGATTATGAATGCCTTAAGGCAAAAATATGACTGCAAATAAAAGGTTGTCATAATCAAAAATGTTGTCATACAAGTATGTACATATAAAAGTTGCTGTGACATCATAAGTCAACAATGACATCCAATGAAATGAAAGAACAACTTCATTCCTGATCCAACAATTGTATCATGTAAAAAAAAATCAAATCATCATTCAAATCATTTTGGTATCAACACATATTGTTTACCCTGTGTGTTCTATTATTGAAGAAATGTATTCTGGTTTAGCTTTACAGGTTAAACACGCCTTCGCTGCTGCAATCATATTATCCACTCATATCCTACTTTATGAATGGGCAATTATTGTCCTAAAGATCCAGCATGATAATCACATGAATAACTACACCAATGCCATCAAACTGGTTGTGGTAAATGGTCCTTTCTGAAATATTGAAAATACAATGGACCCCCACATTTTTCTGTGAAATGCGAGAGTAATTGCCTGCTTCGGTCAAAAAGAGAAACAATATTAAATTTTCATGAATGGAAACCACAATTAGAGCAGTTTTATAACTATATTCACGGAAGACCTTTAAATTTGTTAAGAAGACAATGCAATATTGGTAATCCAGTTTGCATACATTTAGCTGTGTTACGTCGGTACAAGCAGACTTTTTGTTGAATAGGGCTGACTAATATATGCAAATAAAAATGTTAATGACTAGCCCTGTGCCCCCTCACAAAAAAATAAATGTTCTTATTCTGTCTCTGCTTGTCATATATATAGGTATACTGTCTTGTTCCTATAGGTCTACCTTTTTTTCTCCTCTCCTTATCTCTTTTTTCAAGACAATTGCTTGTCCACTGAAAGACTTCATATAAGCAATAAAAATGTTAAGCACTCGCCTGTGCCTCTCAAAATAAAATATTCATGTCTTAATCTTGTCTGTCCTTGTCTATGTTACCTCTCCCTTCATCCATCCTTGTTCTCAAATAAATTGCTGGTGCTGACATAGCAACACTAATATTTGCAATAAACATGTTAACATCCAGCCCTTCCCCGCTCAAAAGAATTATTTAATATCTTATTTGACTCTCCTTGTCTCTATATCACGTATCGTTTGTAAGTTGTTTCTTTCCTTCTCTGCTCTCTCTCTCTCTCTCTCTCTCTGCATCCTCTCTTCAATAAACTTGTAAAGCATGAACCTCCTGCATTGAGTTCACTGTTTGAACCTGACGCGAGAGTTCTTTCTGCTACGACCTACCACTATCTCCCCAGGCCTCCCGTCTTCAGCTTCTCTCGTCCTATTAATCATTTCCTTCAAAAACAACATCATTCATATTAGGTTCATGTGCTAAATCAAGAAATTTCTAGTTTCGTTCAGTCTCATCCAATACCTCTCCCCAACCCCCACTCCTTTCCCCCCCCCCAAAAAAAAAGAAAAAAAAAGAAGAAAAAAGATTCAGGCTGCACATTGATTTTGTTTCATAGGGGGTTACGGACTGAATATTTTTGTTTGTTGGCAACGATACCCCCCCCCACAGCCAATCCGCAGGGCTCTAGCACACTTCTGTCATATGGGGATCTCATTGGATATTTTTTCAGTGTTCATGGGCACTGTTACGCCACCCCATCTCCCTCTCTATTTCATTAACTTTCATGTTGAGCAAATGGTGAGATTATATATGTTGCTGCTGGACACGGAATCATACCCATGTGCGACCTCATCATAAACCCTGGATCCACAATTTCATTTCTGAATAATGGCTTTGTTAAATCATAATCATAGGTTTTTCCTCTGAACTTTTATAATATCATTATAAGATATTGATAATCATTATTCAACAGACTGAAGCTTCTCACAGAACGATTGCTGCAGACGGCCACACACTGCTACATCCATACCTCAACGATAGAACTATGTTTACTAAGTAACTTTCACATATAGAAAGAATCAAATGACTGATCACCTGTCGGGCTCGCCAGATTTTGAAATTCCAGGTAGCTTGACCTTGAATCTTCTTCACAATCGTTGGACTCTAGAGTATTTATTCAATGAACTTGAAATAACACGGTCATCTTGATATGCATTAACCTAATTGAATTTTTAATTCAACACCTCCAGGATGATTGAATGCATACATAGCTAGTCTGACTTACAGTTGTGATGTTCCACTGAACAGCACTCAGGGGCTCAGCAGGGCCATATAACCCTGTAATAATACTGCAATCTTGACCAATACTTTCTGAAAGAAGTTGATTACGTCACATTGGTGCAAGTCGCACCAAGGAGCCGCTATTTTATATATCAATGAAAAATAGGTGGACAGAGCCCTAGAAGATGAAAAATTGAATGTTGAAAAATATGCCTCTTTAATTAAGTTTTCCAGTCATAATGACATTATTAAGCCTGCCATGGTGTGGAATGCATAACAGAGTGGTCACTGACAAGGTGCAAGTTCGGTTATATACCTTTTAGGTGGAAACAGGGATCCATAGTGTCTCTTAATATTGGTCTTTGGTGAATGCTGTTCGACCACTATTGACTATTTTCTTTCTCTTTTCTTATCTCCTTCTCTTCTCTTTCTCCCTCCTCTTGTGCTCTCACCATCTGTGATCGTTCACTTGACCGATTGCTCTTGGGAAAGATAGGAAGGAAACAAGATTAGAACTCTTAACGTCAACATCGATATCCTATTGCTTTGTCCCAACGCGTCTTCAGCCAGCTCGTGAATCCTCTCTCCTGCAGAGTTGAAGCTTGGATGACATCCCAGTCGCACTTTCCATTCAACTTGCCATCAACCTGAGGTATCTGAGAAAGAGCTGGAACTCGCCTAGTCTGCATTTAAAGGCAGTTTACACCAGCATTCCTGATATAGGCATCACAGTCTTGGAAATCAATGGATCCAGTCGCACTTTCTTCACTTGTATATACGCATGAGGTAATCTGGAAAGAAGCTGGCTGGACTAAACCTAGCCTAATTCAAAGGCAGTTTAACAAGTATCTTGTTATAGCCCCCTCTTAGTTCTTGAACAACTCGGATCATTCCGTTTACTCTCTAGGATTGGTTTATTTTGGGGTGTATGCCAATTCTTGATTATGTAGTCTCAAGGGCATCGAATGCACTTTACTCTCAACTAGTCTAGCCAATCCCTAAGGTTTCGGAAAGGTTATCAGCTGGATGGACCTCACTGAGTCTGCTTTCAAAGGCAGTTTATATGGACTTCCTCGTGTTATAGCACCCCTAATTCCTGACTACTCAGATCGTTCAATTCACTCTCGCAGAATACAACATTCTTGATCACACATCTGAAATCAGAATGACACCGTCGCTCCTTACTTCAACTCACCATAACTGAGGTTTCTGGAAGGTTACAAGCTGGCTGATGGCACTAATCATGCTGTCCAAAGGTTAGTTTAAACCAGCATTCCTCTATAGCGCCCCTAAGTTCCTGAACTACTCAAATTGTTCGTTCCTCTGTCCAGAATGCAACATCTGATAGTGTAGTCTTCAAAAATCAGAAGGCATTGCAATCGCACTTTCCAAGTCCTACGCAAAGAATGCTCATGACTTAAATGTCTCTGTAGGTTCTCCGGAGTTCTTGACTTGTCCGATCTTTAATTACTTTCGAGCCGATTTTTACATTCTGGGAACACCAAAGCCAAGATTAATGATTACCTCGGGCCAAATCACAATACAACAAATTACCCTTTTTCGTGGAAAGATATTCTACTTCGCAATGATTGTGAAATTGAAACAATCCAGCCATAATATCTTACAAATTGGATGAGTGGGCGAAAAGTGCACAAGACTGATATGTGATTAGCTTGCTGTTACTTCAATCGACTGTTTTAGCAGCGAGGTGCTGGCTTCTTTTCTTAACTTCAAGTAAATGGAATATGAACTTTAAAAAGAAATTTATTCATTTTAAATGAAAGATTGTAGGCCTACAGTATGTGGTGTTGTTGAAAAGTTTGATTAAAACATATCCATTTTTCTTTTTCTAATGTAGGCCTTCATTTATGGGAATATCTTCAGTGGCGGATCCAGGATTTTGAAATAGAGTTGTAGGCCTGATAAGAGTGAACTGCCGAAATTTCAAACTTTAACATTTGCAGTAAATGAGTAGTTTTCAAATTATAGAGGAGTGCATCCCTTGCCCCGCCGCCTGGATCCGCCACTGATCTTTACATTGTTGGCTACATTTTCTTGTTGTTAACTAAAACTATTTATTGACATATTGTTAACTATTTACTAAAACCAAAAACATAATAATAATTTGTGTAAGTTAGTGCTATATATCTTTATCATCATCAAATATAAATTCGATTCAATGTATTCCATATGATAGACGTTCATAAATACTATTCAATATTTGATGTATAATAAGAGGGCAGACAAACATTCGTGATATTTAGGATCAGTTGAATAAATTTAAAGTCCTTTGTCTGGTAATATTGGCTTTGCCTCAATGTCATATTGGGTCTCTTAACGACTATTATAAGAACCCCCAAAACGTGATATTACTTTGCATTTTCGCAAATACAGACATATAAACCTCACTCAAAGCAACCAAGAAGAATTGTTCAATTTTAAAAAACAAACACGTCTAGTACTTATCTTCCCACTTAACAAGCAGAAAGTGATGTTATGACAAAGAACTTATTGTGGGGGTGGTGAAAATTACAAGTTCGGGAACAAATTTCAGGAAAAAGAAATAAAATAAAATTGGGATATCTATAACAGAAGTCATTGAAAATATTGGTGTATTTGCTGACTGTGCGTGATGGAGCCTAGAATCGCAGGAAGAGAAACCCCAATAAACAATACAGTCGTGCCAGAAGTGTTGAGCTCAAACAGGGAATTGTTTGCGCTTTATGTTGATTTTTACAAATAGACAATGAGAATGAGGAATTATGAAAGTACAAGAGGAAAATCTGGAGGGAGAGTTAGGGTGGTATGTCACTTCGCGGAGACGTCTCCGACGGATAAAAAGTATTAGAGACGTCTCTGCGACATTTTTCCAAAACTGTGACAAAGCAGTTTCAAAGGACTGTCTCAAAGTTGTTTCTGCGACTCATGAAACATCTCTGATACGTCTCCGCGACAAATTTTTGAAACTTGTCCTGGAGACGTCCCAGAGACGTCTCCGCGCCAGTGACATCTCCGCGATGTTTCATGAGTCTCGGAAACTACTTTGAGACGGTTCTTTGAAATTGCTTTGTCACAGTTTTTGAAAACTATCGCGGAGACGTCTCTAAAACCTTTTTTCTGTCGCGGAGGCATCTCCACAAAGTGAGATACCACCCTAAGGGTCAAACCATCTCCCATTTAAAAATCAAATTTCCGCAAAGAATGTCATTTGAGATGCCAGTGACATTTTGTTGTAAATGCAAACTGGCAAAATTAATTAAATACAAACTTACGTTTTATAAAGTTATTAATGTTTATGATTCCCTATATCTCTCTATGTTTTTATCTTCAAAGTTATACCATTATCATTTTGTATAATTTCTTACAGTATGAAATATATTATAATTCTCCAAACTTATTTCAATAAACAAGTATGTAACAGACTGATTCTTATTCTTTTAGTTTCCTTTTTTTTTTTTTTTTTTTTTTTTTTTTTTTTTCCGTATTCCTTTAGAATCACAACATTTAAAAGAAAATGGTACTAACAACTTTTGAAGGTAACTTTCTTACCACTTCTCCACATCTACATGTATGTTTAAGGGGAATCCAACCCAAGGAGAGAATCAACCTTACAGGAAAGAGGAAAATGAGAGGAGCAATCTAAAAAGAGTTTCATCAAAATCGGTTATAAAATAAGAGAGTTAAGGAAGTTTGAAAAGTCTAGTTGTTCATTCTATGGGATCCTCAAATTGGCATCATCGCTTCAAAATGGCCGTCTTATGGACAACTCTCCATTCATGTTTGTACACAATTTTCAGATTTTCCCAATTTTCTTTCGAAATATATCTTACCTCCTTCTGAGCTCAACATATGTTGTTTGAAATATATTTTCCATGACATATTTTGAGCTCAGAAGTAAAGAAGACATATTTTGAAAGAAAATGGGGAAAATCTGAAAATTTGTGTACAAAATGATTGGAGAGTTGTCCATAAGATCGGCCATTTTGAAGCCGATGATGCAAATTGTGAGGATCCCCATAGAAGGAAAACTAGACTTTTCAAACTTCCATAACTCTCTTATTTTATAACCGATTTTGGATGACAATGTTTTTTTAGATTGCTCCTCTCATTTACCTCTTTCCTGTAAGGTTGATTCTCTCCTTGGGTTGGATTCCCCTTTAATGTTAAAATCATTACATGTACATCTCTATTAAAGCCTCTCTTCAACCCTTTAAGGTCAGGGGTCAGAGGTCAATACATTCCATCTCCCTGCTAAAACACAGTAGTGTTACCTTTCACCTTTCATAATGTGGTGCCTGCCTGTCTGCTAGTATTCCTAGAAAATCCAATTTCATGTTAGCTACATTATCAGTGGTTACAGAAGGCTATTTCCAGGCTTGTTACATGGATCGCCTTTTATGTTGTGTAAACACGATCACAGGTTCACTCTTTGCAGTGTTGAACCCTTCCTGAGGATTCAACATGAGAGCCGAGTCACTGTGTAAACACGGTTGATATAACCCTGTTCATACTCTGATATATGGGGTATTTATTAAAACAGACCCATGATAATTACTCTACTCAAACACTCTGTGTTCTTTCACACTAAAAAAAAAATTTATGAGTGTGTGCCTACTTCTTTTGGTCTCTACTGCCTTTATTTCATTTTTGCATGATTTTTGTTGTCATTATCCTATTGAATTATGGACGAATCTTAATCAATCAATCATTATCATGTTTTAATGAACCCTTAAGTTCAATTGACCTTGGGAGAAAAAGAAAATATATATCATTCAGAAAATTAATTTCACAAAGTTTGAAGGTAGTGTGAACGCAGTAGGGTATGTATGACACATGAAGTAGCATGATCTAATTTTATATGTCTGGCTATTTGTAGGGTGGCTCAAGGACAAGGACCAAGAACACACCAACCATTGCAGTCTTAAAGGGACAAATCAAGCTAAGTTTGAAAAGTATTTCATTGGAAAAGGTGTGCTAAAAAAAAATTTAATATTGGCCTATAGGCCTATTGATCTCACAGTATTCTTAAATAGCGAAAAATGGCAACCAATGCTTGGAAATGATCACAATTGGTTTTTTAACAGTCGTTTCTTGTAACAACCATTTCAATTTACAAATTTCAAAATACAAAAGAAATAGTGGATCAATGACAACATCAGCTTGCTCACTGACTATGCATGAGACCATGCAGGCATACAGAGCTGTTTTATCGGGAAAATGCAAAACTTAGAAAAATCACAGCTTTGCTATTTTTTATCAAATTTTGATGAAATTTTCAGTGTTGTACTCATTGTATTTTACTGTACAGTTCAAACCATCTGAACTTCAGCCTGGAGCCCTACTTTGTGAAAAGACAAGGGGGTTTCTTAGAATAAATTTTGTTCATATCATGCATTATAAATGCATCATAAGACAAAGAACTTCCAGAAACTTCACAAAGAAAAGAACGAAATTAAAACACCTGAACATTTGATTTGACTAGAGCAGTTATAGTGAATAGATTCTCTAGTGATTTCAATGGAAGTCGGGACTGCTCCGGGATTAAATTAGCTCGATTTCCTCGGCACCACCATAGGTAATGCACTTGGCATGTTTGTTTCTATCAATGTTCAACATATCCAGACGACACTTCCCTCTCAATACTATTAATGTTTCTGGTATCCATGGCGATTAGAATGACACAGAACACCTCTTCCCCTCCCCCTCTTTACGTTTACCCTTGGCAATCACATATGAGTACACAACAAGGGGAGACATGAATGTCATGTATGTTGATGACAGTTCTGCAGTTTTGACTCTAGTCTTAGCCGACTGATAACTAATGCCGTGGTTATAACATTTGCCCCAGTGACAATTGCTCCGCTATAAATTTCACACACTAATAGAATGACTAACTTCCACCCTAGACTTAACCCCCTACCCTAAACCTAACATAAAACCCTTTTGCAACCCTAATCCTGACCCTACATCTCAGACAAAATAAAGTCCGGAGCAATTGTCGGTTCCCTGTTTATACATGTTCATGTCAAGAAATGTCAGAATCCAAGATTATGAAATGCCTTTTAAGGCACACAAATATGACTGCAAAATAAAAGGTTGTCATTACATCAAAATGTGTCATACAAGTAAATGTACATCATAAAAGTGCTGTGACATCATAAGTCAACAATGAACATCACAATTGACATGAAAGAACAACTTCATCCTGATCACCAAACAATGTATCATTAAAAAAAAAATCAAATCATCATTCAAATCATTTTGTATCAACAAATTTGTTTACCTGTGGTGTTCTATTATTGAAGAAATGATTCTGGTTTAGCTTTACAGGTATAAACACAGCCTTCGCTGCCTGACATCATATTATCCACTCATTCCACTTATGACATGCAATTATTGTCCATAACGATCCCCATGATAATCACATAATAACTACACCAATGCCATCACACTGGTTGTGGTAATGGTCCTTTCTGAATATAAATACATGGACCCCCACATTTTTCTGTGAAATGCAGAGAGTAATTTGCCTCTTCGATCAAAAAAGAGAAACAATATTAAATTTTCATGAATGGCAAACCCACAATTAGAGCAGTTTTATAATATATTCACAGACCTTTAAATTTGTTAAAGAAGGAACTGCAATACTTGGAATCCAGTTTGCATACATTAGCTGTTGTTACGTCGGACAAGCAACTTTTTTGTTCGTAATAGCGCTGACTAATAAATGCAAATAAAAATGTTATGCACTAGCCCTGTGCCCCCTCCAAAAAAAAAAATGTCTTATCTTGTCTCTGCTTGTCTATATATATATATATGTCTGTCTATAGGTCTACCTTGTTTTTCTCCCTCTCTATCTCTTTTTCTCAAACAAGTTGCTTGTCCCACATAGCAACAATTCATATAAGCAACTAAAAATGTTAAGCACTCGCCCTGTGCCTCTCCAAAAATAAAATATTCCATGTCTTATCTTGTCTGTCCTTGTCTATGTTTCTCTCCCTCTCCATCTCTTGTTCTCAAATAAATTGCTTGTCTGACATAGCAACAACTAATATTTGCAAATAAACATGTTAAACACCAGCCCTCTGCCCCCTCAAAAATTATTTAATATCTTATCTTGACTCTCCTTGTCTACTATACACGTATGTTTGTAAGTTGTTTCTTTCCTTCTCTCTCTCTCTCTCTCTCTCTCTCTTGCTATCTCTCTTCATAACTTGTAAACATGAACCTCCTGCATGAGTTTCACTTTTGGAACCTGACTGCGAGCACGTTCTTCTGCTCACCTACCCCCTTATCTCCCCCAGGCTCTCCCGTCTTCAGCTTCTTCCTCCGTCGCTATTAATCATTTCCTTCAAAAACAACATACATGTCATATAGGTTCATGTGCTAAAATCAAGAATTTCTAGTTTCGTTCAGTCTCATCCAATACCTCCTCCCACCCCCATCCTCCCCCCCCCCCCAAAAAAAAAGAAAAAAAAAGAAAAAAAAGATTCAGGGCTGCACATTGATTTTGTTTCATAGGGGGTTACGGACTGAATTTTTTGTTTGTTGGCACCATACCCCCCCCCCCACCCATCCGAGGGCTCTACACAACTCTCTGTCACTATGGGGATCTCATTGGAATTTTTCAGTGTTCATGGCACTGTTACCCCACCCCATCTCCCTCTCTATTTCATTAACTTTCATGTGAGCAAATGTGAATTATATAATGTTGCTGACGGACCACGGAAATCATACCCATGTGCGACCTCATCATAAAACCTGGATCCACAAATTTCATTTCCTGAATAATGCTTTTGTAAAATCATAATCATAGGTTTTTCCTCTGAACTTTATAAATCATTATAAGATATTGATAATCATTATTCAACGACTGAAGCTTCTCAGCAGAACCGATTGCCTGCAGACGAGCCACACACTCTACTTCCATACCTAACGATAAACTAATTTCTACTAAGTACTTTCACACTATCAGTAAAGAATCAAATGACTGATCACCTGTCGGGCTCCAGCCAGATTATTGGAAATTCCAGGGTAGCTTGACCTTGAAATGCTCTTCACCTCGTTGGACTCTAGAGTAATTTATTCATGAACTTGAAAAACAGGTCACTTGATTCATTAACTAATTGATTTTTAATTCAACACCTCCAGGATATTGAAGCATACATAGCTAGTCTGACTTCACAGTTGTGATGTTCCACTGAACAGCACTACAGGGGCTCAGCAGGGCCATTAAACCCCTGTATAAATACTGCAATCTTGGACCAAATACTTTCTGAAAGAAGTATTACGTCCATGCTGCAATCCACCAAGGAGCCGCTTATATTTATAATTAATCAAGAAAAATAGTGGACAGAGCCCTAGAAGATGACCAAAATTGATGTTGAAAAATAATGCCTCTTTAATTAAAGTTTTCCAGTCATACTCATGACAATTATTAAGCCTGCCAATGGTGTGTAATGCATAACACAGTGTCACTGAACAAGGTGGCAAGTTCGGTTATATAACCTTTAGGTGGAAACAGGGATCCATACGTGTCCTCATAATATTGTCTTTGGTGAACTGCTGTTCGACCACTATGACTATTTCTCTTTCTCTCTTTCTTACTCTCTCTCTCTCTCTCTCTCTTTCTCCCTCTCTCTTTCTCTCACCATCTGTGATCGTTCACTTGACCGCTTCTCTTGGGCAAAGATAGGAAGGAAACAAGAATTTAGAAACTCTAACGTCAACATCAATATCCATTGCTTTGTCCCAACGTTTCACAGCTCGTGAATCCTCTCTCCTCAGAGTTGAACTTGGATGACATCCCAGTCGCACTTTCCTTCAACTTGCCATAACCTGAGGTATCTGGAAAGAGCTGGACTCGCCTAGTCTGCATTTAAAGGCAGTTTAAACCAGCATTCCTGATATAGCGCCATCACAGTCTTGAAATCAGATGGCATCCCAGTCGCACTTTCCTTCAACTTGCTATAACCAGAGGTATCTGGAAAGAGCTGGCTGGACTAACCTAGCCTACATTCAAAGGCAGTTTAAACCAGTATTCTTGTTATAGCCCCCTCTTAGTCTTGAACAACTCGGATCATTCCCGTTTACTCTCTAGGAATGCCACATTCTTGATTATGTAGTCTCAAAGGGCATCCGAATTGCACTTTCCTTCAACTAGTACTAGCCAAACCCTAAGGTTTCTGGAAAGGTTATCAAGCTGGATGGACTCACCTAGTCTGCTTTCAAAGGCAGTTTAAATGGACATTCCTGTTATAGCACCACCTAATTCCTGAACTACTCAGATCGTTCCATTTCACTCTCCCAGAATACAACATTCTTGATCACAATCTTGAAATCAGATGACATCCCAGTCGCTCTTCCCTTCAACTCACCATAACCTGAGGTTTCTGGAAAGGTTACCAAGCTGGCTGGATGCACCTAATCTGCTTTCAAAGGTAGTTTAAACCAGCATTCCTCTTATAGCGCCCCCTAAGTCCTGAACTACTCAAATTGTTCCCTTCACTCTTCCAGAATGCAACATTCTTGATAGTGTAGTCTCAAAATCAGAAGGCATTGCAATCGCACTTTCCCAAGTCCTACGCAAAGAATAGCTCATGACTTAAATGTTCTCTGTAGGTTCTCTGGAAGTTCTTGACTTGTCCGATCTTTAATTATTTCGAGCCGATTTTCATTACTGGGAACACCCAACCAAGATTACATTTACCTCGGGCCAAATCACAATACAACAAATTACCCTTTTTGTGGAAAGATATTCTCACTTCGCAATGATTTGTGAAAATTGAAACAAACCAAAATACCATTACAAATTGGATGAGTGGGCGACTTAGAAAGAGAGGGAGAAAAGGGGAGAAAAAACATATGTCTACATGTTAAATATATTGGTGTTGTGAATTTAGCAATTTCATAATTATTCATAATAATAATAACCACAAATACAAACAAGAAGAGATTTCTACCAGCAAGTTTATTTTCCAAGGGTAAAAATTATTAGTGGTTTCTCCCCCCCCCCCCTGGCAAAAATATGAAAAGTACACCTGCATATAGGGTTAATTGAATATATTTCCTTCTCTTAAGAAGGGGTAATGAAAAATATGATATGTCTGCTTCAACAATAAAATAATCCACTAATCTTACCAAGAAAAAAAAAAGACAAACAAGTTGAACAAGGCCTATGAGGATATCAATTTTGAAATAAACAAAGAGTCAGAAAAATAAAAGGAACTTGTTATTTGTTTTACTCTGTCAAATGCTTTTCTCGGAAGGCCAATATGTCACATAACAATAAAACAGCAATATACAAGTAGGCTACAAGGAAGATGAGAAGGTCAAATCAATGTTGAATTTTATTAACAAGATCAGCATAAGAGGAAAGTGACTGAAACAAGGCAAAATCTGTGAAAATATGAGTAAACAATGCACACTGGGAGACAGGAGAAAAGCAGGAAGACAGAAAAAAGGAGAAAGACGATGAAACAACGCACAGTGAAAATATGAGAAAACAATGCAAGTCAAGAAGATGGGGAAAAAGGAAGAAGACGGAAAAAGGAGAGAGACTATGTGTTGGCTCAGTGGATAGAATGTACGCTTCATAATCGGGAGGCCATGGATTCAAACTCTGGCCGCGTCATACCAAAAGACATTGAAAGATAGGAGTTGCTGCTACACAGTTAGGCGTTAAACAAGAAAGGGATAGAGCAACATTGATCTGATGCTGCTCAGTGGCTGCTGGGCCCACAATCAATTAGGCCATTTCATTTACATTTCAGACAATAAAAAATTTGGAGCTTTTGAGCTTTTGGAGAGGGGTATAATAGAGAAAGATGTGAAAGCTAGCTAGACAAGATAGTGAGATAAAGAGAAAGAGAGAGAGAGAGAAGAAGAAGAAGAAGAGAGAGAGGAAGATAGAAACGGATCCTCCAGAAGGGGAAGTGTGTCGCGTGTGTGTCATTTCCCCCTAGCCTATCCCTTTGCGTTTCAAATCGCGCCAGTGATTGTGGACGGACCTGCGAATGAATGAGCCAATCGAACGATCCCCTATTGCCCTTGTTCATTAACCTGCACTCATAGACGCAAGCCGATGAGAAACAGAGAGAGAGAGAGGGAGAGAGATGCGACTGTTGTAACCCGATTAGGTGATTAACCAAGTCATCACGTATGGATCTCCAGTTCCACTTGGCTTTACTATTGCAGTTGTTATGATTTTTAGGGGGCTGGGATAAAGATATCGTCAAGCAGGCACGCATGAAACTGTTGGTGAGAGGTGGTAGGGCTAACAACTTATGATGTTGGGAGAAAGGGAGGTGCAGGGGTGTTTGAACCACTAATTCCTATTTCATGATCCAACAAGGAATACTTATAAGCCTAAATTGCATAATTAAGTGTAGTGACAATAATGGGCATTTAAGTGTCCAATCTGTATAGTATCTGAAACAAAAGTATGGGGCCTAATTAGTTTATGACATGCATTTTCTTGCCTTTACAATGAACCAACAAAACCCTTGACATACAATTTATAAGCAGCATATACGGTAGGCCTAAATTGCATAATTACTTGTAGTGACACTAATGGGCATTGAAGTGTCCAATCTAGTACCTGAAACAAAAGTGTTATCAGTTTATGACATAAAATTATCTTGCCTTTACAGTGGACCAACAAAAGCCTTCTCATACATTGCACTATTTATGAGCAAGTGGCCCTTTTTATAGAATTTTTGACAGACAAGACACATGGGTGATTGCTACGAGAGGTAATGAGGAATATAAATTAATCAATAATTCCTCCCTTTTCCCAAACAAATTCTGCATTCCAAAAGGTTTTGTGAAGGTAAATGGACAGATAAACAAGCATGCTTGAATGGATAGTAAAGCGCCTTACAGATGCTCCATTTGTTAAGACGGATTAGGGTCCGAAAAACAAGGTTCTTGCAAAAGACGATCAGGGTTAAACGTCCCTGCTCATTTGAATAGAACCGGAAGCGTAAATCAGTTAATCCGAATAGCAAGAATTGAAGATGCAAAGGCTGAATTGTGTAAGATGTGTAATGAATGTGCTTAGTAAGCGATCAAGGAATATTAGCTTTCATTTTTATAAATGTAAACAACTTTGAGACAATTCAGTGCTGTCATAATATTAGTATCACTAACTGCCCATGCTTCTCTTTTACACCAAATGCTACATGAACTAGCAACTCAGATAACTTCAAAATAAACAACTAAAACCACCACTTTTCCTCTTTTGAAAAGTTCCTAGAAGTTAAAAGAACAAATTGTTTACAACCTCGTAAATACTACCACTTCTTGTTCCCAGAAAGAATATCATGGACACCCCTCAAATAACTGCCTCATCTGAAAGGCCTACTTCACTTCAATTTTCGTGGAAAGTTGAACCACTGAATACTACAGCATTTATTGAAAACGATATATACTGCAGGTCAGTATGGTCAAAGGTCGGAGGTCAGTATGGTCAGCCAGAGTCACACAAATCTCTTCCAATCCTTTCCCCTTCCATTAATATCAATAAAAGAATATCCCATATCTACATATTCGTCCTCGCAAACACTTCAGCATCAACAAATGTGTTGAACACCTTTTTTTTTTCACCAAAGGAAAGACTACAGTATATTATATTGATTTACAATTTATGTTCTTGACACACACTGATATTTTATTTTAACGGTTGCCGCCAAGAAGTCAGCACATCAAATATCATTTGTAACCTTGCAAAACTTTTCCAAATTTGGGTTCTCTCTCTTATGAGCTGCTCCACGGTGACCTTTTACGACCCCTATTTGACCTCTAAGTTGAGGTCATGTTTATTTGCTTCCCTGGAATGCCGTCTGCCTCCCTGACAGTTTGAATATGATACATGCACTCCTTCTCTTTTTCTCTTTCTTTCGTTACTATTTCTTCTATCTTCTCCATAAATCTATCTCATGCTCTTTTACCTAGGCCCTATATCTTTCCTCTGTCTCTCCCCTATCTCTCTATCTCTCGTCAATATACTTTTGTTTCCTACCTTCCTTCTCTCTCGCCTTTATCTCTTATTCTTTTCAGTTTTGTTATAGGCCCTAAATCTCTCCCTCCTTCTCTCTTTTTTTTTCTCTCTACCTCAGGATCTCTATCATTTCTGTATGCATCTCTCTCTATTATAATTTCCATTTTTATTTTCTTTATCACTACGACACTAGAAAAATGAATTGATTTGATTTTTCAAATTTCTTGTATAGGGCCTAAACGTCAGGAAAATACATTGTTTTTCGTCTTATTTTATTTTCTATGTCAAATTATGGCAGATTAATGCACAATAAACAATCGATCGATGCATTTTTTTCACCCATCCGTTTTTTTTTTATTTTGTGCATTTTCCTTCTTTTTATATTTCATCAAAGAATGTTTATCTGCCTGTTTCTTGGTGATATTGCTAAATGTATAGATCTGTGAGACAGAGATTAGTTTGGAGTCGTTTCCTGCCGCAGACACTACCCTGTAAGTATTCTATTGAAATGAAACAAAAATATGGGATTGAATTCAAATCCCAACAAATAAGGGTTTTCATTGGGTTCCTCAACTAGTTGTACATGTACATTGTATGTCAAGGTCGAATGGTTGTTATTGTATATTTGTTAGAGTGCACTTGTCTGTGGATGAATGGAATATTATGCCAATATTGATCAGAGAGGTAGGGGTACCTGGGGAGACACAGTGTAAAGTAACACATTGGAGAAGTCAACAGTTAAACCAAACAGTACTCTTTATCGACCCATCAAAAGAAATCAACTGTTCTATTAAATGGTACACTTCCTTTTCCCCCTTTCTTTCACCAGAACACATCCCCATTTGTCTATTCACAGACACCACCACAACAGTCAAAAGGGGAAGCGTTCCGAGACGCAATCGGCGGGGCTCACAAATTTCCTGCATAATAATATCTCTCTTCTACCCAGTTCTTTCTCTGTTCACTTCTATTATTCGGGGGCTGAGCTCTCTTCGCATCATGCCCGGAGGCGGTAACACACCGATGCTCCTCTCTCCATCTCCCTCCTCCTCTCCCCCGTCTCTCTTTCTTCTCCATGACGATCTTGGCTTCGACGAGGGGGAGCTGCGCAACAGAGCGTGAGCGCTCGACAATGAGCGTGGAGGGCCCCCGTTATTTGAGCGAACGATCATTGTGTGGCATGCCAACCCACCACATCTGTTGACAGTGAAATATGCCCTCTATCTTTCCCCATTCAAACGCAGGCTGGATAATGAAGGGGGAAGAGGACAATTCACTGGCAAGTTGAAGCACGGTGTAGGCTCGTCACCAGACACTGGATTTTATTCCTGCGCACTTGAAGTTTGCTAGTACTAAAACACTGTACACATTGCTCGCTGTGCAGTAGTTTTGTGTTCAACACATCAAATGCCACAAATTAACTGAAATACTCCCAAATTGAAAAGCTTTACTTTGAATACATGCACATGTACAACCACACAAAAATTTAATTAATGGAATCAATTTGTTAAAGCAAAATAGTAGTAGAAGCCTGCCGCTGCTTTGATATTCAGAGTAGGCCTACATATTTGGCATCGCAGATGTAGGGCTTACATTACTTATTCAATTATGAAATTATAGCAATGCACTTGTTAAACTAGTAATAGCCCTTGAATACACTTACAAATTGTTCAAAACAGGATAGATGTTGGAAAGTCCCAGTAAAATATTGAAAAGTACCTGCTAATAATTGCTAAAACTCTGCAACTGACATGGCATAAATATTCATTATTATGGATGACACCGCCGTAAAAGCTAAAAACAACAACAGGTAATAGAGAGCCCAACCATTCAGGATTCAATATTACTCTTGAAAGCAGAAGAAACTATTGTTACCACATAAATATTTTGCAAAAGATTTTCAGAAGTGAACATTGCGAATAGAGGATTCCAAGCTTTTCCCATCACAACTCTACCAACAGGACAATTTTGTTAGACCTGGTTGGTGTTTCACCAAGCCATCCGTAAAGTTACAAATGACTTCACAAACAATTTGAACATGTTCTTGGTTGCTATACTAATAACATTATCAGTCATGAAGCACATGAACTGATCATTGACACAACATATGCTCCTGTGACAATTGCTCCGGGCTATACAGTGCGTCCCAAAAAGAACTATACACTTTTGACAAGGCTACCAAATTAAAAATATATGATTCTTGGGGAAAATGTTTGGATGTATATAAAGCTCATATCCTCAACTATCATTATGACACAAAAAATTCCTAAAATAACCCATTCTTCAGTGAGCAATGCCCACTTTTATGAAGGACACAAAAAATAGCCTGCTCAGGAATTCGCTATTCATTTATCACCTGGGTATGGCATGCCAAGAAGGATTCAAGTAATAATGGAATGAATCAGTAAGGGTGCTATGGGACGCACTGTATTTTGCCCAAGATGTAGGGTTAAGGTTAGGATTGCATTATGATTTTAAATTACATGTAGGGTTAGACTTAGGGAAGGGTATATAAATATATGCCACGTAAGTTTGAGGTTGAAATCAGTTATTTGATTAGTGTATGGAAGTTACAGCACAGCAATTGCCGCCGGAGCAAATCATGAAATCAAACTGATCACCAGTCGTTCTAAAGTTATTCACAACTTACGATTGACTTGATGAAACACCATTCACGGACATCGTGATATGATGTGTGTCCATGGATAGCCTGAACTCTTGCCTGGCCTAGCTTGATCCCAATGTCCATGGTCCGAGCTGGCCGGACCTTGACAGATTTGGCAGGAGATGGGTCAAGTGATCAGTCGGTCAGCCAAAACGACAAACCAGTCATGGCTACATCCATCCTAGTCTCATTACAGAGACCCTCATATGCTCTAATTCACCTGTGGCCAACAGGAGTGGATCCAGCAACAATTAACTCTCACAAAGAATTATAACAGCCCATGTACAAGCATAATCGAGTCGCTGTTGTTCCAAAAACAATTGGGTCAATCAAATGTCAAATCAATTTGTCAGAGCTGAAGCTTCATGGCCTGACTAAGGGTGGTATCTCACTTCGAGGAGACGTCTCCGCGACGGAATTGTTTCCACGACGAATAAAAAGTATTAGAGATGTCTGTGAGACGTCTCCGCAACAATTTTCAAAAACTGTCTCAAAGCAGTTTCAAAGAACCATCTCAAAGTAGTTTCCGCCACTCATGAAACGTCTCAGAGACGTCTCCGCAACGTCTCCGAAATCTGTCTCAAAGTTGTTTCAAATCCGTCTGGAAGTTGTTTCAAATTAGTTTCCGCGAAGTGATATACCACCCTAAATAAGAAGAACCGGGCTGTAAAGACCTTCATAAATGTTCTGTGGTGTAGTGGTTAGGTCTCTGGATTATCATTCACAAGATAGGCCTACATGGTACAAGTGCCATGAACGTCCTTCAGCATGATGTATAATCTGTAAAATTGCCACACTCGACCCAGGTGAAGTAAATAGGTATGATAAAATAAAATTCATTTCATGCTAGTGCACCTTATCAAGTTGTCCTAATAATAGTATGTAGGGCCCCTACCTTGCATATTGAGGTAAAAAGTGCTTTATAAATTTAACATTCTTTCAAAACAACTAAAATTCTTGTGTTTAATAGGAAAGGAAATTCAAGACATATTCACCATTCCTATAACAAATCTGGCTTTACATTGAGATTTTCTACACATTGCAACCTGCTAAAAGAGGCTGAGTACATAGACTAGCAATATCCTCTTGGAGGACGGAAGTTCCATTTACTCCTAACATAACCTATTGCAATGTTTGAGTGCAGCTATTGAACTGATCCAGTTGACGATTGCCAATAATATTAGAGTAGCAAGCGAGCACTCGCAGACAGGTTAAAGCCAAATACATTGGAAACAAACACTTTATAAAGAGGTCCTTGGGACAGGAAAACATGGCTTGTTATATCAGTGGTCAATAATAAACAAAATAGAAGACACTATTTGTCAACAAAAAAACCAATTGGGTGAAACTAGGAGAAAACATATCAATATTATTTATAGAGAATTTTGAGGTGAGATCATGAAACGAGACAATTCAGGTAGAAGCCATAATTACCATTTTTCATCTGAGAGGAAACACATTTCAGATTTCTTTCAGGTTTGTACATACATCAGTTTTTTTGTATGTTTATTTTGTCAAATGTAGGTAATTTGGATCTCACTTGGATGGTCAAAACATCCTTCGACGATAATCTTTAATTATATGATTGTTTGATCCTGTCAGTGCTATAGGCCTATATCAGTGTCAACCGTTTGCATTGTCACACTGGTTGCTAAACTCTTTGCATTTTCGTATTTTTCTGAAAATTGAAAAGGGGTTTATGAATTATGAATCAATATGAATAACCATAAATACAATTGCCAATGTGGTTAGCGGTTGCTGTTTGCCAACTAGGTCAGTGCAAAAGGGTTGATAATTTAATAGGGACTGATGTGGATTTCATTTTAAAATGCAGTGTCATTGCAAGAACCCAAGTGCACTTTAGCCTTATTCCGAGGGTTTTCTTTTAACAGTCTCCTTATTCCCTTTAATTTTGGATGAATGCCAGCGTGATTTTCAACATGAACTTCAGACAACGGTGCCAACAGGATGTCGAAATGGAGATAACATTCACAAAAGTATGACAATACTACACAAAAGTAGCAAGAGCGATCTTCAGTGAAAGTGGGGGGAAAACCAGGGTTATAGTAAGCTAAGAGGGCTACGCTTTTATATACAAATCCTGAATGATATAAAGGTACTTGAGTCCTAAGCTATCAAATTCCATAATTTTCAGCATATTAAACATATTTTCAACATTTCATTAACGATTGAACAGATAATAAAGTTGATTGTGTAACTGTCTTGATTGCTACAGGCACTCGGGTGTTCTAATGGTTATGACGCTGGTCTAGCAATTCCGAAATCATTGGTTCGAATCCCGCCCAGGCAGCCTGTGATTTTTTTTTTCACAGCTGTCTGGCTCCAATTTTACACACGGCAGTCGTGTGTGTTTCTATCGTTGGAGACAAATGAGTAATTATTCCTTGTATAACGTCCCTACAGCACAAAACCATTGATGTTTCTGTAATTATCGTTCATGGTTGCATGTATCACAGAGGTCATGGTTAGAAAATATCAGGCACAAAGTCTGCAAAGGCGACAAATATAAGATAACAGGGTCACGACCTTGACATTATGCCCATTCCCAGGAAACAGAGAATGCCATGTGACAACCTGATCACATGGAAAGGAAAAAGGGTCAGGTGATCGGATAATACTGAAGCCATAGGCCTATTTTTTTCTCCTTGTTTAAGATGGCCCTATGATTGGTAATACATAAATTATTGCTTTACCAGCAATTACCGTTCACAAAGTAGAAAATTTTGCAAGACTTTTACTATCTAAAGGGGTTGAAATAATAGGCCTACATGAAATACAGGTATGAACGTGATACAGACATTTTTGGAATTTGAAAGTGTCAGGCAGCAATCAGGGTCATTCTTGACAATTTGCAAAATTTTCTGGTTTTAAAGTACTTTGTGGGTCTGTGCGTAATTTACGGTTAATCTTTATGTTTATTTATTTTTTCTTCAGTTTCAGAATAAATTTTATGAGTGTGAACAGACCTCAGTCACTTGAAAGTTGGTTAGGATGGTTGTACCAGCAACTCATCACTAAGAAATACCTACACAAAATGGATTGAGGTTATTTTTTCTTTTCTTTTTAAGAACTCAGCTTACAATGTGGTCAGAGGGGGTTTTCCCTTAAATCATTATGCTGTAAAATGTAATGTATTATTCCTGAATAAGAAATAGCATTCGAGAGCTCAAATAAAGTGTTATACCTTGGGACAATTAGATAGCAAGTTAACAGAATTTACACAAAGTTACTGGAGTCAATTGCTTTTGATATTAAACAACTTTCTGGCTCTCAATGGAGAATAATGGTTTGAGTGGAAGACGGGCAGATGATAGCAATAATCCTGAAATAGGGTGCATTCATGGTCAGAATAAAAAATTAACAGGAATCATGACGCAAAACGCAATTACAAAATGTAGAGAAAAAAGGGGTGCATTCACGGTCAACCATTCCCCGTTTCAAATGTAAACGTCTTCCAGAACTCCGTTCTTGGGAATAACTTGAAAGACGATCAGCTTTGATTTTTTGACAATCAGAATTTCAAATGTACATGTAGGTAGATAGGTAGTAGCACTGAGAGCAGGTTATTCTAAGAAAATCCATGAATAATCAACATAATTAAATTGCATATCATGATTTATGTTCCTGTTTAATTTTTTTTTCTAACCATGAACGTATCCTTAGTGACGTCTAACCACAGTATGGAAATATCAGTCATTATACAACCATGCAATCATAATCAATCATATTAAACTCCTAGATCAATATCACCTAACACATCACACCTCAATCACAATCTATGCTTGTGCAAGGTCTACTGACATAGTAACCTAAACCACAGTATGCAGGTATTCTACAGTCATTATACAACCATGCAATCATAATCAATCATATTAAACTACTAGATCAATACCACCTCACACATCATCACACCTCTAGTGCATTTCAATGCCTGTTATTTCCAGTGTTACAAGGTCTGCTAAAAACCACAAGGATATCACAAAATATGCTTGTGCAAGGTCTACTGACATAGTAACCTCTAACCACAGTATGCAGGTATTCTACAGTCATTATACAATCATAATCAATCACATTAAACTACCAGATCAATATCACCTCACACATCATCACACCTCTAGCACATTTCAATGCCTGTTATTTCCAGTGATACAAGGTCTGCTGAAAACCACAAGGATGTCACAATATATGCTTGTGCAAGATCTACTGACATAGTGACATCTAGTCATGACATGTAGGTATTCTACAGTCATTATACAACCAAGAAATCATAATCAATCATATTAAACTACCAGATCAATATCACCTCACACATCATCACACCTCTAGTACATTTCAATGCCTGTTATTTCCAGTGTTACAAGGTCTGCTAAAAACCACAAGGATATCACAATATATGCTTGTGCAAGATCTCCTGACATAGTGACATCTGTAGGTATTCTACAGTCATTATACAACCAAGAAATCATAATCAATCATATTAAACTACCAGATCAATACCACCTCACATACCGGACCATACCGGATCATAATCTCCTACATCTTCATGTACATGTATGTATGTTATTTCCAGTGCTGCAAGGTCTGCAAAGAGCCACAACTGCATTAAACCATGTTGGAACTTACTTGTGCTTTTCTATTCTCCTGAAACTAAAATGAGCCAATTTCTCATACTTCCCCAATATTTCCTATCTTAAAATCGCAACATTTATTTCCAGTTTTCTAAGAAAGAAACCAGTGCTTTCCAGCAAAATATTTTGATTATATTGACAATTTCCTTTTGCCACATTGAAGAGGATGTTTTATTGAAGAGAAAACTACCCTTTCTTGGATATCAATCTGTAAGTTCCTGCTCATCTCTTACTTATATAGGGATATATTTCCCAGAAATGTTCTTTAAAAATCTCAACAACACAAATAGGAACAAATAAATGACAAAGAAATCAACTGAAAAAGGTACAATTTTAAAATTACACGAATTAGGAAGAGGAATACACATGTAGGTCTATTTCTTCAGGAGGAACAAGAGGAAGAGAACGAAAATTGAGCCATCTATCAAGAACTCTGAGAATGCAATGGGACAGCACAAAAAGTCACAATAAAAAAAAACATCAAGACCCAAACTTAAAAACCTGCATTTATACTACTGTATAAGCCAATATTTTCGCGTACAGATATTTTCGCGATTTTTGACTAGTTGGGGAAATTTGCGAGAGCAAAATTTCGCGATTTTTGGTGATGACTTCATTACTATAAATAGCCTTGTACTGAAGTGGAAATTTTCGCGATGACCACCTCGCGAAATTCGCGAAAATAAAGTCACCGCGAAAATAACCACTTATACAGTACTTTGCCAAAAGAAGATTCAACCATCAATCTTCAAAAACTGCTATAAGGAGAAGTAGCACTGTAAGACTGTAAACATGCTCCCTTGTTGGAAAAGCTTGCCCATCGATCTTGTAAACCTCTATAACAATTTAAAATTTTGCTTTCCTTTCTCTCCTTTTGAACATATCTGAGTAGGTATACTTTTATCTGAAACAACTCTGAAGGAAAGAGTTTCCAGCAGACACATTTGAAGAAATTGTTGGCATTTCCAAAGTGGGGTCATGCCAGCGTAAACTTTCTTGCGATTTATCATCACTTTTGCCCCATTGACAATTCCTAATCATGTTCCTTCAAAGGGTTTCATGATTGTCAAGTTCGCATTGCAGATTCTATCTCTTTTACACATTTGATTTATTTGCCTTGCGTAAAATATATGAATGTCCTTATTGCATGTTTGTACAGTCTGTGTAAAAAAAAATGGTACAGTCGGGGGAAAAATAATTTAGGTGTGAAATATTTTCAAATAATGTGTGTTTGTGATATCAAATTAAAGCCAAAAGATTTTTCTTTCTGATGCGCTTTGTTCTGTATAATTTGCTTTCATAAAACAAAAGTTATGCTAAATCTTGTGCGACGAGGAACAAATCGAAATTGCGCACTTCTATTATTCTGGAGCACTGAATTCATGGCCATTATGCGAAACCTACACAAAGGCATGGGACGGCATACTATAAAAAAATGTTTTCCACTTGTACCATTTTATTTGACACAGAATGTATATCTAAAAATTCTCTCATCTACGTATTCATGGAAATTTCTTCAATGTAAGCATGCCGTCAGAGTTTTCAAATGTTGCAAACATAATTCCCACTGTAGATCCTATATCATTTATAGTTTGATTTCTGGGGAGCATTTCATCAAAGGACTTGTCAGATATTTTATCCGACAAGTTTGCTCTTAGCCAATCAGATGCAAGCATTTCAGTAGCTTGTAACAGTTTGTCGGATAAAACGTCCGACAAGTCCTTTGATGAAATGCCCCCCTGGAAGATAAACTTCACAAAATGTGAAAAGTCAGTCATGAGTCTATATATGAATGATATATCAAATATTTTTTTTTTAAATGCAGAATATCTTAAATTCAATTCAAAATTAAATTTGTTTAATTATTCAAAATCTGCATCCTTTCTCTTAGCATTTCTAACATGGTAGCCGATATACGACTTGTTCAAATATCACTGTTCACCTTCCCCACCAATTTTTAAAATTTGTTGAAATTCGAATACTCCATTTTAAGGTCTGGAACTTCGCTGGAGTGTGGGCATTTTACTAGTGCATGAGACAGCCTAATGGGATGATTTGTCAGGCCATCCATACTGATGCCACAATTTGTATCTTCTTGAGTGACTTAAACTGATTGCTATAGCTCTTAGCTAAACATCTCTGTGAGAACTTGTAAGTTTCTTCTTGAATTCATTCATTTAATTTTGACAATGACTAAAAATATGATTTTCATATCATTCAAAGAAATTTGAAATAGTTTAAAACTAAAAATTGATGAGAGCATGACACACATTTGATAAGAAAAATTCAATGATGGTAAATGAAGCTAGCAAATAAAGACAAGTCTACATTTTCTTTGAAAGTGTTTAAATGAATAATTTTAGCAGGGGATTTCATTGTACAGCCCACATCTTTAAAAATATTGTTTTTGACTGAGAATATCACAGATCCTGTTCATTACTCAAATCACCTTGGGCAAATTCAATTAAAAGTAATACCAGGGTGATTAATTATATAGAGACCTGATCAAAAGCACTTCATTTATCAAAATTGAATTCCATCATGCACATACAGATTGCCATGAAACAAATTAAAAATGCTACCTCCAGTCAGCAAAAAAAAATGGTATACAATGAAATCAACTATTAAAATCCATTTGGTTAAACATTCATAATTCCAATCACTGAATGAAAGTTCAACTCAATCAGAAAATGATCACTTTGTATTAAAAAAAAACCTGAACATGTGAATCTGTTCACATGTTCACATTAATTGGCAACCAAAGAATTTACTTTCAAATTGTTTGATATTAACTTTTTTAAACCATGTTTCTAAAGTGAAAATGTGTATGAGGGGGAAAAAATTAGTACAGCTAAGAGCAAATTTGAAAGGGGAACTTAGATTTTCGCTTCTTGGAGTATAATTATAGCACAGTTCTTAAAGTTCTTGCGCCTCGATATTTCAGATTTCATATTGTTAGAAATGGGATGTGCTGCAGTTATTTGTATTGTTTTACTCAAAAAAAATAATACAAATTGATGTTAACCCTCAGGAACTCATGGACAGCCAACTTTTATTCCAAAACAGATAACAAATCAACATAAAATCTTAAAACAGGAGAATCAACTCACCTAATTAGCATCAATGGTTGATTGAAGACCATGAAATAAAAAAGAAAGAAAACAAAAACAAATTAATATTTTGTACATAACAAACGCAATTATACACTAATCTTGTAACTCTGCATTTCAGATATATGTCAAAGGATGTTTCATTAGAGTATGAAACTACATGTAGGCTCTTATGTCCAGGGGTTATGTTTTAATGGTTCATTTAAATATTAGCAGTCAGATTTGTTCAAGAAAACATGAATGATTTATCAAAACACAAGGGGGTCTTGCAGTGGCAAAGGAAAATAATATTACAGTGCTATATAAATCAATAGTATGTTCAAAGTAAATATACTAGATTAAGGTAAATATTAGAGATAACGGGCATCTTCTACCAGTACTTAAACAGATAATATATCAAGTAATATTCTTAGATGTCAGCTTATGATATATGGACATGATATCTAAATGACTTTAACAGTTATGCAAGTTACAACAACAGTTACGCCAGTCACAACGACAGTTACAACTATCAAAAGCATTCATGAAAACAAATTTGATTCACAGAAAGAAATTGGTTAAATCACAATCATTCCGCTTTCTTTAGCAAGCTATAGGCCTATTAATTTGGATCAGGTAAGGTTTCATAATGTATCAAACCTTGGCCTTATTATAGCCACTTGAAGTGGAAACAAAGCATGTGAGAGCCTGTGGGAAGTCCGTTACTCAAACCAGAAACTGCGAAATCTCCATTTGCTCAATTAATGGAGGGGTAATTTCATTTTGAGGAATTATTTCCCATTCATGCCCTGTCAACGCTGTGCTAATGGCCACTTCTCACCGGTATCAGGTCATTTTGACTCTTGTTTATTGGACATTTCTTCTCTTTTTTTTTTTTCTTTTTTTTTCTTTTCTCTCCTTCAAGCCCTTGGTTTTGATCTGGGTCAAAATGGGGAAGCGGAGGGATTCTCCCTCTGAAATTGACCCTGTGCGAGGCAAGGCCACACTTGAAAACCAATCGGAGAGCAGCAGAGCATCACAATACAAACTGACCTCTCAATCCTGAGATGGAGAGATGGGCAGACATTTATCGCAGTTTGCAGACAGATAGAGAATGAAATGGAGGATGATAATGGGTATATTAAAAAGAAAGATCCATGACTGAGTGAAACAAATCGAGACTATTTGAGTAATACTTGTAAATGAGGGAAAGATTGAGGGAAAAGGGTGAAAGAGATGCTATGAGCTGGAGAGTGAGAGAAGAGAAAAACAGAAACAGAGAGACAGAGAGACAGAGAGACAGACGGACAGACTGAGACAGATATAAATGAAAGAGAAGATGCAAATAGAAGTAGATCAAGATGGATGAGAAATTTTCATGGAAAAAAGACAGATTCAAATGGGAGAAAGAAATGAGATAAATGGCAGAGAATGGAGAAGAGAATTCAACAATATTGAGAAAGAGGAATTGATGTCAAATTAGTACATGTAGAAAAACAGAGAGTGGCAAAAGAAAGATAATAAGAGAGAAGAATAAAGCAACGGAAGAAACAGAGGAAAGATAAAGTCAAAATAATACACACATTGAGATTTTAACAAACACACAGACAAATTTCGCTATGGATAAAATTATGTAAGAGAGGAGGACAAAAATAGAAAAATATCATAATTATCCAGGTACGCAAGCAAGAAACTAAAATTCCCACAATATTTTATTCTTCTCCTGATTCCTAGATGAAAGATATTTAGATTATCAGACGATTCCCATCAGGAATCGTTGAATAAATACCTAAAGAGCGGTAGACATCTCAACCTTGACCACGCTAATTCAGAATCGTAAAATGCCTTGTGAGAATACAAGAGCACTGGAAATCAAAGAATCTTTTTTACCCTAATTGATTCATAAATATTCCATCGCATCTGCTATATAATCATCCTTTTTTAGAATTTTGGATGGTAATTTTTCTCTTGGGAGCGAGTAATTGTCTGTATTACTCTATTTTTCAGGTGATATGAATATCAAAAGAGAACATGGAAGCAAAAGAGAGAGAACAAGGCAGAGAGAGAGATTGGATATTTTAAAGTTTGAAACATCAGAATATTTCATGGCGTATTTTCGGTGTACATCATTGTCAAAAATATGTATACACATCATTTTGACCAAATAAAACAGATGAACTGAATGTAAATGGACATAAAATAATTACATCTCTGCCTACATACCACTAGTTAATATCTGAATGATTTTTTATTTTATAATACATCCTATTGATAAAGTAATTCAAACTCATTTAGAAATAAACTAAGAATATAAACTCATCCCATTCCTGAAGTGAAATCCACACAAGATTTCTTAACCCAACTCCTTAGCAATGTTTATGCCATTTCCGTTATGTTCTTTGCTTTCTCACATTCACACATTTCTCATATGCCCGGATATTTAATTGATAACTTCCATGCAATTGCATAATATATTTTCCTTCGCCACTTTTACCAATCTCAGATGTCCTTTTGCTAAGAATTATATTACACAAATATGTCTTCATATTCATGTATTGAACATTCCATTTGCAGTATGGTACAATACAGCTGTACCATTTGCTGGCAGCACTTGACAAAAGAAGTGTCTATGAAATCTGCATGAAGGCAATTTAGGGCTACATATACATGAATGATTTTCGCTCACGTCCATGAAAAACATAATTTATGACAGCAAAACAAAAATCAAATATTGGTTTTTGATTAGAAATCACAGCTCACACAAACTCTTTGGGATAAAAAGTCTCAAATGAGACCCAGTCATCTTTTAAAGCGAAAGCGAACTGACAAAATCTCTCATTGACTGTGTGTTATAAATAGCTAGTCATAAGCTATACATTTTGAGATAACTATCAATATTAAAGTGACTAAAATAGCCTTTAAGTCTATTTGTATAAAAAAAAAAAAAAAAAATTAGGGAAAAGGTACTTGATTTGCAACTTGTTAACATTTTCATTGAGGTATGAATGCATTGAGTAGCGAGTAAGTGTGTCATCTTTCAAGTGGGTCTGTATTTTAAGACTACACTGCTCAGGATGTTGCATTATGGGTTAGGAATCAGGGCAAAATAGAGTAGTTGAGGACTTGAGGTGGTGCTATACAGGGCTGCGGGTTCGTACTGGCTTTAATTTGGGCCATTCCACGGTAACTCGCGTTACAAATAACCGGTACTTTTCAAGTTTAAAGTCCTCTATTTTTCAAATTGCTAACATCTTCAAGTTACTGTTTGCACCACATGTAAAGGAAACATAGACTTACCAAATGGATTGAAAAAGAAAAATATTGGTCAAGCTCATTCGGATTCTCGGGTTGTTGAACTTCGGTAACTCGCGTTACGCAAAAAGGACATGGTAAAAATCACGATGAATATTACGGCGAATTGTCCTCAAACTACACCGTGTTGACATAACTTTTCCTATCTTAAACTGAAAGTAGTATATTTTGAACCTATCAACTGCATCAAAGTAAAGAAAAAATGAACATATAAAATACAGGGAGCGTTTATGTCGGTAACTCGCGTTACAGTTTGTCCGTCAAGATATAATTTAAATTTTCATACCTTTTCTGTACCTTCAGATTGAATGTTATTGTTAATTTAGGTGTGATTTAATATTCTAAAGATTATCCAGTTGGAAAAAATGCAAAAGAATTCATAGTTCTCTGTCAAAGTCTAAAAAACTGTTGAAAATTGCATGTAGTCCCATGTGCTTCAATCTATGTATAGTTTGGATTCTCCTATAAGGACATACAATTTGAATGTAAAATCTAACCTAATCTGTGTCCCCTAATGTAATAATAATTTCAGAAAAGTTTAAAGCCCAAAATACAACCTGAATTTGAGATAAAGCAAAAAGAAGAAAACAACAAATGTCCTCCCGACCGTGGAATGGCCCATTTTGTTTTTGTGGGGGTTGAAGCTGGAGTTCAGAATTAAGAGACTCAGAGATTCGGAGACATCTCTGAAATGTCTCTGAGATGCATGAGACATGGGAAACAATGTCATAGATATGAATATGTCCATCATCCCGTGACTTCTCATGAGACATTGCAGAGACACATGAGATGTTGCAGAGACCTCAGGAAATGTCTCCGAGGCATCTCCACGACTTGTCTCAAATCCGTCTCAAGTTAGTCTCAAAACCGTTTCATGGCAAGTGAGATACCAACATTTCTTTATATCTAGTCAGTCAAAAATTTTCGATTAAAGTTGAAATACAGTCAATTTGTAATATGGCCCATTACCCAAATTTCTACCGACCATTGCATAACAATGTAATAGTCTCTACCAACAGTCTGAATCACATAAAGACAACAGGATTGATGTACTTGAAGTTGAAGTACAGTTATCAAGTCTGCTGGTATGCTCATATTCCTCCTACCTACAAAATATTGTGATACTCCCGAATACTTTGACGTCAATTGTAATGCCCTGGGGGTTTTTTATGCGTGCTCACCGATGCAGCAAGAGAAACCAAAGTTTGAATGCTGGTGGCCCGGAGCACTCTAGTATTGTAGTGCATGGATTGGGTATAGTGAGAGGAGGTGGGCAATAGTAATACTATGACTGAATGGGGAGAACTGTATGAATGAATCGAACCTGGATGCTCACGAAAACTAGTCTCCCTCACAGTCCCTCGTAAAAAAATAGAATCACGACTCTGAGTGAAAATCATGTATGGAAACGATCATGGAGGCAGAAAGTTTGTCCCTGTCAAGCTAATCCTGGGTAGGAAGAGGCAAAACTCCTGAGCATTGTAACATTAAAATTTAAGATGAATTGCAAATTGATAGTAACCAATCGGGAGCCTTGTTGCATAGACTTCTTGCATAAAAGAATCCCTGTGAGCCCATCAGAATTGTTGTTTCAAATTTGCAACTGATCGAAACTCTTTATGTTACAATGCACTGGAAACCCCATCTTTTGTGCTAAAGACATTACATTCCTGCACAGTAAAATAAGAACAAAAAATAAGAACAAAGAGCTCAATCATCATGTTTGGTAATGAATAAATTTGATGTGATATCATTGTTGAAGACTCTGTTTCATATTTTTCCAATGACCAAACAGGCTCAACTAAACGCCCAATGGCAATAGACTGCCATAACATTTCCATCTAGATTGCCATAACATTTCCATCTAGATTGCCATAACATTTCCATCTAGATTGCCATAACATTTCCTTCAAAAATTCAGACTGAAATAGGGTCTGTATTGGTAGAGTACTCATCTTTGCTTCTTGTATCTCGCTCTGTACGTTTTCATTTATTCAGCTATGTATTATGAGTACATATTTACAATGTAAGTACAGAACTACACGTACCGTATTATCTGATAAATTACTGATAATTGTGTTGTAACTTATGTTCTGTTTACTCTATTGGCGACTTTGAGCCTGCAAACCCTACATTTTCAGAAAAATTACAGCTGTTAGTTCACTTCCTTAACTGTTTGACTAAATTAGAATAGAAATTATAGAAAACTGAAATAGACAAATCAATTAGCTGCAAACTAAACAATTATTCTTTTTGGTCATATGTATAAATATACCTACTTACTTCAATTCAAGTCATTTCAATAAATTGAAACTTTACACTTCTCAACACCAATTTCGAGGAAATAAGGATGTTTTAATTAATATTCATACGAGTTCATGGAATACAGAAAAATAGATTCACTGGTGGCTAACAAAATCACAAAGCTCAAAGAGGTCCCAACTTATTGTCCCAATTGATTCTCAACTGCATGCAGTCACAGAGTATTCAAATTTACCTAATCTGACACAAACAAATTAGTCATCAATAAAGCGTTGCACATACAGAAATTTTCCACTTTACGCAGTTGCTTAGTCAACACCAGAGTTTTGACAATTGCTTTTATTTTTGCCACAATCCAAATTCTCTTTTCTCAGCCACCCATGCCCTTCGTGAGGAACAAATTCCACCGACAACACTTACTGTTTGTATAGACTGCGCCTCCCTGATTTCTGGCCTTTCAAAGTCCAGATAATAACTCCATTTTGCTTCCTTTTTTTTGTTGATTTGGAGGGAATGGTGTCTCAAATGAATTTGGGTTTTTTGGTTAAAGGGTTTAATTGTCCTGAATTATGTTTCTTTTTGTTTTTCAGGATTATTGGTTTTCACATAGTGTTAAATATTTGATCATGTGGTAAAAAAAAAAGTTCTAATTTTATGATGGGGCTGGAGAACTACACGCAGCAACTAGCTTTCACATAATCACTAACACACAAAAATATCATAATAGCCTACATATTCATTTGTCATTACAAGTACTAAATGATTGTAGTGCTTTTGTAGAATTAAATCCTCCAGGAATTCACTTGCAGCATAAAATATTAGTTTTCAATTCCGTTGTTCTTTTATTCAATGCAATTAAAACACTTAAAAAAAAAAAAAAACCTGTAGGCTATACTAAATGTACCTTTAATTCACCGGTTTACACAAGTACCTGTACTTTATAGTAGGGCCTACATGTACATGTATGTCTGTGTGTGTTTTATCTAAATCCCTGGGAATTTGACAAGCATGTTAATGAGTCTACAAGAGTCACATGACCTTTGACCTTTGGAGTATAGTATGAAGTTAAGTCTCGGAGTTACAGTCCCACGGTAGTATATATTTTCGCAACTTATTAGACAGCTACATGTATGTATGACAAAGGGGATTAGACCACAGCAAAGCTATCATTCGAATGATAAATGAGATGATTAATTTATCAACAATTGTTCCACAGTTTCACTTCAAAATGTATGTTTATTAGCGACATTGAAATATTTATGGAAATCAAAATCTAATTAGTTCAAAAGTCTAACAATTGGTAATCAGCCCCATATACCTTATTTGTACAAAACCATACAATAATTAGGTTTGTATCTGTATCCTCATGAATCCCTCACATGTATTTAATAAGAACAAAAGTAAGAAAAACGTGACAAGACAATAGCCTTTTACGATTCCCCTCTTGACGTTTTTATAAAGAATAGTATCCTAAAAAAACAAAATATAAAGACATAGCTTAACTTAAGCTTTTCAACTCACTACTTAATCAGAACCTTTGCGAGAACGAACAGAAATATGAAATGAACAATAAAAAATGCAGAGCGCAAAAATATTAAAGGGATTTAGTAACTTTCAAAAACAAGTGCAAAAGAGATCGAAATGAATAGAATTGTATTGCTCTGACCGTAAAAAACAAATTACTCATTTACTGCAAGTTTCAGATCAAATGCTAGTCATTTACTACCTTAAAACAGTGAAATTTCAAACGCGGCTAAGGATACGGCCACGCATGATTAATTAATACAAGCTTGCAAGCTTAGCCGCCTGGTAGGCACGGGGACTTGACAACAGGAAATGCGGTGAAAACCATGTGCATTGAAACGCACGGGGTTTTCTAAAACGTCAGGGAACGGGTTAGAAAATTTGAGTATAAAATCATAGATATCTTGAAAGTAAAGCAAGCAAGTAGATTGCAATTTTTAAGGAATACCAGACTGACCTATGTGTTCATAATCATGTTGGCGAAATGAGCTAAATCTAATAAATTGCAATTTGAATATCATTCAATGTTACTGCATCCCTTTAACAATGCTGATTAGCTTCCGGAGAAATCTTGTGTTTGCCAACAGATGGTTGCAAAGAAGTTGGTTGTTAGAATAGTCACACTGTCATATTTCTGTTTATTCTTGGTTCGTTCTGATGCAGGAAAATTTTAAGCCATGTCATCATTCCGTTTATAAAAAAAATGCATTCTTTATTTATTACATTACTTATTCTTTCTGTTATAGTCGTATCTTACTTGCCATGAGACGGATTTGGGACTACTTTGAGACGGTTTCGAATCTTGATGCGAGACGTCTCCGAGACGGGTAAAAAAGTATCAGAGATGTCTCTCTGTGACGGGAAAAAGTGTCAGAGACGTTTCCTCGATGGGAAAAAAAATATATCAGACGTTTCTGCGACGGAAAAAAAAAGAGTATCAGAGAAGCCTCCGCGAAAGAAAAAAGGTTTCGGAGACAATTACATATCATGAAAAAATGTAAATAAAAAAACTAAAATGAATACACCTTTTCACTGAAATATCATAATTCATGTATGTTTCTTTCCTGGGGACATATTAACAGGGTATTTTGTCACCTGTTATCAAAAAATAAACAATAATATTTGGAATCCAGATGGCATACATTAGTTGTTGCTACGTTGGGCAATCCTTGGGCAAGCTTTCGAGTTGTCAATAACAACCTTTGATATCAGAGCATGCATGAAATTCTTGAACCGGTATATTGAAAATGGAACAAGTTCTTGGGAGGGCCTTTAGGGATTTATTGTTACTGGTAAAAAGTAAAGAGATTACAAGGAATTGTTTATGAAGATTCACTGGAATTCTTAGAATTAAAACCGATCTCTTTCACTATTGTCTTCCTACCCACAAGAAACCTCCAATGTTCTATCATTCTCTCCTTCCACAACCATGGAAATCAACCACAAGGAGTTGGTCAAACCATGGTCACACCAGTTTGAGCATCAGTCCCAAAACACTGTGGATTTCGCAGAATATCCTCGCATCGTCGGACACAGGAGGGTGAAGATTCTTTCAGGCAGGATCAATGTAGCAAGTATTCTTACTACAAGGATAACAGACTTTGGCAGCCACCCGATGCGATGCGAGGGCTACAGGAAATGCACACTCGCTAAAACATGCAAAACCAGTTGTGACCACTAACAAAATGACCATATAAACAAAACATGATACATTCCTTCCCAAATAGGAAGACTTTTTTCAGTTTAATTAAAATTTTCTCTTTTTTATCTCTCTCATTCTGCCTCGACTGTTTTAAGAAGGAAATTATCAATTACTGTAGCCTATTACAACCAAGACACAAAACTGTGTTGATGACTTTCAGAGTATGCAGATTTATGTAATATAACATTCGGCCTGACCTGAATTAGTATGTCATAATGTTAATGACCTGTTAACAATTCACTATCAATATTTTCAACTTGACATCGAAAAGATGTCTCGATGCGCCTACTCCAGATTGCTAATTACTAAATCAAGCATGCACTAGGCTTGAATACAGAAACCACCAAACCAGCTCTGCCACAGACCACTATAAGCAAAGCGTATAGATCCTTTAACAAGGCAATAGACTAATTAATGATACTGCTGATTATAGGTGCTGCACACCGCTTTACAAGAAGGCTGTCAAATCATAACAGGAAGGGATAATTATGTAAGTCGCCTTCTAAAACCTTGCTTGCCCTCAGAGCGACGACGATGATCGTACAGCATGCGTAATCTCGTTTCGTAAACTTACATGCATTCCTCAGGAATACACATGTGTGTGTGACTACGTAGGGTGACTGTGATATCGCCTTAATCCCCCCCCCCCTCACCCCTCTTCCCTCTCTCTTTCTCTCTCTCCAGGCATATCACGAAAGAATGCTGTAAATTATGCAAGTGGTGCTTGCAAGCTTATAATAGGTTAGACTGATAGGTGACAAAATATGTTGCACAATTGTTATTACCTTACACATGTACTACTGGAACGTAATCACCATCTTCAAACAGGATGTCAGATAATGTGGAAATACAAATTATTTGTTAATAATGCTACTCATAAATTATATTGTTCAATTATTCATCTATTCAGATGACTCTTGGGTAAATGTCACAATATAAATGTAGTTTGATGCACACTCACAATATTTCACAAAAGCTTGGCTTGTCTTCAAATATACAGGTTTAATTTAATGCAAATGTAGGCTGCGTGATTTATCTATGGAAATACAAATGAACATATTTGTCAACCATACTATTCATGAATATTAATTGATCAATGATTTATCTATTTCATTTGATTGCTAAGAAATACTCTTGGCAATATGTCATGATAGACATAAATGTTATTTCTTGCATACTCATGATAATTTGAAAAATATTTGACGTGAATCTTCTACAATGTCCCTACAAACCTCTTGTTTTCTACTTTTAAAAAAAATTCAGCTTCCTTAAAGTTAAATGAATTGTATAGTGTGAAAATATTTCTCTCGCATCTTTTGTAATGATATCCAGTGTCATCATGTAGCCTACATACATCCCTTGATCGTTAAGAATTTAGTGTAGGGCTATGACATTCTGTGTTTGTTTGCCATGAATTCAAATGCATTCAATATGTTCTCTAAGTTTCGAAAGAGTATTTCTCTGGCTAGCCACGTCTCTCTCTCTCTTTCTCTCTCTCTCTTTCTCTCCTTTTCTCTTTCTCTTTATCTCTTGCTCTTAATTTCTATCTCATGCTACAAATATCCCTCTCTTTCTCTCCGTCTATCTCTCTCCCTCTCTCCAGTCTCCCTCATGGAGTTGACATGATGACTATCAGGTCCCAAATGTCATCTACAGAGCTACCCAGAGGTGACTAAGATGTTGACCTTTACTTGACCTTAAAGTTTTTATCAACTTTAGTAGTCTACGCCTCAGACATTGTATCACCTTGAGCGTTAGCATTACAAGTTAGTAACCGTTTATTTTAATTTGGGGTAAGGAATGAGAGAAAAGAAATCCAACCTGAACTTGCTTTGTAAAACGAAACTCATTATAATGCATTGTGCATGCTAGTTATAAGTTCATGTAGGCCTCTGTCTTAGAAAAATATTAATAATCCAATAAATCCCAATTAAATATTGGACACATCAACTTGATCAAGCTATAGACCGATTCTTTTTTGCCATATTGAATAAAAACAAGCCTACAAACTTTCATTATATTTGAATGATATACAGTCTGCTTTTTGTATTGGTGTACTTGTTTCTCTTTGCCAGAATGAGCTCAAGTAAAGACCTTTGACACTTTAAAAAAACAAATATGTTTCTCTTGAGTCAAACTTGAACTACATGTAGGCCTAAAATTTTTTTCAGAAAGCTTTTGAGATACATCAGTATATTTTGGGACTGTATCAATAATTTATCATAAACCTTAAGAATATGAAGTGCAGTTCTGTCAGGATTAGGCCAATTAAAAATGATTCCTAGTTTCTCGTACGGATTTTTCGAAAATGAGGAGGAGGGGGTGGCTTATTATTTGATATTTGATATTTTTTTCAAGATGGCCACCGCGCGTACAAATCTATATAGGCTTTATAGCGACTTCTTGATTCATGAAATTTGATTCGTTAATGTCCCAAATGGGTACATTTCACAATATTCAATTTCAATTATGCTATACAGATTTCTACATTGTTATTGATTAATGAGAAACTTGTAATTTTTTTTATTATTATTAAATAAATGAATAGGGCCTACATATTTTATAAAAAAAAAATAAATAAAAATAGACCTCTACTAGTCTTTTTGAATTAAGTTTACTCGGAGTTACTTGTGTTTCATTTATTGCGTGTGAATATATTGTCAGTACAAAAGCCAAACTACCCAGTAATTCACGGTGTATAAGCCGCACCCGTGTATAAACCGCACCCAAAAATATGGACCCTTGCCAAAAAAAAAAAAATAATAAAAAAATTTTTTTTTTAAATAAAGAAAATTATTAATTAAAAAAATAATTAAGAAATTAATCGACAAATTAATAAAGTATTTCAATTCTAAGTAGAGTCTAATCTTGTTTTTATATGAGAAGCAACAAGGGCAGGCGAAGTGAAGACAGATCTAACGTTAGGCCTAAACAAAAGATTTTTACGCGACGTACTCCGTGTATGGAGGCTACCATATTGAATGAAAACGTAAACAAGTAGCGCTTTTTCGCTGATAGATGGCGCTAGATTGCTGCAAAATTAAAATCCATCAGAGATCGCTGCATGAATGTACTCTGCATGCACAAATACGACTGACTGTACTGTGATCCGAGGGTGCTTGCTTGCTACGCACCGTGAATGCGCGCGCACCGTCTCGTGTGTGTACTTATTCATTCAATATGGCTGCCTCCATAAACGGAGTCCGTCTAAAAATCTACCTCAGTTTAGTTGATTAACTGAACAAGAAATCATGGTAATGTTTGTGTTTTTCCCCGATTTGTGATTATTTCCAAATCCTGTGATTTGTCCAACTTATTGTCCTCTTTTTTAATATTTAGACTCTAGGCCTATTTATTTTTTTGACAAAATTAGTTAGAACTAAGCCTCGCCCAATCTATCTCTGTGTATAAACCCGCACCCCCAACTTTTGACTTTTGCCGTGCGGCTTATACACCGTTAATTACGGTATTTTGTAGCAAAAAGGTTCAAGGAAATACACAAACATGAAATGCATTTTTTACCCTTTTTTAATTGCATCTTTTCTTCTTTTTTAAAAAAATATCAAATATCAAAAAAAAGGAGGCGGCCGTAAAAAGGAAGCGGGCGGGGACGAGAAACTAGGAATCATTTTTAATTGGCCTTAGTATGATGGTGATATTGAAACATGAATTACTAAAAAAAATATAGCCTAGGCTAGCGACTTCATTTTACATAAAGGTGAATATTTAAAACAACAAAATGATATTTAGTTGACTTCCATTATTATGAATGCTATTTTATATTGTCATACTAGAGTACCTTAATTGTTTTATAATCTTTTCTATGATCATAAACTGCATAGGGGGCCTATATACATTGTAGTCATATCTGTCACATATATATGCCTCTTGAATTGATCAAATAACAGAACATAAGAAAAGTTATTGAAGGCGTTACAATAAATACACATACATGTACTAGTAGTACATTGCAGGTCCCTTGTAGTATATCCTACACAATGTTTATTATTATAGACTGCCTGTGTAGTCTTTAGGAACCTTTTACACAGTCTATTGCTTTGCTTTGCCACATTTCAATAGAAGAGTTGATCAAACGATGAAGAAATGACAATACACTGCAACTAGCCTTGAATTCATGCCTTATTACATAGTCTGCAACTGTGCGCTTATTTTATGTTCACTTATCAAACAACATGCCAAGTAGTCTCTATATCAGATAAATATCATAAGTGAGTTTGTATTGTATGATTAGATTGTTACAGATGTACTGTATATCAATTTAACATTTTTATGTCTTAGGACTGATCTCTTCACCTGTTTCTGGCCAAGTCGTAAAAGTCACAAGCTGAAGAAAGAGAGAGCTGAGCTGACCCTTCGCTGACCACCAGTGCATTCATAGTCTTTTTCCAGGATGTTGCCATATTTTTATTGAAATATGAGCTAAATAAGGAATTATAAATCCGCTTTTATCAATTAGGTATGGGACAACTAAATCTCAATTTACAGAATTTTTTCTGAGATTTGTGTTAGTTACAAAATTGAAATTTTGCTTCTTTTTTTTTTTCTGTAGGGGGTGTCTTTATCAATACTCCAATGAAAATATCGTATATCATTAGGCCTACTATCTGCTTTCATACATCTTCACTAATCATTGCTGATGCTTTATAGACCTATACAAATGCTTGCTGAAGGTTCATCTCTCCTAGCAACAACACACATCTCAGCCACCTCACACACCAGGAAAGGCCGAAAGGCCGAAACAAATATTACATCGCTGCAAAAGGCAAGTCAGTGGTCAGTTCTGAGTCGGTTTAAGAAGAAGAAAAGAAAAAGAAAAGAAGAAGAAGCAGCAGGGAAATGAACTGGAAGGGGGCATCCATTAATTTCAATGCATCCTGAAAATGGTCTATTATGAGACGATCCACTCTATTCTCCAGCTCACCCTGTCTTATCATTCTCCGTGTGCAGTCAAGCGTATCCAGTCCAATGACACACTGGACTATCAAGCTATGTAACAAAGGCAGACACACTAACACACACAAACACACACACTCAGTATGGGGATGGATGGGGCTGTTGGGGCTATGTAGGTGTCACTATACATAGTCAAAGGGTGGCTCAGAAACGTCCCTACAATAGCCTTAGAAAAGGATCTTTCAAGTGTTCGATTGTCCGTATTGAATAGGCGCTAAAAAACATTCCAAGTCTAGCTACATATGTACACCGTTTGTATTCAGCAGGCTCGCTCAGGTATTCATTCACAGGCAGGGAGCTTGGGCTATTGATTGAAATGATAGAGAGACGGATAGAGACGACCGAGGTGAAATGGGATGTGTGATGACTTCTAAACAGATACAGGCACTTGGTTTCTGTTTTGTCGTTAAAGATTGCACATTAAAAGAAAACCAATCATTTCAATTCTAATGGGGGTTTTCCCTTATTTGTTTTGAGTTATGATTTATACCAATGTAAGATTTATGATCATAATTTAATAGATGGTGTTGCACTAGCTCTCGATAGCTAGACAAATAATGTAGCTAGGTGCGAGGTGGATCAAGGGGATAAAAACCCAAATCAGTCTCTACACCTGGGTGGAGAAAATCAAAATGCTTTAAACATGCCTTGTTTACTTTTATCATCAAACCCCAAACTATGCACACAAATAAAAAAAATTATGTATAAATAATATTTGCTGGATTTATACTTTTGAAATATTGAATCAGACCATTTATCATGCAACTACAAAATTACATGAATCTCTTTTTATTCCTGCGCACTTGAAGTTTGATTAGTGTATGGAAGTTACAGCACAGTAAATTGCCGCCGGAGTAAATGTCATGGAATCAAACTGATCACCAGTCGTTCTAAAGTTATTCACAACTTACGATTAACTTGGTGAAACACCATTCACGGACATCGTGATATGATGTGTGTCCATGGATAGCCTGAACTCTTGCCTGGCCTAGCTTGATCCCAATGTCCATAGTCCGAGCTGGCCGGACCTTGACAGATTTGGCAGGAGATGGGTCAAGTGATCAGTCGGTCAGCCAAAACGACAAACCAGTCATGGCTACATCCATCCTAGTCTCATTACAGAGACCCTCATATGCTCTTAATTCACCTGTGGCCAACAGGAGTGGATCCAGCAAAAACTCTCACAAAGAATTATAACCGCCCATGTACAAGCACAATCGAGTCGCTGTTGTTCCAACACAATTGGGTCAATCGAATGTCAAATCAATTTGTCAGAGCTGAAGCTTGATGGCCTGACTAAGGGTGGTATCTCACTTCCCGGAGACGTCTCCGCAACAATTTTCAAAAACTGTCTCAAAGCAGTTTCAAAGACCCATCTCAAAGTAGTTTCCGCCACTCATGAAACATCTCGGAGACGTCTCCGCAACGTCTCCAAAATCCGTCTCAAAGTTGTTTCAAATTAGTTTCCGCGAAGTAATATACAACCCTAAATAAGAAGAACTGGGCTGTAAAGACCTTCATAAATGTTCTGTAGTGTAGTGGTTAAGTCTCTGGATTATCATTCACAAGGTAGGCCTACATGTACATGGTAAAATTGCCACACTCGACCCAGGTGAAGTGAATAGGTATGATAAAATCAAATTCATTTCATGCTAGTGCACTTTATCAAGTTGTCCTAATAATAGTATGTAGGGCCCCTACCTTGCATATTGAGGTAAAAAGTGCTTTATAAAATTAACATTCTTTCAAAACAACTAAAATTCTTGTGTTTAATAGGAAAGGAAATTCAAGACAAATTCACCATTCCTATAACAAATCTGGCTTTACATTGAGATTTTCTACACATTGCAACCTGCTAAAAGAGGCTGAGTACCTAGACTAGCAATATCCTCTTGGAGGACGGAAGTTCCATTTACTCCTAACATAACCTATTGCAATGTTTGAGTGCAGCTATTGAACTGATCCAGTTGACGATTGCCAATAATATTAGAGTAGCAAGCGAGCACTCGCAGACAGGTTAAAGCCAAATACATTGGAAACAAACACTTTATAAAGAGGTCCTTGGGACAGGAAAACATTACTTGTTATGTCAGTAGTCAATAATAAACAAAATAGAAGACACTATTTGTCAACAAAAAAAAAAAATCAGTTGGGTGAAACTAGGAGAAAACATATCAATATTATTTATAGAGAATTTTGAGGTGAGATCATGAAACGAGACAATTCAGGTAGAAGCCATAATTACTTTTTTTTATCTGAGAGGAAACACATTTCAGATTTTTTTCAGGTTTGTACATACATCAGGGTTTTTTTTGTATGTTTATTTAGTAAAATGTAGGTAATTTGGATCACATTTGGATGGTCAATACATCCTTCGACGATAATCTTTAATTATATGATTGTTTGATCCTGTCAGTGCTATACATACATACATACATAAGTTATTTATATAGCGCTTTTACATTTTTTTAAATGCTCAAAGCGCTTTACAATTGAATTAACAATAAAAACATTTCTGCTCTCCAAGTGCTTACAAGGACAAAAGGAATTAGAGACAAAATAGATAGGTTTTCATTTCTTTTTAAACAAAGGAACTGAGTTACATGAACGAATGTCAATTGGGAGGGCATTCCAGATGTTAGGACCAGTGAAACTTATGGATTGCTGACCTTTATATAGGCCTATATCAGTGTCAACCGTTTGCATTGTCACATTGGCTGCTAAACTCTTTGCATTTTCGTATTTTTCTGAAAAGTGAAAAGGGGTTTATGAATTATGAATCAATATGAATAACCATAAATACAATTGCCAATGTGGTTAGCGGTTGCTGTTTGCCAACTAGGTCAGTGCAAAAGGGTTGATAATTTAATAGGGACTGATGTGGATTTCATTTTAAAATGCAGTGTCATTGCAAGAACCCAAGTGCACTTTAGCCTTATTCCGAGGGTTTTCTTTTAACAGTCTCCTTATTCCCTTTAATTTTGGATGAATGCCAGCGTGATTTTCAACATGAACTTCAGACAACGGTGCCAACAGGATGTCGAAATGGAGATAACATTCACAAAAGTATGACAATAATACACAAAAGTAGCAAGAGCGATCTTCAGTGAAAGTGGGGGGAAAACCAGGGTTATAGTAAGCTAAGAGGGCTACGCTTTTATATACAAATCCTGAATGATATAAAGGTACTTGAGTCCTAAGCTATCAAATTCCATAATTTTCAGCATATTAAACATATTTTCAACATTTCATTAACGATTGAACAGATAATAAAGTTGATTGTGTAACTGTCTTGATTGCTACAGGCACTCGGGTGTTCTAATGGTTACGACGCTGGTCTAGCAATTCCAAAATCATGGGTTCGAATCCCGCCCAGGCAGCCTGTGATTTTTTTTTTCACAGCTGTCTGGCTCCAATTTTACACACGGCAGTCGTGTGTGTTTCTATCGTTGGAGACAAATGAGTAATTATTCCTTGTATAACGTCCCTACAGCACAAAACCATTGATGTTTCTGTAATTATCGTTCATGGTTGCATGTATCACAGAGGTCATGGTTAGAAAATATCAGGCACAAAGTCTGCAAAGGCGACAAATATAAGATAACAGGGTCACGACCTTGACATTATGCCCATTCCCAGGAAACAGAGAATGCCATGTGACAACCTGATCACATGGAAAGGAAAAAGGGTCAGGTGATCGGATAATACTGAAGCCATAGGCCTATTTTTTTTTTCCTTGTTTAAGATGGCCCTATGATTGGTAATACATAAATTATTGCTTTACCAGCAATTACCATTACACAAGTTCACAAAGTAGAAAATTTTGCAAGACTTTTACTATCTAAAGGGGTTGAAATAATAGGCCTACATGAAATACAGGTATGAACGTGATACAGACATTTTTGGAATATGAAAGTGTCAGGCAGCAATCAGGGTCATTCTTGACAATTTGCAAAATTTTCTGGTTTTAAAGTACTTTGTGGGTCTGTGCGTAATTACGGTTAATCTTTATGTTTATTTATTTTTTCTTCAGTTTCAGAATAAATTTTATGAGTGTGAACAGACCTCAGTCACTTGAAAGTTGGTTAGGATGGTTGTACCACAAACTCATCACTAAAATACCTACACAAATCGATTGAGTTATTTTTTCTTTTCTTTTAAGAACTCAGCTTACAATGTGGTCAGAGGGGTTTTCCCTTAAATCATTAAAATGTAATGTATTATTCCTGAATAAGAAATAGCATTCGAGAGCTCAAATAAAGTGTTATACTTGGACAATTAGATAGCAATTAACAGAATTTACACAAAGTTACTGGAGTCAATTGCTTTTGATATTAAACAACTTTCTGGCTCTCAATGGAGAATAATGGTTTGAGTGGAAGACGGGCAGATGATAGCAATAATCCTGAAATAGGTGCATTCATGGTCAGAATAAAAATTAACAGGAATCATGACGCAAACGCAATTACAAAATGTAGAGAAAAAAGGGGTGCATTCACGGTCAACCATTCCCGTTTCAAATGTAAACGTCTTCCAGAACTCCGTTCTGGGAATAACTTGAAAGACGATCAGCTTTGATTTTTTGACAATCAGAATTTCAAATGTACATGTAGGTAGATAGGTAGTAGCACTGAGAGCAGGTTTTTCTAAGAAAATCCAGAATAAATCAACATAATTAAATTGCATATCATGATTTATGTTCCTGTTTAATTTTTTTTCTAACCATGAACGTATCCTTAGTGACGTCTAACCACAGTATGGAAATATCAGTCATTATACAACCATGCAATCATAATCAATCATATTAAACTCCTAGATCAATATCACCTAACACATCACACCTCAATCACAATCTATGCTTGTGCAAGGTCTACTGACATAGTAACCTCTAACCACAGTATGCAGGTATTCTACAGTCATTATACAACCATGCAATCATAATCAATCATATTAAACTACCAGATCAATATCACCTCACACATCATCACACCTCTAGTGCATTTCAATGCCTGTTATTTCCAGTGTTACAAGGTTTGCTAAAAACCACAAGGATATCACAATATATGCTTGTGCAAGGTCTACTGACATAGTGACATCTAGCCACAACATGTAGGTATTCTACAGTCATTATACAACCAAGAAATCATAATCAATCATATTAAACTACCAGATCAATACCGCCTCACATACCGGACCATACCGGATCATAATCTCCTACATCTTCATGTACATGTATGTATGTTATTTCCAGTGCTGCAAGTTCTGCAAAGAGCCACAAATGCATGAAACAATGTTGGAACTTACTTGTGCTTTTATATTTTCCTGAAACTCAAATGAGCCATTTTCTCATACTTCCCCAATATTTCTTATCTTAAAATCGCAACGTTTATTTCCAGTTTTCTAAGAAAGAAACCAGTGCTTTCCAGCAAAATATTTTGATTATATTGACAATTTCCTTTTGCCACATTGAAGAGGATGTTTTATTGAAGAGAAAACTACCCTTTCTTGGATATCAATCTGTAAGTTCCTGCTCATCTCTTACATATATAGGGATATATTTCTTAATTATTCCCAGAAATGTTCTTTAAAAATCTCAACACAAATAGGAACAAATAAATGACAAAGAAATCAACTGAACAAGGTAAAATTTTAAAATTACATGAATTAGGAAAAGGAATACATATGTAGGTCTATTTCTTCAGGAGGAACAAGAGGAAGAGAACGAAAATTGAGCCATCTATCAAGAACTCTGAGAATGCAATGGGACAGCAAAAAAAGTCACAATGTAAACAAAAACATCAAGACCCAAACTTAAAAACCTCCATTTATACTAGAAGATTCAACCATCAATCTTCGAAAACTGCTATAAGGAGAAGTAGCACTGTAAGACTGTAGACATGCTCCCTTGTTGGAAAAGCTTGCCCATCGATCTTGTAAACCTCTATAACAATTTAAAATTTTGCTTTCCTTTCTCTCCTTGTGGACATACATTATCTGAGTAGGTATACTTTTAACTGAAACATCTCTGAGACTGAGGAAAAGAGTTTCCAGCAGACACATTTGAAGAAATTGTTGGCATTTCCAAAGTGGGGTCATGCCAGCGTAAACTTTCTTGCGATTTATCATCACTTTTGCCCCATTGACAATTCCTAATCATGTTCCTTCAAAGGGTTTCACGATTGTCAAGTTCGCATTGCAGATTCTATCTCTTTACACATTTGATTTATGGGCCTTGCGTAAAATATATGAATGTCCTTATTGCATGTTTGTACAGTCTGTGTAAAAAAAATGGTACAGTCGGGGGAAAAATAATTTAGGTGTGAAATATTTTCAAATAATGTGTGTTTGTGATATCAAATTAAAGCCAAAAGATTTTCCTTGCTGATGCGCTTTGTTCTGTATAATTTGCTTTCGTAAAACAAAAGTTATGCTAAATTTTGTGCGACGAGGAACAAATCGAAATTGCGCACTTCTATTATTCTGGAGCACTGAATTCATGGCCATTATGCGAAACCTACACAGAGGCATGGGACGGCATACTATAAAAAAATGTTTTCCACTTGTACCATTTTATTTGACACAGACTGTATATCTAAAAATTCTCTCATCTACGTATTCATGGAAATTTCTTCAATGTAAGCATGCAGTCAGAGTTTTCAAATGTTGCAAACATAATTCCCACTGTAGATCCTATATCATTTATAGATTGATTTCTAGAAGATAAACTTCACAAAATATGAAAAGTCAGTCATGAGTCTATATATGAATAATATATAAAAAAAATTTTTTTTTAATGCAGAATATCTTAAATTCAATTCAAAATTAAATTTGTTTAATTATTCAAAATCTGCGTCCTTTCTCATAGCATTTCTAACATGGTAGCCGAAATACGACTTGCTCAAATATCACTGTTAACCTTCCCCACCAATTTTTAAAATTTGTTGAAATTCGAATACTCCATTTTAAGGTTTGGAACTTCACTGGAGTGTGGGCATTTTACTAGTGCATGAGACAGCCTAATGGCATGATTTGTCAGGCCATCCATACTGATGCCACAATTTGTATCTTTTTGAGTGACTTAGACCGATTGCTATAGCTCTTAGCTAAACATCTCTGTTGGAACTTGTAAATTTCTTCTTGAATTCATTCATTGAATTTCGACAATGACTAAAAATATGATTTTCATATCATTCAAAGAAATTTGAAATAGTTTAAAACTAAAAATTGATGAGAGCATGAAACACATTTGATAAGAAAAATTCAATGATGGTAAATGAAGCAAGCAAGCAAATAAAGACAAGTCTACATTTTCTTTGAAAGTGTTTAAATGAGTAATTTTAGAAAGGGATTTCATTGTACAGCCCACATTTTAAAAATATTGTTTTTGACTGAGAATATCACAGATCCTGTTCATTACTCAAATCACCTTAGGCAAATTCAATTAAAAGTAATACCAGGGTGATTAATTATATAGAGACCTGATCAAAAGCACTTCATTTATCAAAATTGAATTCCATCATGCACATACAGATTGCCATGAAACAAATTAAAAATGCTACTCTCCAGTCAGCAAAAAAAAATGGTATACAATGAAATCAACTATTAAAATCCATTTGGTTAAACATTCATAATTCCAATCACTGAATGAAAGTTCAACTCAATCAAAAAATGATCACTTTGTATTAAAAAAAATCTGAACATGTGAATCTGTTCACATGTTCACATTAATTGGCAACCAAAGAATTTACTTTCAAATTGTTTGATATTAACTTTTTTAAACCATGTTTCTAAAGTGAAAATGTGTATGAGGGGGAAAAAATTAGTACAGCTAAGAGCAAATTTGAAAGGGGAACTTAGATTTTCGCTTTGGAGTATAATTATAGCAGTTCTTAAAGTTCTTGCGCCTCGATATTTCAGATTTCATATTGTTAGAAATGGGATGTGCAGCAGTTATTTGTATTGTTTTACTCACAAAAGATAATACAAATTGATGTTAACCCTCAGGAACTCAGTGTACAGCCCAATTACCAAACCTGACAAACAAATCAACATAAAATCTTAAAACAGGAGAATCGACTCACCTAATTAGCATCAATGGTTGATTGAAGAGCATGAAATAAAAAAGAAAGAAAACAAAAACAAATTAATACTTTGTACATAACAAACAGAATTATACACTAATCTTGTAACTCTGCATTTCAGATATATGTCAAAGGATGTTTCATTAGAGTATGAAACTAGGCTCTTATGTCCAGGGGTTATGTTTTAATGGTTCATTAAATATTAGCAGTCAGATTTGTTCAAGAAAACATGAATGATTTATCAAAACACAAGGGGGACTTGCATTGGCAAAGGAAAATGATATTACAGTGCTATATTATATAAATAGTGCATGCTCTACGATGCAACATGCTAGATTATGTGCACGACAAATACTAAATTATCCCAAGGGCACATTTATTTCACCGAGGCCGTAGGCGTGCACGAGGGATAATTTAGTATTTGGAGTTCACATAGTTAGTAATGTTGCATTAATAGAGCATGCACTATTTATTATAGTAAATAGACCCCTAGATATTTGACCTTGCCTAATCTGGTTTTATCTTTGCCAATGTTTGCCAAACTTTTGGTGCTAATTAAGCTATTGTGACGTATATTGTTGCTCCGCGTATCTATTGTTGTGCGCACCATTTTACTGTTATTACGCGCTAGCGCAACAAATCAATCGATTTCGCCATTCATTTTAACACAGGATAAAACCGTTCAATATAACCAAAAAAAACGTTCAATATAACAAAAACCGTTCACTATAACAAAAACGTGAATGACACGTGACATCATTTCAACCAATCACAACTCTTAAAATACTACCACTATTTACTATAAATCAATAGTATGTAAATACTATAGTAAATATACTAGATTAAGGTAAATATTAGAGATAACAGGCATCTTCTACAAGTACTTAAACAGATAATATATCAATTAATATTCTTAGATGTCAGCTTATGATATATGGACATGATATCTAAATGACTTTAACAGTTATGCAAGTTACAACAACAGTTACGCCAGTTACAACGACAGTTACAACTATCAAAAGCATTCATGAAAACAAATTTGATTCACAGAAAGAAATTGGTTAAATCACAATCATTCCGCTTTCTTTAGCAAGCTATAGGCCTATTAATTTGGATCAGGTAAGGTTTCATAATGTATCAAACCTTGGCCTTATTATAGCCACTTGAAGTGGAAACAAAGCATGTGAGAGCCTGTGGGAAGTCCGTTACTCAAACCAGAAACTGCGAAATCTCCATTTGCTCAATTAATGGAGGGGTAATTTCATTTTGAGGAATTATTTCCCATTCATGCCCTGTCAACGCCGTGCTAATGGCCACTTCTCACCAGTATCAGGTCATTTTGACTCTTGTTTATTGGACATTTCTTCTCTTTTTTTTTCCTTTTTTTTCTTTTCTCTCCTTCAAGCCCTGGTTTTGATCTGGGTCAAAATGGGGAAGCTGGAAGGATTTCGCCCTCTGAAATTGACCCCAGTGCGAGGCAAGGCCCACACTTGAAAACCAATCGGAGAGCAGCAGAGCATCACAATACAAACTGACCTCTCAATCCTGAGATGGAGAGATGGGCAGACATTTATCGCAGTTTGCAGACAGATAGAGAATGAAATGGAGGATGATAATGGGTATATTAAAAAGAAAAGATCCATGACTGAGTGAAACAAATCGAGAACTATTTGAGTAATACTTGTAAATGGAGGGAAAGATTGAGGGAAAAGGGGTGAAAGAGATGCTATGAGCTGGAGAGTGAGAGAAAGAGAAAAACAGAGAGAAACAGACAGACAGAGTGACAGACAGACCGAGACAGATATAAAAGTGAAAGAGAAGATGCAAATAGAAGTAGATCAAGATGGATGAGAAATTTTCATGGAAAAAGACAGAGATTCAAATGGGAGAAAGAAAATGAGATAAATGGCAGAGAATGGGAGAAGAGAAATTCCACAATACTGAGAAAGAGGAATTGATGTCAAACTTTTACATGTAGAAAAACGGAGAGTGGCAAAAGAAAGATAAATAAGACAGAAGAATAAAGCAACGGAAGAAACAGAGGAAAGATAAATTCAAAAATAATACACAAATTAAGATTTAAACAAACACACAGACAAATTTTGCTATGGATAAAATATATGTAAGAGAGGAGGACAAAAAATGAAAAATATCATAATTATACCAGGTACGCAAGCAAGAAACTAATTAATTTCCACAATATTTTATTCTTCTCCCGATTCCTGGATGAAAGATATTTAGATTATCAGACGATTCCCATCAGGAATCGTTGAATAAATACCTAAAGAGCGGTAGACATCTCAACCTTGACCACGCTAATTCAGAATCGTAAAATGCCTTGTTGAGAATTACAAGAGCACTGGAAATCAAAGAATCTTTTTTACCCCTAATTGATTCATAAATATTCCATTCGCATCTGCTATATAATCATCCCTTTTTAGAATTTCGGATGGTACTTTTTCTCTCGGGAGCGAGGGTAATTTGTTCCTATTAACTCTACTTTTCAGGTGATAGGAATATAAAAGGGAGAAAATATTCAAAAAGTAAGAGAGAGAGAGATTGGATATTTTAAAGTTTAACCCCTTGTATACTAAGCCCGTATATATGCAGAAACATAGAACATCCCTCTTGTCGACCGTTGATTTCACTCATGATTGCATAAACATATAAAGACCTTATATAACTTAAATCATCTGACATTGATCTATCTATCTCATTCACCTTTTAGATGAAAAGAATTTCTTGCAAGCATGCTTGACAATCACGATTCATTCCACTTTGTAAAAAGTTCTCAGTATACAATGGGTAAAAACATCAGAATATTTCATGGCATATTTTCGGTATGCATCATTGTCCAAAATATGTATACACATCATTTTGACCACATAAAACAGATGAACTTAATGTAAATGGACATAAAATAATTACATCTCTGCCTACATACCACTAGTTAATATCTGAATGATTTTTTTATTATAATACATCCTATTGATAAAGTAATTCAAACTCATTTAGAAATAAACTAAGAATACAAACTCATCCCATTCCTAAAGTGAAATCGACACAAGATTTCTTAACCCAACTCCTTAGCTATGTTTATGCCATTTCCGTTATGTTCTTTGCCTTCTCACATTCACACATTTCTCATATGCCCGGATATTTAATTTATTACTTCCATGCAATTGCATAATATATTTTCCTTTGCCACTTTTACCAATCTCAGATGTCCTTTTGCTAAGAATTATATTACACAAATATGTCTTCATATTCATGTATTGAACATTCCATTTGCAGTATGGTACAATTATACATCTGCACCATTTGCTGGCAGAGTGACAAAAGAAGTGTCTACGAAATTTGCATGAAGGCAATTTAGGGCTACATATCGGCATGCATGAATGATTTTTGCTCACGTCCATGAAAAACATAATTTATGACAGCAAAACAAAAATCAAACATTGGTTTTTTATTAGAAATCACAGTTCATACAAACTGTTTGGGATAAAAAGTCTTGAATGAGACCCAGTCATCTTTTAAAGCGAGAGCGAACTGACAAATTCTCTCATTGACTGTGTGTTATAAATAGCTAGTCATAAACTATACATTTTGAGATAACTATCAATATTGAAGTGACTAAAATAGCCTTTAATTCCATTTGTATATAAAAAAAAAAAAATTAGGGAAAAGGAACTTGATTTGCAACTTGTTAACATTTTCATTTAGGTATGAATGCATTGAGTAGCAAGTAAGTGTGTCATCTTTCAAGTGGGTCTGTATTTTAAGACTACACTGCTCAGGATGTTGCATTATGGGTTAGGAATCAGGGCAAAATAGAGTAGTTGAGGACTTGAGGTGGTGCTATACAAGGCTGCGGGTTCGTTTTTGTGGGGGTTGAAGCTGGAGTTCAGAATTAAGAGACTCAGAGATTCAGAGACATCTCTGAAATGTCTCTGAGATGCATGAGACATAGGAAACAATGTCATACATGTAGATATGAACATGTCCATCATCCCGTGACTTCTCATGAGACATTGCAGAGACACATGAGATGTTGCAGAGACCTCAGGAAATGTCTCCGAGGCATCTCCACGACTTGTCTCAAATCCGTCTCAAGTTTGTCTCAAAACCGTTTCATGGCAAGTGAGATACCAACATTTCTTTATATCTAGTCAGTCAAAAATTTTCGATTAAAGTTGAAATACAGTCAATTTGTAATATGGCCCATTACCCAAATTTCTACCGACCATTGCATAACAATGTAATAGTCTCTACCAACAGTCTGGATCACGTAAAGACAACAGGATTGATGTACTTGAAGTTGAAGAACAGTTATCAAGTCTGCTGGTATGCTCATATTCCTCCTACCTACAAAATATTGTGATACTCCAGAATACTTTGACGTCAATTGTAATGCCCTGGGGGTTTTTTTATGCGTGCTCACCGATGCAGCAAGAGAAACCAAAGTTTGAATGCTGGTGGCCCGGAGCACTCTAGTATTGTAGTGCATGGATTGGGTATAGTGAGAGGAGGTGGGCAATAGTAATACTATGACTGAATGGGGAGAACTGTATGAATGAACCGAACCTGGATGCTCACGAAAACTAGTCTCCCTCACAGTCCCTCGTAAAAAAATAGAATCACGACTCTTGAGTGAAAATCATGTATGGAAGCAATCATGGACGCAGAAAGTTTGTCCCTGTCAAGCTAAACCTGGGTAGGAAGAGGTAAAACTCCTGGCGAATGTAAATTGATAGTACCCAATCGGGATTCTTGTTGCAAAGATTTCTTACATAAAAGTTTAACTGTGAACCAATCGGAATGGTTGTTTCAAATCTGCAATTGTTCGTAACTCCTTATGTTTAATACAAGACACTGGAATCCCATCTTTCGTGCTAAACACATTTCTACACAGTAAATTTTTCTTTGATTTATTCAACATAGGCCCTATACTGTAATCGTGGAAATATTCGCGGTACATTACTTTTCACGGATTTCGCGCAAAGATCGTACGGCGCGAATATAAAAACACGTAAATATATGAGCATGCTTTCTTATGCATGCTTTGAATGGGATCAATTGCGTTCGTACGTAAATGCAGCGCGAATTTAAGAACCTGCAAATATGTTTTGAGGCCTCTAAGCGCGAAAAATTAATCACGCGAAAATAATAGCGAATACAGTAGGCTACAACTCACAAGTTGACAGGTTACATGCCAACACATATCATAATTAACTATTAGAATGTGATATTCTTGTTGTAGACTATAGGCCTAAATGTGTAATTTCTTTATGACCGAGTAGGCTCTACTTAGCCAAATCTGCTGCCATAAGATTTCTTTCAAAAATCAAACTTAAAATAGGGTCTGTATTGGTAGAATACTTATCTTTGCTTTTTGTATCTCGCTCTGTACGTTTTCATTTATTCAGCTATGTATTATGAGTACATATTTACAATGTAAGTACAGAACTACACGTACCGTATTATCTGATAAATTACTGATAATTGTGTTGTAACATATGTTCTGTTTACTCTATTGGCGACTTTGAGCCTGCAAACCCTACATTTTCAGAATAATTACAGCTGTTAGTCCACTTCCTTAACTGTTTGACTAAATTAGAATAGAAATTATAGAAAACTTAAATAGACGAATCAATTAGCTGCAAACTAAACAATTATTCTATTTGGTCATATGCATAAATATACCAACTTACTTCAATTCAAGTCATTTCAATATATTGAAACTTAACACCAATTTCGAGGAAATGAGGATGTTTTAATTAATATTCATAGAAGTTCATGGAATACAGAAAAATAGATTCACTGGTGGCTAACAAAATCACAAAGCTCAAACAGTTCCCAACTTATTGTCCCAATTGATTCCCAACTGCATGCAGTCACAGTGTATTCAAATTTACCTAATCTGACACAAACAAATTAGTCATCAATAAAGCGTTGCACATACAGAAATTTTCCACTTTACGCCGATGCTTAGTCAACACCAGAGTTTTGACAATTGCTTTTATTTTTGCCACAATCCAAATTCTCTTTTCTCGGCCACCCATGCCCTCCGTGAGGAACAAATTCCACCGACAACACTTACTGTTTGTATAGACTGCGCCTCCCTGATTTCTGGCCTTTCAAAGTCCAGATAATAACTCCATTTTGTTTCCTCTTTTTTTGTTGATTTGGAAGGAATGGTGTCTCAAATGAATTTGGGTTTTTTGGTTAAAGGGTTTGTCCTGAATTCTGTTTCTTTTTGTTTTTCAGGATTATTGGTTTTCACATTGTGTTCAATATTTGATCATGTGGTAAAAAAAAAGTTCTAATTTTACGATGGGGCTGGAGAACTACACGCAGCAATTAGCTTTCACATAATCACTAACACACAAAAATATCATAATAGCCTACATATTCATTTGTAATTACAAGTACTTAATGATTGTAGTGCTTTTGTTGAATAAAAATCATCCAAGAATTTACTAGCAGCATAAAATATTTGTTTTCAATTCCGTTGTTCTTTTATTCAATGCAATTAAAACAATTAAAAAAAATATTAAAAAACCTGTAGGCCATCCTAAATGAACCTTTAATTCACCAGTGTACACAAATACCTGTACTTTATGTAGGGCCTACGTGTACATGTATGTCTGTGTGTGTTTTATCTAAATCCCTTGGAATTTGACAAGCATGTTAATGAGTCTACAAGAGTCACATGACCTTTGACCTTTGGAGTATAGTATGAAGTTCAGTCTCGGATTTACAGTCCCACGGTGGTATATATTTTCTTCGCAACGTATTAGACAGCTATGTATGACAAAGGGGATTAGACCACAGCAAAGCTATCCTTCGAATGATAAATGAGAAGATTAATTTATCAACATTTGTTCCACGATTTCCCTTCAAAATGTATGTTTATTAGCGACATTGAAATATTTATGGAAATCAAAATCTAATTACATAGTTCAAAAGTCTAACAATTGGTAATCAGCCCCATATACCTTATTTGTACAAAACCATACAATAATTAGGTTTGTATCTGTATCCTCATGAATCCCTCACATGTATTTAATAAGAACAAAAGTAAGAAAAACGTGACAAGACAATAGCCTTTTACGATTCCCCTCTTGACGTTTTTATAAAGAATAGTATCCTAAAAAAACAAAATATAAAGACATAGCTTAATTTAAGCTTTTCAACTCACTACTTAATCAGAACCTTTGCGAGAACGAACAGAAATATGAAATGAACAATCAAAAATGCAGAGCGCAAAAATATTAAAGGGATTTAGTAACTTTCAAAAACAAGTGCAAAAGAGATCGAAATGAATAGAATTGTATTGCTCTGACCGTAAAAAACAAATTACTCATTTACTGCAAGTTTCAGATCAAATGCTAGTCATTTACTACCTTAAAACAGTGAAATTTCAAACGCGGCTAAGGATACGGCCACGCATGATTAATTAATACAAGCTTGCAAGCTTAGCCGCCTGGTAGGCACGGGGACTTGACAACAGGAAATGCGGTGAAAACCATGTGCATTGAAACGCATGGGGTTTTCTAAAACGTCAGGGAACGGGTTAGAAAATTTGAGTATAAAATCATAGATATCTTGAAAGTAAAGCAAGCAAGTAGATTGCAATTTTTAAGGAATACCAGACTGACCTATGTGTTCATAATCATGTTGGCGAAATGAGCTAAATCTAATAAATTGCAATTTGAATATCATTCCATGTTACTGCATCCCTTTAACAATGCTGATTAGCTTCCGGAGAAATCTTGTGTTTGCCAACAGATGGTTGCAAAGAAGTTGGTTGTTAGAATAGTCACACAGTCATATTTCTGTTTATTCTTGGTTCGTTCTGATGCAGGAAAATTTTAAGCCATGTCATCATTCCGTTTATAAAAAAAATGCATTCTTTATTTATTACATTACTTATTCTTTCTGTTATAGTCGTATCTTACTTGCCATGAGACGGATTTGGGACTACTTTGAGACGGTTTCCAATCTTGATGCGAGACGTCTCCGAGACGGGTAAAAAAGTATCAGAGATGTCTCTCTGTGACGGGAAAAAGTGTCAGAGACGTTTCCTCGATGGGAAAAAAAATATATCAGACGTTTCCGCGACGGAAAAAAAGAGTATCAGAGAAGCCTCCGCGAAAGAAAAAAGGTTTCGGAGACAATATTACATATCATGAAAAAATGTAAATAAAAAAACTAAAATGAATACACCTTTTCACTGAAATATCATAATTCATGTATGTTTCTTTCCTGGGGACATATTAACAGGGTATTTTGTCACCTGTTATCAAAAAATAAACAATAATATTTGGAATCCAGATGGCATACATTAGTTGTTGCTACGTTGGGCAATCCTTGGGCAAGCTTTCGAGTTGTCAATAACAACCTTTGATATCAGAGTATGCATGAAATTCTTGAACCGGTCTATTGAAAATGGAACAAGTTCTTGGGAGGGCCTTTAGGGATTTATTGTTACTGGTAAAAAGTAAGAGATTACAAGGAATTGTTTATGAAGATTCACTGGAATTCTTAGAATTAATACCGATCTCTTTCACTATTGTCTTCCTACCCACAAGAAACCTCCAATGTTCTATCATTCTCTCCTTCCACAACCATGGAAATCAACCACAAGGAGTTGGTCAAACCATGGTCACACCAGTTTGAGCATCAGTCCCAAAACACTGTGGATTTCGCAGAATATCCTCGCATCGTCGGACACAGGAGGGTGAAGATTCTTTCACGCAGGATCAATGTAGCAAGTATTCTTACTACAAGGATAACAGACTTTGGCAGCCACCTGATGCGATGCGAGGGCTACAGGAAATGCACACTCGCAAAAACATGCAAAACCAGTTGTGACCACTAACAAAATGACCATATAAACAAAACATGATACACTCCTTCCCAAATAGGAAGACTTTTTTCAGTTTAATTTACATTTTCTCTTTTTTATCTCTCTCATTCTGCCTCGACTGTTTTAAGAAGGAAATTATCAATTATTGTAGGCCTATTACAACCAAGACACAAAACTGTGTTGATGACTTTCAAGGTATGTAGATTTATGTATTATTCTATAACATTTGGCCTGACCTGAATTAGTATGTCATAATGTTAATGACCTGTTAACAATTCACCATCATTATTTGCAACTCGACATCGAAAAGATGTCTCGATGCACCTACTCCAGATTGCTAATTACTAAATCAAGCATGCACTAGGCTTGAATACAGAAACCACCAAACCAGCTCTGCCACAGACCACTATAAGCAAAGCGTATAGATCCTTTAACAAGGCAATAGACTAATTAATGATACTGCTGATTATAGGTGCTGCACACCGCTTTACAAGAAGGCTGTCAAATCATAACAGGAAGGGATAATTATGTAAGTCGCCTTCTAAAACCTTGCTTGCCCTCAGAGCGACGACGATCATCGTGCAGCATGCGTAATTTCGTTTCATAAACTTACATGCATTCCTCAGGAATACACATGTGTGTGTGACTGTGTAGGGTGACTGTGATATCGCTCTCCCCCCCCCCCTCTCTCTCTCTCTCTCTCTTCTTCTCTCCTATTTATTTCCACTGCCTTCTCTTGGCATATCACGAAAGAATGCTGTAAATTATGCAAGTGGTGCTTGCAAGCTTATAATAGGTTAGACTGATAGGTGACGAAATGTGTTGCATAATTGTTACTACCTTACACATGTACTACTGGAATGTAATCACCATCTTCATCTCTAATCAGTTCAATAAACAGGTTGTGAGATAATGTGGAAATACAAATTATTTGTTAATAATGCTACTCATAAATTATATTGTTCAATTATTCATCTATTCAGATGACTGTTAGAGAATACTCTTGGGTAAATGTCACAATATAAATGTAGTTCGATGCACACTCACAATATTTCACAAAAGTTTGGCTGGTCTTCAATTATACAGGTTTAATTTAATGCAAATGTAGGCTGCGTGATTTATCTATGGAAATACAAATGAGCATTTTGTCAACCATACTATTCATGAATATTAATTGATCAATGATTTATCTATTTCATCTGAAAGCTAAGAAATACTCTTGGCAATATGTCATGATAGACGTAAATGTCATTTCTTGCATACTCAAGATAATTTGAAAAATATTTGGCGTGAATCTTCTACAATGTCCCTACAAACCTCTCATTTTCTACTTTAAAAAAAAAAAAAAAAATCAGCTTCCTTAAAGTTTAATGAATTGTATAGTGTGAAAATATTTCTCTCGCATCTTTTGTAATGATATCCAGTGTCATCATGTAGCCTACATCCCTTGATCGTTAAGAATTTAGTGTAGGGCTATGACATTCTGTGTTTGTTTGCCATGAATTCAAATGCATTCAATATGTTCTCTAAGTTTCGAAAGAGTATTTCTCTGGCTAGCCACGTCTCTCTCTCTCTCTCTCTCTCTCTCTCTCTCTCTCTCCTTCTCTCTCTCTCTTTCTCTCCTTTTCTCTTTCTCTATATCTCTTGCTCTTAATTTTTATCTCATGCTACAAATATCCCTCTCTTTCTCTCCGTCTATCTCTCTCCCTCTCTCCAGTCTCCCTCATGGAGTTGACATGATGACTATCAGGTCCCAAATGTCATCTACAGAGCTACCCAGAGGTGACTAAGATGTTGACCTTTACTTGACCTTAAAGTTTTTATCAACTTTAGTAGTCTACGCCTCAGACATTGTATCACCTTGAGCGTTAGCATTACAAGTTAGTAACCGTTTATTTTAATTTGGGGTAAGGAATGAGAGAAAAGAAATCCAACCTGAGCTTGCTTTGTAAAACGAAATTCATTATAATGCATTGTGCATGCTAGTTATAAGTTCATGTAGGCCTATGTCTTAGAAAAATATTAATAATCCAATAAATCCCAATTAAATATTGGACACATCAAGCTATAGACCGATTCTTTTTTGCCATATTGATTAAAAACAAGCCTACAAACTTTCATATTTGAATGATATACAGTCTGCTTTTTGTATTGGTGTACTTGTTTCTCTTTGCCAGAATGAGCTCAAGTAAGACCTTTGACACTTTAAAAAACAAATATGTTTCTCTTGAGTCAAACTTGAACTACATGTAGGCCTACATTTTTTTTTTCAGAAAGCTTTTGAGATACATAGTATATTTTGGGACTGTATCAATGATTTATCATAAACCTTAAGAATATGAAGTGCAGTTCTGTCAGGATTAGTATGATGGTGATATTGAAACATGAATTACTAAAAAAATATAGGCCTAGGCTAGCGACTTCATTTTACATAAAGGTGAATATTTAAACAACAAAATGATATTTAGTTGACATTCCATTATTATGAATGCTATTTTTATATTGTCATACTAGAGTACCTTAATTGTTTTATAATCTTTTCTATGATCATAAACTGCATAGGGGGCCTATATACATTGTAGTCATATCTGTCACATATATATGCCTCTTGAATTGAATCAAATAACAGAACATAAGAAAAGTTATTGAAGGCGTTACAATAAATACACATACATGTACTAGTAGTACATTGCAGGTCCCTTGTAGTATATCCTACACAATGTTTATATTTATAGACTGCCGGTGTAGTCTTTAGGAACCTTTTACACAGTCTATTGCTTTGCTTTGCCACATTTCAATAGAAGAGTTGATCAAACAATGAAGAAATGACAATACACTGCAACTAGCCTTGAATTCATGCCTTATTACATAGTCTGCAACTGTGCGCTTATTTTATGTTCACTTATCAAACAACATGCCAAAGTAGTCTCTTATCAAGATAAATATCATAAGTGAGTTTGTATTGTATGATTAGATTGTTACAGATGTACTGTATATAAATTTAACATTTTTTATGTCTAAGGACTGATCTTTTCACCTGTTTCTGGCCAAGTCGTAAAAGTCACAAGCTAAAGAAAGAGAGAGCTGAGCTGACCCTTCGCTGACCACCAGTGCATTCATAGTCTTTTTCCAGGATGTTGCCATATTTTTATTGAAATATGAGCTGAATAAGGAATTATAAATCCGCTTTTATCAATTAGGTATGGGACAACTAAATCTCAATTTACAGAATTTTTTCTGAGATTTGTGTTAGTTACAAAATTGAAATTTTGCTCTTTTTTTTTTTTTCTGTAGGGGGTGTCTTTATCAATACTTCAATGAAAATATCTTATATCGTTAGGCCTACTATCTGCTTTCATACATCTTCACAAATCATTGCTGATGCTTTATAGACCTATACAAATGCTTGCTGAAGGTTCATCTCTCCTAGCAACAACACACATCTCAGCCACCTCACACACCGGGAAAGGCCGAAAGGCCGAAACAAATATTACATCGCTGCAAAAGGCAAGTCAGTGGTCAGTTCTGGGTCGGTTTAACGGTGTATCAGCGGCAACCATTGAGAGAAAAGAAGAAGAAGCAGGGAAGTGAACTGGAAGGGGGCATCCATTAATTTCAATGCATCCTGAAAATGGTCTATTATGAGACGATCCACTCTATTCTCCAGCTCACCCTGTCTTATCATTCTCCGTGTGCAGTCAAGCGTATCCAGTCCAATGACACACTGGACTATCAAGCTGGGTAACAAAGGCAGACACACTAACACACACAAACACACACACTCAGTATGGGGATGGATGGGGCTGTTCGGGCTATGTAGGTGTCACTATACATAGTCAAAGGGTGGCTCAGAAACGTCCCTACAATAGCCTTAGAAGAGGATCTTTCAAGTGTTCGATTGTCCGTATTGAATAGGCGCTATAAACATTCCAAGTCTAGCTACATATGTACACCGTTTGTATTCAGCAGGCTCGCTCAGGTATTCATTCACAGGCAGGGAGCTTGGGCTATTGATTGAAATGATAGAGAGACGGATAGAGAAGACCGAGGTGAAATGGGTAATTGGATGTGAGATGACTTCTAAACAGATACAGGCACTTGGTTTCTGTTTTGTCGTTAAAGATTGCACATTAAAAGAAAACCAATCATTTCAATTCTAATGGGGGTTTTCCCTTATTTGTTTTGAGTTATGATTTATACCAATGTAAGATTTATGATCATAGACGGTGCTGCACTAGCTTTCGAAAGCTAGACAAATAATGTAGCTAGGTGCGAGGTGGATCAAGGGGATAAAAACCCAAATCAGTCTCTACACCTGGGTGGAGAAAATCAAAATGCTTTAAACATGCCTTGTTTACTTTTATCATCAAACCCCAAACTATGTACACAAATAATAAAAAATTATGTATTTATAAATAATATTTGCTGGATTTATACTTTTGAAATATTGAATCAGACCATTTATCATGCAACTACAAAATTACATGAATCTCTTTCAATATCTTGAAGCGGCATATAAAGAATCATTTGTTATATTACACATCAATAATTAATTTAATAACATACGCTCGCGCGTAACTTAAAAGACCTCATTTGAATCAGACTTACACAGGAATAACTAAGCGGGACTGATGACCTCTCTGAGAACTCTGTAAATATGTACATCAAATGAGAACATATTATTACCACTCAAATTGTATAGAGTAGCTGTCTAATCCTAAAATTGCCCAATTACGTCTGTTCTTCATGGTCATTCTGCATTATCCGATATAGACTGTGTTTGGATAATACGATAGAGAATTGAATGGCAATGATGTTGAAGTCATTATAGAAATTTGTAGCGATTTTGATTGGTATCGGTACAAATTTAATCTCTCTTTGCAAAGATGAAAAAGGCCCAACAAATTGGAACGCATGATGATAAAAAAATATATATATTAATGATTTTGTTATTAAACCCAATTGCATAATATGACAGAAAACTGAATGAAAGATAACATTAAAGTCACTGATGAAATTTGAATGACTTTATTGGTTATCAGCGCAAAATTATTAGAGATCGCCTACTTCTTTTCTTTTCTTTTTCTCTTTCTTTTTTAATTCTCCAATTGCCGAGAAATGCATGTATATTCACCCATGTAAGAGGCCATACAATTGAGTCTGACACCATAACTTCAGTAAAGAATTAAAAATCAAAGTTGATTAAACAAAGTTATTCATGGAATTTCTATTTTTTTTAATGACAGGCATTGGTGCAAACTTGATAGAGATTGGCCACTTTCTTTTTCAATTCTATTTCGGGGGAGTATCGTCCGGTTGTAGAGAAATGGATCTCTATTCATAAGGGGGCAAGTAAAGGTGAATTCAATCAGGAAATAATCATATTCATCACAGTATGAGAGAAATTGGACAACATGAATGGAATGGGTGATTCATCCTCATTCCATTCCAAGGTTTTCCAACCCCCTCCCCCCCCCCAACTCTCAAATATCACCTAAACGGGAAATGAATACAGGGTACATGTACTGTAATTTGGTATTCTCTAGTCAAGAAATGTACAGAAATTATGAACTAAATGTATGACCAAATGTGTAAATGCAGACTAAGTAACTTGAACACATCAGAATAAACATTTTCATTCACTATTCAAAACAATGACTGATTAATACAATTTATTCAAAGAACAAAAATGACCCTCAAAGGAGATTTTGATGGTTAGCACACCCACACAATCCCCCCCCCCACCCTCCTCCCCAGCTCATTTTTTGCCATGCTTTTTATATATCTTGAAAATGTTAAAAGAGAGACAATTTTTTTATTTCATATTTTTATATTTCATTAGTAAGACTAATCAAAAAGGAAAAAAGAAATGAAACAATTTGAAATACCGGGAGAGTGATTCTGAGATAAAGATCACATATTAGAATACAATCCTTTATCCTTCCAAAACCCTCCTTATAAACACCCAATACCGAATAGCAATGTTTTTTCAATTTTTAAACACGTTTTTCAAGCTTTGATTCAATTATTACATCAGATTCTGAACTATTTACCTGATTAGTTGCCCCTCAACTCTAACACAAATACAACAAATTGTTGTGTGCCTGCCCAGCCCATTCATATGTAATTGTATTAATATATTCATTGCTTTTGAAAGGGCACAATACATCAGGCTGTATCTATTCATACATTTCAATGTCAATGACAGACACAACAGACTAATCATTACTCTAACACACTGGGAGTGCTTTCACATACGGGATAAACTGTCACGATTGCAATTATATTTAGGAAACAGGCCAATTTATAAAATATTCACCAACCTTTAAATTCTAAGGAAAGAGGTGGTCCTACATGTATTCAAACAAGCTCATTGAAGAAATAACTACAATATTTGGAATCCATTAGTTGTTGTTATGTCAGGTAAACGTATCACTTTTAAAGGTCTGAGAATATATAGTAAAACTGGCATATTTTGACCAAGTGAGAGGAAACTAGAAGCAAGCTATGATGAAAGCGAAAATGATGATTAAAATCACGATCTCATTTCTTGTGTGAACAGCTTAACCTCTAAAATACGATTTACGACGCGGAGCTTATGCGACCCCTTACATGTACGTGTACTACATACTGTCCAAAATGCTGACATACCACAGTCACGCTCTTTACGTAAACTTCTTGTAAAAGATATTTACATTCATCACATTATCTATGTTTGATTAACAGGTACGCAGTTATACAGAACTCAGAATCACAATTTAATGATCGTAGTGTCTTTCTCGTGTAAAAGATGAGTGAATGCCAGTCGCCGGAATAGTAATTGTCTGTGCAATGATTTTATTGTTGTATGAAAACGTTCTTTCACACTGGACTTTATTGTATAGATTTCATCTGTGCCATACAGGTGTGCTAAAACAGATTTGTAAACTAACACCAGCCTTTAAGTTCGTGTATCTGTGTACATGTATATATTCAAACCAGTTTAATGGGTCTTTTGTTTAATTACATATTCCAGTTTCAATAGCACAATTTGACGACCAATCTAATTCTTATCTTGTTCCCTTTTGAACGCTCTAACACATATTTTAAACAGAACAGAGGGTGGAGATTGGAATAAATTTCACTTTAATAAAACAGTAACCAAAACAAATGTATAAACTGAATCACAGTGCTGGACAGCATCAGAAAACTTGTAGCTAATCAGTATCAGCACAAGTAGTAAAAGTACAATCGGAGTAGTAGTTGTTGAAGTTAGTTAATGTTAAGTTTTGGTTAACATACACGTACAATGTAAAACAAATAGCAAGCATAGAAAAGGTAGAAAAGACGATAAAACTAGTACAATATTCAGCAAAGGCAGAAGTAAATAATGAATGTACCATAGTAGAAGATAAGGAATTTGATAGTTTCAGTATCTTTGTGACAAATTTTCTTTTTTTTTTGCAACCAATGCACACACAAATCTGCCACTGTAACTTTCTCCCACCATAACCAAACAAAAAATAAATTTCATTACTCGTTTAGAGTCATGAAAAACATCGCCAGACACCAAGCACATACAGTAAAGGAAAACAAACATGGAATTTGAATTCAACAAATGGTAAAGATCATCTCCATGTCCACCAAGTTTACACAAGATAAGAAAAAAAAACGAGGGTAAAAAAAAAAGTTTACACAAGATTGAAATGATAGAGTACTATGACAGCCTGATAATATTGACTAGATCAATGTTCACACAATATTATGATCGGTAAAATGTGAAGTCAAAAGCCTTTCATAGTCTGGATGACGTCAATGCTCTTTCCGAAAGAATAACTTTGAATATTCAGAGAGAGAGAGAGAGAGAGTACAATTCCTTCTTAATAGGTGAAAGAGAACAGATCATAATTATACACAGGGCTCCTAACAAACTTTTTTGATGGAGGGGTTTTGATTTTGTGTGTCTAAGGCCCATTTAAATTCATAATAATTTAGAGGGTCCATAGTTCAACTTTGGGCGCCCATGTGTAATGGCGCCTGGCCATGTTGAGCCTAATTACACAATATATGGATGGGACTTCAACTTTGTTGGAATTACAATTTAAATGATAATATTTTATGATTAAGAATATATTGCATTCATAGACATTTTAAAACTGGAAATATTCATAGTGAGATAATTTTTCTGCATCTTGTGCAAGAGGAGCACACAGAAACTTTTCCCCCAACCAATGTTACGAATCATAAATAGCCACACTAAATGCCAATTTGGACAACATTCAAAAATTTATCTTTTCAATCTCTTGGTCCAAGGCACAAAAACGTCCACTTTTACAGTATACTCATTATATACCCTATCACTAATCACCTAGCGAAAAAGTAGGCACGGTTGAATAATATATATTGCGACAAAAAAATCAATATATTCCTTTCATTACCACCAACACGTGTGTTTGTAGGCAAAGGGGATATATGCGAATAGAACTAGTATATATCATGGCCATAAAATGCAATGAATTAAGATCTAATCAATATTTGCTTCATGGCTTTATAAAAAGAGATTGTTGTATATATGGTGTAAGGACAGTGAACAGTTGCACGTACACATAGCTTCTGCGTCCGTGTAGGCCTTTTAATCGGTGGATTGGTTCATGTGATAAATTTATGGCACAATTCTGTTTAAGTGGACAGTGGTTTTGTGTTTATGAATGAATGCAGTTCAATTATGATTTATATCATACTCCTTTCCTTCTTGTGAAAAAATTTGTTTTATCAACACTTGTAATAAGTGGGTCATATATACCAAAAAATACAATCAAATTAAGTAGATAACGTGACAAATTTATGGCACAATTCTATGGACAGGGGTTTTGTGTTTATGAATAAATGCAATTATATGGTTTTATAATAATACACCTTCCCTTCTTTTAGATGAAAGCTATTTCTTAGATATGACAAGTGGGTCATCAAATTAAGTAGAAATAGAAAGAAAATGTTAAAGTCAGAGAAAGTGGATATAAAGGGGTGGAGAGAGGTGTACAATTTGCGATGTTTATGAATGAACTTCATTCTATTATAAGATTTTACAATATTTACCAGTTTCTCTCTACTAAATTAAATTAATTTCAAAGGCACACGACAAGTGGGTAGACATAAACAAGAAAGTAGAAGAAGAAAAGAGCAGAGGAAGGGGATATGAAAGGGGAGAGAAGGTGGATGGGGAGGTGTACAATACTTCAAAATCTTTCACTACCAAAGCCTGACAAATCTCAATTGCTCTTTTTCCATAAATGATGAATATAATTAAATTAAACACCAATTAAATTTTCCAATATTTGAAATAACTACAAGTTTTATTGTATCAATTATGAATACAATGTATTCTTAAATCTCAGCCTGCAATAGTCGATGTTTGACACTATGATGCAAGTTAACTACACAATTTTGTATACTGGTGCTAGATGACTTGAAATACATCAATAATGTTTGAAGAGTAATTTCAGTATTCATCTCTTTCACATTACCATTTTCAAATTATAATATAATTATAATATTATCATATTATCATATCATCATTACCATTTTATATTATCATTTCTCACGGGAGACAAATCTACTTTTTTGTAATTACTTTAAATAAACGTAGGCATGCAAGGCTTTAATGATTTGGAAGCTTTACATTTAATCTCAAACATTTATTGTTTTTGCTCCAAATTCTTTAAATGCTCCAAATTTTATTGTCCGAAATGGATATTCTTTTTGCCCCTTTTCTTGTGGGCCCAGTGGCCGCTGAGCAGCACCAGATGGGGGTTACTCTATCCCCCTCTTGTTGAACGTCAAACAGGGAAGCAGCAACTACAATTTTTTAACATCTTTTCCTCCCGATTAAGAGGTGGACACTCTATCCACTGATCCAACACATCGGTTTTTGTTGCTTACAAGTGCATCCTTTACTTTCCTATTCCTTTCTCCACATATTATGATATATTTTCTTAGCATCTTTATACTATTGAGTTTTATATTTTGAATACAAATGTAATTGATTATTACCGTTTACAATTATATTCACACATTTGGCAAGCTGTCAAAACATTTCATTGTCCACTTATGTCGTCTGGCAAGCCATGTTTAGTAAACAATGTTTACAAACCATTTGAAAATTATACATCCATACTTTAAATGGCCTCCGTGAAAGAAAACATTACAGCAGAGATTCATAATTTGTCAGTTCAGACAATATACAAAACATGCCATATTTATCTTCAATATTAATTGATTTAATTAAACTAATATTTGTATTTTCTTTTTCTGAGGACAAAATATGTCTCATTCCTTGTATTAGGACTCAAAATATTGCTTTACATTTACATACAATCAATATATTTAAACAGATCAGACGCCAAAACATCAGACGATTTGACAACCCTGATTTATATCTAATTGTATATAGAGCAGAGAAATACAGGTCAGTATTCACGTCTTTGTTTTGAAATGATACCTGCATAAAAGAAATGAGCGAAATATAATACAATCATTATAATACTAGAGCATCTAGGGCCTTTCTACATGAAATATGCAGGGGGGGGGAACAAAACAGATAATGAGTGGCATTTCTTTATATATTCCACTCTGAAATATATATATGGTTCTAACTTCTACATTTGTAGATTATAGACATATTCATTTGTACTAATTCAATTGTAGATATTGTATTCACAGAATAATAATCACTTCAGAAATAAATGATCAAGAACAGCACATGACATAATACTCCTAAACCCTGTGAGGAATAATTTGAAAGCATTCAAGATTCAATAGAGAGAACATAATGGACGTTTCCCCCCATACAATCTTGATGCATGCCACTTACACTGTCAGTAAGCATTGTGAGTCAGATTGTATCGCCACAAACACCAAAGCATATGAATGGGACTTACCACAAAGACTCTGTCAGCTTGGCTGTATGCTGTAAGAAATCCTGTCGATTGCGTGTCCCTGCGAGAAGCAGTATTTAATAGTCCAGAGTGCTTAGCAAAACAGAGCGGCAGTAATTGACAGCAAACACACATTAAACACCACAATCTCTACGACTCTCTCTCTCCTGTCCCCTACACACACGTAAACCCCCAGCAAGGCAGCAGTCGTCTTTGCCCCCACAATCTCGGGCAGAAGACAAGCGTAGTATATCCCTCTTGTTCCTGACTCGCAGTGAGGCACTGACAAGCCCAATCCGTCCCACAGACAGTTCCCCTGTATAGCCCAAATCACTACAAGGAGGGGGGCGAAGTTACACCAATTACCCCCAATTATCAGATCATCCTCGGACCCTAAGACCCCCTGGAACACTCCTCCCAAACATGCATGCCTCTGAACGTATCCATAATCCACTGTGGAAGCTTAGCGCTAGCTAATCATTTCAGGGGAGAGAGCGAGAGTTACTTATCAATATACAAGTGTGTATGTATTCATGTCTTGCTAGACTTCGATAGATAAATGACATGCAACAATTACTTGGCTTTAGTGTATATAGCCAGGGCAATACTAGAACTATCACACAACACACTCTGCCAGAATAGAGCACTGTGTAAATTGGCCTACTGTGTTGTGCACACACAATACAAATAGGGTCAGCGTATGTATAATAGCACAGAAGAAGGCAATCTGCTCTTGTTGTGTGTAGGTGTGTGTGTCTGAGAAATGTGTGTGGACATCGATTGCATGTGCTATCACTTTGTGTATAGCTTTATTTTTGTCCTCTCTCTGTCTTTTTTTCCCCCCTCTTGCTCTCTCTCAACCTCTCTCTCTTTCTCTATCTCTCTCAGTCTGTCTCTGAAGAGGTGTATAGTCAAAAATATGTCTTCTTTTACTCACTTCTTGATTTTGAGTGGGTGTGTGTGTCTCTCTTTCTCTATCTCTATCTGTACCTCTGTCTCTGTCCTTCTCTATGACATATTTTGTGTTCTCTTTCTTTTTCTCCTTCTTCCATCCTAAATCTATTTTTTTGCTATCTCTCTCTCTCTCTCTCCATCTCTCTTTCTCTCTCCCCATTTCATTTATACTTTCTTGCTTTAATCATAGATGTCTCCCTCTCTTTCTCTTTCCATCATCTCCTACTAGTATTTCTCTTCCAGGCTTTATCTCCTTTTCTCTTTTACGTAGAAGGTTTGTGCCAAGACCAGACAGTATGCACAAATATCTGAAATGATCATACTATCCAAAGTCATTTTTTGCAAACGACACTTTTGTTACCACCACCAAAGTGGGCAAATTGCATGTTAGACTGGTCCAACATGGGCGACAGGGGTAGACTAGAAGAGGACGTCCTAGAGGGACCATTTAAAATCAGCACAAATTACATTCCATGCAATCAAGTGCACAATATTTTTAAGTCTGTCATGTGATGAACTTCAGAAACCATCTAATCATCTACAAATTAGTAGCAAAGTTTTCTGGAGTACAAACCGAAAAAGAATCTACTTTTCCTATTTATTAAAAAATATACCAGCCTAATCCCCTAACCTCTCTTGGACAAATATTTTTACTTCAAATTACACACCACTGTCAAGATAATCTCTTAAGAGGATTATTAATGGATCATTGATCCCTCAAATATCAACTGACTCGATTCCCCTCCAAACAATAATGTATCAGTCCGAGCAAGTGTTGAATTACCAGTAGCAGGCAAGCAAGGAACAAAGCCCTCATGAATATGCATGAGACAAAGGTTGTTCCAATTTGTGTATGAAAAGGGGTGTCTTAACCCCCTCAGAGCCCTCAACTCCACTCAAGCTCTTTCAACATGCTGTTAGTGTCCAACACACAAATTACATTTCAAAAGCATGACCTTTCAAAAGTGAATAAGCGCAAATCAACTCGCACACACACAATTATACACAGCGGAAATCAGTTCTGTGTGTAGATTAAGGAAATGTATGCGCAAGTAGTGATATACACAGAATCAACATTGTTATTGAAGTGTTTGGTGGATTATTCAAGCGTTGCCCTCACAATAAACATCATATAAAAGACACCATTTTCTACACGATCTGGAATGGAAGGAGACATACAGCACTGTATGCAAATTAAATACACTAAACTGACAATCTGAAAGCAAGTCCAATTTGTAACAAATTGGTGTTTTCGTTGAGCTGTATACTCGTAATTAAAGGGCAATGCTTTAGGGGCAAATGACATCAAACATCAGTGGCAAACGCTAATTGGATCGTAAACCCTTTAAATGTATTCTGTTAGGGTTTTCTGATTGTTTTTATGAATTGGAATAGGCAGGACTGAATCTTAATTTTTTTAGCACAACAATAGTTTCTTGTACATATTCACAATCTCAATGATTTTTTTTAATTACCATAAACTATTAATATTATCATATCTAACAAATGTATCATAATGAATCAGTATCCATGCCAACATCTTTTGCCTCGATGCCGCACTGCATAGGCCTACGCCATATATTTTCACTATTTTGCTTCAAGATGGGGAATTCGTGAGAGTAGGCCTATATTTTCGCAAAGTGATTGAATTTGCATTCACTTTATACAGAAATATCAGGAAGAGAAAATTTGCGTGTTCAGTAAGGTTTTCGCGAAATTTACGAAAATAAAACCACTGCGAACTATTCAGTGTACACAGAATAAGGGATTTAAGACTTGGGGGGGGGGGCTCCACCCCCCCCCCCCCCCGATATCTTTTATTTCTAGATAAAAATATGCAGACCCAACTCATAATTGTGATATATGTTTATATGATCATGGTTGTTGATAGATGATTGGAATATGTACATACATATCAGATCCTAGCTACTGGATACACCTTCCCATTAAGCCCCCCCCCCCTCCCCCACCAAAAATAAATGTTTTCTTTGCGTAACGGGTAACAGAAAATTAGGTAGGTAAGTTGGGATCTTCTTTTTTGTTCATCATGCAAAGCTATCTATGAAGATATTATCCTGAAAGTTTCCTCCCAATCGTGCCTATAAAGTTGTTTCATATTAAGAAGAAAATATAGCCAGTGTCCCGAGGACCCCAACTTCTGACAAAACATATTCTCATGGTAATAATATGCACATTTATCATGATTTTCAGATTTCATTTTTCAAGTAACATGTGTCATATCACATTCTCTTTCATTCTATCTCAAAGTAAACACAAACTTTGAAAGACTGTATTTTCAAACTTACAAAAACAACACCCCCACTTTAAGCCAAAAAAGATTATATGCTTACTATCTTATTACATATACCAGCATAAGCATCAAAATTAATGTTCGTCTACTTTGCTAGGACCAAGTCTTTTGATTACAACTCGGGTGTTAAAGGGGAAGTTCACCCTGGAATTTTATTGGTTTTAACAAATGCAGAACAATAAAAGAAAAATATGAAGAAAAGTTTTAAGAAAATCGACCGAAAAATAGCAAAGTTATGAATATGTAAAGTTTTGATTCTATAACGTCACATGCGAGCAGCTCTCCCATTGTGTTGTGTATGTAAATTCCATAAATTTGTCTTTTTTCATGGTTCTTGATAAAGGAAAGAGTCAATTTGATAGAGGCATGTATATGAACATGTTTGATGATATATCGACCGCACAGATGACATAATTAATTTTCTTTTGAAAAAAAATGACACTTTATGGAAGTTACACTACATAACACATAAGAGAACCGCTCGCACGTGACGTCACAGAATCAAAACTTTGAATATTCATAACTTCATTATTTGTTGGTCGATTTTCTCCAAACCTTCACTCATATTTTTTTTTTTTTTTTTCTGCATTTTCTAAAACCAATTTAAACCCAGGGTGAACTTCCCCTTTAAAAACGAGACCTCAATTCAATCACGAAACTGGGCACCATCATAATTATATTATTACACTCTTTATCAGGGCATTGACAATAAGAAATATTCATAAACATTATTATAAAAAAGCAAGATATATTTCAAAATGCGCTCAAGGAGGACACCTGCTTAGTGTAACTTTATATCATGGAATTGCCCAAGCGTAAAAAATGGAGGCTGACCTCGCCTCCGACTGGTCAGTTCAGTCAGTCCACAAGCGTCTGATAGGAGCACTATTTATTAATTTCATATTCATGATTTAGAAGGTCACACATATAGTTTTATGAATGAAATTTCACGACACCTGCAGCTTCAGAAAGAGAAAAGGAGACATCACATTGTTACAACTGAAAAATTATAAAATATGTGACATAAAACAAATTTCTTAATTTTTTAAAGCTGGGATATGTTTGGTAAATCTAGAAATATATTCTTTCAAGTTTTGAATTGACTTTGGGATAGAATGAAAGATTATATGATAAAACATAAAACACTTGTCAAAGTGATCTAAAAAATCATTACTGGTATTGGATTATCATTAGAATGTCTTATATCAAAAGTGGATGTCCAGGCAAATTAGCTTTTACATTCTGAATTTGAACGTTTCAAGTCCGTCTGTATCCACGTTTTCATCTATTTCTTTTATTTTATATACTTTTTACCTTTCAATTGGTCATATTTAACGATTATATAATAACATATCTGATCGTAAATTATGTATATATTACAGCTAATTTGCCAGGACCCCAACTTTTGATACATAAAAGGGATTTTTATAGTAATATTATACACATTTATTATGATTGTTTAGATCTCATTCTCAAGTATGTACATATATATGTACATATTATATATTATATATATATATAATATGTATTTCATAATAATAATCTTTCATTCCGTCTCAAAGTAAATTCAAAATTTGAAAGATTATATTCATTTACCAAAACTATACCACAGAGATAAGGTTACAAAACAGTAGTTTGTCTCTTTTTCCCCTTCTAGGGCCTTTTGCACCTTATAGAGGCATTTCATTTAGCAGGGCTTGCCAAAGACCTGGGTCTTGTAACATAAGAAGTTACAATTAATTGCAAATCAACCCAATTAGGATTCTTGTTGCACAGACTTCATTGTATAAAGTCTGACCGTCAACCAATCAGAATGGTTGCTTCAAATTTGCAAAATAACTCTTTACATGTTACAGAGCACTGGATCCATGTTTTCCCCTGGCCCCAGCCCCAGACACAATTACGAATTTTAAACTCATTAGCCCGTATTCTCAAAAGCCACCTAACTTTGAGCCAAGCTTAAATCTGTGGTTTAACTATGGCTTGCTAAAAGGGAATCAATCTCGAAAAGTAGATGTTCAATTCATCATAATTTTTGGTAGTGAAACTTTTAAAAACTGCTTGGGAATAAGTACAAAAGATTCCCTTACAATTAAAACATGATTCCAGAATTCAGTGAAGGTGATAGGAACATGCAACATACACAGATTGATTCCCTGTTTTAGCAGGCCATAGTTAAACCACAGATTTAAGCTAGGCTTAAAGTTAGGCAGCTTTTGAGAATACGGGCCATTATAAACTTATTGAATTTTTGTTTTAACAGAAAATATTATATTTTTCTTTTCTTTTGTTTTGTTTTTAAAAGGGCTCAACACCAATGGGTGCCACATAAGCTTCATTTTTTTTTTTAAATCCAGACAAATAAAATCAGGCCTCCAATGGAAAAGTTTAGCATGAAGCTCTGCCTCATTACACTCAAGTGAAGGCTCAAAACAGCTCCCTCTATGTGATCAAAGTGTATAGTCATTAATGTCCTAATCATTGTTATTGCACACTGATGTCGCTGTAATTGACAGATCATCAGATGCTCAAGTTTTCTACTAAATATTTGATAAAACAAAGAGATTTGCTATGTTTTTAATGATGCCCTACAGCTTTGCAATTTAATTTTCACAGCCAGACAGTAAAGCAGGGACAAGCAACCTTTTCGAATGATGTGAATATTAAAGCTGGTGTATAGTTTTGGGAGAAGGAAAAATCTAATATGGATTCAGAGTTAGATAATATGAAAAATTGAATCCTATAACTATAATAAAGAAAATGATATTACTTGAAATCTTGTTTTAGTGTCTTTATTTCACAATATAAGTATAAAACGTTGAAAGTCGGGGACCCGATACCTTTCAGCATTCACTCAGCGTTCACATGGAAAACCAATGGGGATTCTCTTGTGTGGGTGATACACACAGATCGTTATGCACCGTTCATGCGATAACCTCCGGTGAGCGGGCAAGGCAGCAAAGGTTTAAAACAACCGTTATATTATGTTTCTTTTAGACATTTTCACTGAAATTCACCGGAAATCGTGAAAGGAATATCACAAGATCTGTCACACATATATTTTACTGCAATGTGGACAAACTGAGACTATATTTGATCGGTTTTATACCGATTCCTTTTTTGTTACCAAAACTATACACCAGGTTTTATAATAATAATAATATTCTGGATTTATATAATGCCTAATACATAGTTAGACTACATCTCTAAGCGCTTAACAGATATATTATTACCCTGGTCATTGGATTCAGGCTTGCCCACACACAAAGTTGAATCTAACAGTCAGCTTTCTTATGCAGTAACATATCAATTCTAGTTGTAAACTTAAGAGATAAAGGGCGCTACCATTCTACTCAAAGCGAATGCGCCCATTGACTTTTTTTGTTTTTGGACAGTTTTTCACTTTATTTTCTTTATTGTGGCGAGCAACTACCTTTTCAAAGAAATGTTCAACTTGAATAAGTACGCTAAGAGTCTGAATTTTTTCAAAAATAGGAATAACTTATTGCAAAGAAAAAAAAAAGTCCTGTCACTTGTGTCAATTCGAAAGCCTAGTCAGATCAAATTCCTGTACAATATGGTATATTTTGCTCTCAAAATAGCTCATGCGCTGCATAGTTTTGATCCTCGATGCCGCATCATACTATTATAGCTTATTGTTCACAGGGCAATTAAAAGCTTGAATTCTCAGCTTTCCGGAGATGGTACATTCATTTTAATTGATTAAAAAAAAGTCTAACACTTTGAACATAATCATAAGAGGTTCTTTCCTCGACTAGTCAATATTTACGCTTATCATATCGCATAGAAACATGTGAACGGCGTCTTCACAAGACTTGTGACAAGTTCACAATCTATGTCATTGTTTTGAGCATCAATTTATATGAATTGCATATTCTGATTACAACTTCAGCACAAAAATGTTATAAGCTTGCCCAAATGTGTATTTCCTCCATCTGGTCTGGAGAATCTATTAACTAACAACATGATAAAAGTTCATCAATTTCTTTCATCTCCACGAGTAGATTGCTCAACCAAACGGACAATACCATTACACTGCAGGGAAGTCTTCGTACGCGAGTTTTTGTGAGCTAATTTATTATTGCAGCCAGCTGTATAGATTTCTGCGCTTCTCAGCTGTATTTCCAACGTCGCTTTGTTGCGTCTGGCCTCTTAGATAATGGACGCGCCTTGTTTAATTACGATTTAATGCCGCACATTGGTATACGTTAGCTTTACATTTTACATAGAGTAGAATTGATATGAATCTAAAAACGACTGTTGCATGCGACACTTGCATCATTTGCAAAAAATTTGTGTGTCACCTGGAAACTCTACTTAATTCCTATTAAAATGATTTAAATTAAATTCCCTTTGGTCCCTATATTTGAATACTTAAAAACAATTCACAGATATGAAATAACAACAATAAAATTTCATGACTAGCGATTTAAAGAAGGTCTGGAGTGTATAAAAGAGATACATTATTTACAACACTAGTTTCTAAATTGATGGGATTTATTTTTGTATATTTTAATGATGCGCTTTTTATTGCTCAATTAATGGAATACAGATAACCCTTTTTTAATGTATAGCGTAGCATCAACCCCACGCTTGACAGATATAATTTCATTTCATATCATTTCATTTATTTATAAAGTCCAAAGTGTAACAGTGGAAAATTGGTTTGTTTGCATGTAAATTTTTTTAGCTTTTCCCCCTGATCTACCTCGCACGCTATTTGACTAGTTCGAGCTAGACCACCTCAAGCGACCTATGGACCCAAATATACAAACAGTATGAAACCAGAGGTTTTCTTTACTTAACAATGACTTAAATTTCAATCATCCCCATTTTATTGTAAACCAACAGATCAGTGATATGTATGCTATACGTGATAATTAATATGAATATATATTGTGCATTAAAATGGGACCCTAGAAATATACTCAATAATCATCACATTTTATTTACTTTAAACCTCAATGCAAATTTCTTTCAGACCTTTCGATTTATCCCAATTTGTTTGAGTAAGGGGTGAGGTTTTTATGACATGTGCACATTCTGAAGGTAGTGAAACAAAAGCAAAGAAAAACTCATATTCTGGGTAAATATTGATCAAATCTGATAAATATCAGATAGTCCTATTTACCCAAGATGAAAATGATATAATGTAGCAGAGTTACAAATGTCTTTGTTTACCACCATCTTGTGCTATTGTTAATGCCAAAGTGATGATGATCCAATGTTTCATTTTAGTTTTTAATCAAACTTCAAAATGGAAAGCCATTTTTATTGAGGTAGTGAAATGTAAATGGAGTTATGTTCTAATATTGTTTGACATAAAGAAATATAGACCTGTGACAAATATGTTACATTCCATTAAATAATCTCAGTGAAGTTTCAGCATTGTAAATATCTAAACTGATTGCTGTATTATTACAGAATCGTCTTTCAATATCTGTCAGACAGCCCCCACTCCCCCCCCCCCCCCCCACTCTTCTTATGGTGGTATCTCACTTCGCGAACACAGATTTGATTTTGAAACTACTTTGAGACGGTTTTGAAACAGTTTTGAGACTATTTTTAAGCTTGTCGCCGAGACGTTTCCTGATTCCCCGCGACATTGCATGAGTTTCGGGAATCTCAAAACCATCTCAGATTAGTCCCAAATCCGTTTTCCCAACGGAAAAAAAGTATCGGAGATGTCTCTGCGACAGAAAAAAAAGTATCAGAGACGTCTCCAATACTTTTTTTCTGTCACGGAAACGTATTTGAGACTACTTTAAGAAGGTTTTGAGATTCCTGAAACTCATGAAACGTTGCAGGGACTCAGGAGACGTCTCAGAGATGTTTCAAAACAGTCTCACAGCTGTTTAAAAACCGTCTCAAAGTAGTTTCAAAACAGTCTCAAAATTGTTTCAAATCCGTCTCCGAGAAGCGAGATACCCCCATTATTTATGAATTTGTGAAAATAAAAGTAGTTGAGCAGCCAAAAGGGTTTGTGGTTTTAAAGTTATATTAAAGTCAAACTTCGAAAGTTAAACTTGAACGAAAGACCTTTCCAATACAACAATTTTCAACAAATTTCTTTTTATATGACCAATCAAAAAAAATTCTTGCTGTTTCAATCTCTTTCAACAATCAGTCTATAAAGAATTTGTAAAAATGAAAGTAGATAAAAGTTGACATAATACAAATTTGTGGTTTCTAACAGACACATCACACAAACATACTATGGTATAGAGAAATATCTGGCCCTCTACTCAAAAAGCAAGTCTCTTGGGTATTAGTTCTTTCTTTTTTTTCCAGGGGGAAAAAATATATATCAGGGAAAGATTCTTTTGATTTTGGTTAGAGAGGGAAAGGGAGAGAGAATTGGAGGGAAAACCGCAAAGGCATTTCAACTTTTCACCCCTCGCTTCTCTTTCCATAGCTTCCCTTTAGCCTCATTTCAAGGTCTTGTCTTTATATCACCTGACAAAAGGGGTACTGAATTGATATAACTATAAAGGAGGCTATTACAGTCACAGAATATCTAGTTTTGGGAAGCCCTCTGAAATTTTCCATGAGAATTTCTTTCAATTTTGATTATAGATAACGCTTTCTAAAAATAGTAGAAATTTCTTTTCTTTCCAGCACTTATAGGAAGGATATTAAACAAATAGGAATTTATTTGAGTGAATGCAGGGTCTGTACCAACAGACTACTTCTAACTCGCAGCTGAGGAGTTCCCAGACAAAACCCCCCATCTTCATCATAAGACATAGCAGAGTGTCTGAACGGTAAGACTACAGAGACTGCAGGGTGATAATAAAGTGCATGGGTTCCAGGATTTATGGAAATCAATTATATATCAAAAGAGAGTCTGTGCTTGGAGACTAGACAGCCAGTGTTCTACAATTTGTCCAGTGCCTGGTAAAAAAAAATTGGACTAGTGGTAAAGGCACAGGGCACTGGGACAGAATCAGTTTTAGTTGGTGTAATCTTTTCACTCAATCCTGAAAAGTTTCTAAAGGTTGAGTGGGTGGATGGTAAGGGTGGTATTCAATTGAAGAATTACTCAACATGCACAAAACCAAAGGAACAATCAGTGAAGAAGTAGGGATGAGAGGGAGAGAAGAAAAAAAAAGGAGAAAAAAAAGTATGAAGTAGCGAGGACACCCATTCTTACAATTTGGTTTCTGGTTACAAATCAAACATGATTGTGCCTGAATGAATTGGAAAATGAGACTGTTGAAATACATTTATATGCTTATAATTGAGCTGAAAGACGGACCAACAACTTTAACAGCAAAAAGCTGCCTTGAGTGCTATTTATCTATCGACCATAATGATCTTGAAATACAAATACACTTTGGACACCAGCTACAGGTAGGACCTATAGGCCTATGTATTCATATCAAAGTAAACTATTAGGCCTACTGGTTTCAGGGGCAGTGAATGTCTTGTATCAATATAAGAAGTAATTTGCAGTTTATGAATACACACCATCAACAAATCAGCCTAAGATTAGGACCAAAATCCTTGTATAGCACCACATCAAGTCTTCAACTACTCAAATCTGGCCCAGTTCCTAACCCATAATGCAACATTCTGAGCAGTGTAGTCTTATAGATATAGGCCCACTTGAATGATAAAACAATAATTCAATACTCAGTACATTCATACAACAATAATTATGTTACCAGGTATCAAGACAAGTACTTTTCCTTTCAAAATATTTTAGTTTCCCTAGCTACAAATACAATTATAGGCAAAGTTATTCACTGTTTTGGTTTCTGTTATACAGCCCTTGAAGAAGGCTTTATATAGCCGAAAGCTTGGCCAATAGAGTGTTTTTTTTTCAGCAACAACGCCAATCTCATCTTGTTTTTATTTCGACTATATATATATATACATATATATATACAGTGGTGGCCAAAATCATAGCTGCCAACATTTGAAATTTCAAATTAGTAATGATCAGATAAAAAACACAGAAATGTGCGCATAGCGCACATCAACATGTGCGCGAAGCCCGCACATCCACGAGCGCGAAGCGCGAAGTCCTTGCGGCCGGGGTCCAGGGCCCGCCTAAGGCCCTGGAAGCTCTGGGTTCTAGACGCTCTCCTGGTGCAATCTGAGCCCTATTTTGGAGCATTTAAACCTTTTTTTTTCCTGTTGTTTTTAGGGTGGAGCTTAGGTTTGAGAAAATTATTGCCAAAATTTTTTCATGAATCTGAAGATGAATGAATAACTCAATGAAATATGAGCATTCACAATATCACTTACATAGTATCAATAGGCCTAAGTTACATTTGGATTATTATTCAAGAAAAAAAAAAAAAAAAAAAACCTTACCACAGTTGTTAAGAGGTATGTAGCTGATGCTTTTAAAATCCTATTTATATCCTATCCTATTTGCTATTTAAATCCTGCGAAGTTGACATCCATGAAGTTATCTTGGGTGTGGATGAAGATTCAGATTCAAAATTCCTGATGTAAAGTTTTGATTTGTATGCAAAACAATGTCACTACGGCCGCCATGAGCGATGAGATATCCCTTCGACATATCGTACAAAATGCATGTTGTTTGCTTTTTCCCGATTTGGTGATGAAGTCAAACTCTGTTCCATATTTGCTGTTGTAACATTGTCCCTTTTTACGCTCCATTTTCCACCATTTATGGTCCAAAACTAGAGAAGAAGAGGAGACAAAATACGGTCGACGTTCGCTAGCGACATCACAACTGCATCACACACAATACACACGTGCACTAACATCAACATGCATGTTCACGCGAATGCGCTGTTTTCGTCTTTCGCTGTGTGTATGCACTAAGATCAACGTGCATGTACTTTAAATGGCCTTCCGCCTTCACTACGAATGCGCTGTTTCGTGTGTTGCTTTCATGTGCACGTACGTACGTACGCGTGCGCCGTAGTAGAACTACATAGAACATGCATATAACACGTGCGTGAGTGGTCATAATATAATACATGTATAATGGCGCTCATATTCGTAATTTTTAAAGGTGCATTCGTATTTTCGTATAAAGGGTAAAAATTCGTAATAATTAGAATTTTTCGTAACAGTTGGCAGCTATGCAAAATTATTAGAACACCAAGCATATTTAAATGATTTTAGTAATTTTCACTCAGTTGACCATTTAAATACCTTTAAAATGGTTGGAATGTCTCCGAATATCATCCTTATGCTTTAAAAACTAAATAACAAAGCCATGCATTGGGAACTCGCCCTCAAGTCGCCCTTTTTTATGTTACACCACCAACTGAAAAATCTAAAAATCTTGCGCTTTTAAGGATCAAAATGTCATAACGTAAAACCTTTTAAGCTTCTCCCTACAAAAGTATATATATTCTGAAGGGAAATTTCCTGAGGATGTCAAAAATGGCATTCATAACAACACAGGGTGAAGTAGTTACATCTTAAGTGGGGATTTTTAAATTATTTTTGAAGGGCCCCTAATTTTTAATTCAGTGCCCCTATTTAAGTCCCCTGTTCCAATGACCCTTACTATTTCAACATATTTGAATTGCTCATGAAATTTCCTTTAAAAAAATATAAATTTACGAGGAGTGTCTTGTTTAATTGAAAAAATAGTCTTAATTTTCAATGAACATGGTTATTTTGGTCATCTCACCACCAAGGGTGGGGGCGAATCCACCCTCCCTATTTGACTAAATTTTCTGAAACTTAGCATGTATTTGAGGTATATTAGAATAAATAAGCCTGGTAAGTTACATACTTTTACCTCAAATACTTTTTGAGCAATTAGCATATGTAATTGGCATTTTACTTTCTTGCATTTTGACTACATGTTTAACACACAAGTCTATGGGGAAACCAAAAGCGAATAGCGCAACTATGTTTAATGCTGCGCATTACCAGATGGTCGAAACTTTATAAATTTGGTATCAACATATACGTAAGACCCTATGCTAAAAAGTCATGAAAGTTCATGGCACACAAAAGATATCTTTAATTTGATTTCGGCAAATGAACTAGGGCATTGATAATCCCATAGACTTTGTGTAGGTTCAGGTGTTCTAATAATTTTGGCCACCACTGTATATATAACTCAAAAAGTATATGACTAGTTACTATCTATAACACAAAATCAATGATATACCACTCATAGTGTTGGTCAGTTTGCTCTCACTTTAAAACTTGAAAGAATTATAATATTTTTATTTATCAACAGAAATAAAAAAAAAATATTGATGAATAAAATGATGAGGATTAAATCATGATCAAAGTCATTGTAATTATGATAATAATGATGACTGTCATTGGATGATGATGAAAGATGATGATGATGATGAGGAGGAGGAGGAGGAGGAGGAGGAGGAGGGCGAGGAGGACAATTTTGAAATGACAATAAAAAGATATGGAAATGTTAAAAATTAACGTAGCCAAAAGAAGCACGTCCCACTTCCATTCCCTCTTACTAACCACAGTACCCTGTCCATGAGAACGCACCTGAGCTGTGAACACATATCAGAGTGCAGACAAAAAATTGAGATCGTTACAAAGATGAAAATCAATAAATTCACAACATACGACTGAACACCCTAGTCATGGCAACAGTATCTGACATTTAAACACTCTGTTCATTGTTAGCTTTCATCAGCAGACCCCTCGCAATGAAATTTTTTGAAAAGTGGAAGATATCAGAAACAGCCAAAAACTTTTGAATTCTCACCATAGGTTCTGTAATCCTGAAGGAAATTGAAATGATTATGATGCTGATGATGATGCAGTGATGATGGTGATGATGATAATGCTGATGATGATGATGACGATATTTGACAAAATAATTAATATTTAGTCTTGAACATAATATACATGCATATAACAGGCACAGATTCAGCCAGCATCAGCCTCTGAAAAAGTATTTTGTTGGCCCGATTGTCTGGGGACAATAGCGGCTGTCTTATGTTTGGGCATGGGCCAATACAATCCTTTGTCAGAGCTAATGTTGGATCCTTCACCGATATGAGGGTAAAATCTTAATAAAAACGTATTCTCGAAGTGAGCTTTTAATGAGTCTTAAAGAATACACTATTATGCTTGGCATGGGCCAATATAACCCTTTGTCAGAGCTCAGCCTGAATCCGCTTCTGATATAAGAGTAAAATAGTAATAAAAACGTATTCTCGAAGTTAGCTTTTAATGAGTCTTAAAGAATACACTATTATGCTTGGCATGGGCCAATATAACCCTTTGTCAGAGCTTAGGCTGGATCCGCTTCTGATATAAGAGTAAAATAGTAATAAAAACAGATTCTCGAAGTGAGATTTTAATGGGTCTTAATGAACACACTAGCTTATTTTCAATCCAAGCAAAGTCTTGTTTTGTGCTCTTTACAATACATTTTTTTTTATTCCACCAATTTCTGTATTCTCTCTCCTCTTTATACTGTGGTTTCGTTGGCTTGTAAGCTGGAAAAGGGGTCATAGAAACAGTAAATCGGTGATAATAGCGATATCCTTTTACAGAATAAGAGCGATATTGAGTTATTTGAGCAGAACTGTAATCAATAGAAGTGTTTAATGAAACCTTGAAAGGGGACGGGGGAAAGAGACAGAAATAAAAGATTCCTTCTTTTAAAAAAAAAAGCAGGGAAGATGTTTTAAAATTGTGACAATAATGCCCTCTGACTTTAATTTAGGGGTGTGGATGCTTTGTTTGGAAGTAAGTTTTGCCTATATAGGCCGTAGTCACACTGAAGTGGTTCTATAACGTCCTTGCCCGTTCCTTTAAAAAATGTTAAAGAGGTTTTGGTCAGGTTGAAATTCATTACTTTAGCCAAATCATATCTAAAAATACAATGCTAGTCCATTCATAAATAGCTCTCGCTACTTCCATCTCGTCTTTATCTTGTCCGTGATCCGTTTTTATCCAGTTCAGACCGAGTAAACCACTGATTTACTTTATACCGTTCATAGCCGGTCCAAACTACCACTAAAAGTGTCCACATGTAGCATGATAAAAGTGCGGCAAAGCGTTCGTAGTACGTCCTTCTCATTTCTAGAAAGTCCTTCTCGTTTGAAGAACGTTGTCACACTGTTTAATTTAAAAAATGGGCAGAAAGCCAGATATGTTTTTTTTTAATGTTAAAAAATTGGACTGTCTTCCCGTCCAAGTCCATCCTTCACGTTCGTAAACAGAGTGTGGCAAGTCTCAAATACATCCACTCCGTTTGTACACAGATTGAGCCCGTACGCAATTTTTAGTGTGTGTCATGGAATACACAGCAGAGCAATTGTTCCAGGATTTAAAGCTGGTGTATAGTTTCTTGACAAGGAAAAAATTTATTTGGATTCACATTTAGATAGTATAAAAGATTGAATCCAATAACTATAATAAAGCAAAATTATAGTACTTGAAATTTTGTTTTAGTGTCTTTATTTCATAATTTAAGTATAAAACATGGAAAGACAGGGACCCGACTCGTTTCAGCGTTCATGTGGAAAACCAAAGGGGATTCTCTTGTGTGTGGGTGTTACACACAGATCGTTACGCACCATTCACGCCCTAACCTCCCGCGTGCGAAACTCCCAGCAGAAGTCTAAAACGGCGGTTACATTATGGAAAATTATTATTTGATTTGGCAAATGCTACTACGAAAATTATTAACCTTTAGTACAGATTGGAAGCTCCCGACATTTTTATGCAGATCACTTGATTACAAAAAGATATTTATGATTGGAAACAAGTTAACACTTGCACACCGTGAATTCATTATTATATATTTTTTTAATCTATCTTTTGAATAACAGCTTACCATAAATCTTTTGACCTAAAACACTTTTGTAATTTTTATCGTAAAATCTGATAAAAAACAACCTTTATCCAATATGGAAAGTGTCTTATAGACAATGAAATAGCATACAATAAAGAGTAAAATGGGTTTCTTTTATTTTCATACATATAATTTCTTAATATTCCTAAATGACTAGATCCCAAAATGAAATTCAACTCCCAGCTTCCCCAAGGATATGTAACAAAACAAGTAAAAAATAGACATGTAGTACCACTGATCAAATTACTTTTAAACACTAGTTATAAAAAAAAAATGCAATAAGTCTTTAGGGAGTATGTCTCCTAGCAAATAGTTCACTGAAAAACAGATGGGGAAGGAAAACATCTATCAAGGATTGGTTCAGAATCAATTACCGCGTTTACATTGAGACTCGGCTCTCGTGTCGAATCCACAGGAAGGGTTCGACACTGCAAAGAGTGAACCTGTGATCGTGTTTATACACAACAAAAAAGGCGAGTTAAACACGGCTCCCAGATCATGACCGGAAGTAAGGGACGTCATTAATGTGTGTTGCAATGTATAGCCAAATTCCATATCTAACCTCAAGGTCATCGACTTCGACACGGCTTTCTGTTTACACACATAAAAATTGCCGTGTCGAACCCGCCTCCCGGATCGAAACCTACGATTTTGGCGGAGTAAAAAAGGCGTGTCGAACTCGGGTCGCGGATCACACTGATCCCGTTTACATGGCATAAAATTGACGTGTCGAGCGTGATTGCCGTGTTGAACCCGCGACCCGAGTCACAGTGTAAACGGGGTATTCATGTTTGTAGACTCCTGATTATATGAACATGCTTCTATTTAGAGATTGTATAATGGTTTCAAAATAAATCTCTAATCAAATTTCTCAAAAGTGACACATATATGGTGTTTTCCCTTTTGAGAACATGAAGGTAACTATTTTCTCTTTACTCATAAAAAAGATACATGTATGAAAAAACTTTGCACGCTGTGAATACTGGAAATTACACTTCACACTCAATACAATCAGTATTCTTGTTTTTCAAATCCTTTTAATATCAGAAGCATTATTAGGAAAGTAATGGAGGGAAGGGTGAACAATAGTGTTGTTGGCTTTCATTTTATTTTCATGCTAATTAAGAAGAATATTACAGTAAAATTGTGACTGCAAATAATTGCTCTTTAAATGCATTCATAATTACGTAATAATCATCTGACAAGAGACAAAAAAATTGAGCTAATTTCTTATCATATTTTGGTAATTCCAAAAAATTACAGCTTACAGCAATTCTGAAATGCATTGTAATTAACTTTCCCAATCTTAGTGAGATTTATTACAATCACATGAAATTTCAAGAGAAAATTAATCATTACAACTGTTCAGTTAATTACTAACAAAAACAGAGTTAATACTATAAAATGTATACACTTCTTTTGTGTTCTCAAAAGAAAAATTGTCTTGGTGACAGTGTTCACATCAACTAATTCAGATATATTTAGCATATTTACTTTTAATCAAGCACAAGCAAACGCAATTATGATCAGATTATAGATGGCTGATGCCATCATTTGAATATTGATAATTTCATAATTTAGTCACGTCTGCGACTAGGATTACAATATCATCAAACATCATAACTATATCTCTTTCTTGTCAAATAATCTTATCATTTACATTTTGAACTTGCATTGACATTATACTTCATCTCTCTCTTTTGTGGAAACTCTGTGTAAACAAGTGATACATTCATTATAAGACATGTATTGCATCACTACCCCCAGTGTTCCCACAGTAAATCTGAGAAAATAGAAACAGTAGATTAGACTACTCCCATTCAATAAAAATCCACCATGAAAACACAAGCTTAAAACCATTCATTCATGACAAGCTTTTGTATGAAAGCAGAGTGGTGCCAATTTGATACAATAGGGATTTAGTAGAGGGATTATCCACACTTGTTGTGGTACACCCATTGACGCTGTGTAATCCCCCATACAGGTGAACTTGACTTGGAGCACAGACAGTTGGGAAGTTTTGTGGTAGGGTTAGAAGTTCATGGATCTATTGGGAAATTGAGCATAATATTTTAAAAGTAGAGGTAATTCTATTCCCATCATTCCCAGCATTTTATATATTGATCATTGTTATTATCAAACTTATGTTCGGAAAAGGGAAAAATTATTAACAATATTACAAGCAAAACACAAAGTTTAGCTAAAGGTAAAGACAAGAATAAACTTTTTCTTACTTTTCCGGTCTACATTATCATACAAAAGACTGTTTCACTAATTTTATATATAATTTTTGAACAAAGGTTGTTCTTCAAATCCCAGAAGCTTGCCTGAGGCTTGTCCAACATAGCAACGATGCTGGATTCCAAATATTGTAGTTCATTCTTTAACATGTTGAATACCTTGTTACTCTGTCACCAGGATAGAGACATCCATAAATTCATAATAACTTTGTGAAATGGTTTGCATGACATATACAGTGTGTCCCAAAAAGAACTATACACTTTTTAAATAGCTACCAAATAGAAAAATATATGATTCTTGGGGGAAAGATTTATATGTATATAAGGCTCATATCCTCAACTATCATTATGACACAAAAAATTCCGAAAATAACCCATGCTTCAGTGAGTAATGCCCACTTTTGTAAAGGACATAAAAAATTAGCCTGCGCAGGAATTCACTATTCATTTTCCACCTAGTTATGGAACGCCATGAAGGAGTCAAAATTAATGATGGAATCGATCGGCCAACAAAGACAAAAATAAATTGAAGTCAAAGCATAAATCAATGATATGAAAACAAATGGTGAAACATAACATTTTTGCATAATATTAATTGTTTTTTCTGACTTTTGGTTTATCTTTGACTCTGTTGGCTGATTTATTTCATCATTAATTTTGACTCATTCATGGCGTTCCATAACCAGGTGCAAAATGAATAGTGAATTCCTGCGCAGGCTAATTTTTGTGTCCTTTACAAAAGTGGGCATTACTCACTGAAGCATGCGTTATTTTCGGAATTTTTGGTGTCGTAATGATAGTTGAGGATATGAGTCTTATATACATACAAACCTTTTATCCAAGAATCTTATATTTTTTTATTTGGTAGCCATTTCAAAAGTGTATAGTTCTTTTTGGGATGCACTGTATAAACCGTAAAGAGGTATTTTATTTGAGGTGAATAGGAATAAAGGAAATACATGTATTATTATATTGATTTGATTCAGTACAATGAGTACGAAAAATATTATCGAAATTTCAAGATAAAGTTTTCAGATTGAGCTTATATGTCCCAAACTCAACACTGCAAGGGTCAATTTACACAAACCCATCACCCCCCCCTGCCAACTTACATCCCGAAATGTAAACCAGATAAAATCACCCTCATATTCACCTTCAGTCCCTCCACCTACCCCCTCCACTAACCCCCACCCCCCATCCCCCCAAAAAAAAGTATTTAAATTTAATGTCAGCCTTTTGAATACAGTTTAACACTGAAATTGACTATTGCAATCTACTTTTGATGTGGACTCACTACATAATACACTGTTTCTTGACAACTTTTTTTCAATAAAACATTTTCAAATTTTGGTTGGAAACAAAATGTATTTAAGCTCTAAGAAGGCAACATCAAACATTTTACTTTATTAGCAATTCATAGAATGGATTTTGAATATCTGAATTGAGATCAGGCTGTAATAAAGATAATTGATTGAACTTATCATACTTTTGAATGAATGTTTATAAAGCAACATATTGCAAAGGAAAAGGAAAATATATATTTCACCTAGCTCTCCTAAGAGTCCCTTGTTTTTTTATATATTGAGAATAAAGTTTAACAGAATGAGGTAGAATGTCAGACAGAAAGAAAAAAAAAGAATTGAAAACATTTATTGAATGATGTTAGTTCAGGTAGGCCTTATCGTTTTTAGAGAATATGCAAGGGCTGAATGAAAGACAAAGAAAAGAAAAAAAAGATTGGCAAGACAGAAAAAAGATACAAACATTAATTTCTATAACTGTCTGACTAAACATTTCATTCAAATAAAACTAATGACTGGCATTAACGCATGCCTTAAGAAATTCATGTGGAGTGGATAATCCTGAAAGGGGTAGGAGAGAAAACAGACTGCGAAAGGAAAAACTGGAAATCGAGAGTGGCAGAATATGAAGGGAAAACACAACCCTAACCAAATACTCTGAGATATCAAATTAAGAGCTGGAAAATGCCTAGGGTACTAATCTAATCGCTACACAAAATACATAAGAGTCAGCAATGGTAAGGCTATGGCAATAAATTACGAAATGTGGCATGTATTTGTGGCAAGTCACTAGTTGAACACGCAACCTGACACTCTGCTTCCTTACGGGGCAATGAGAGTTTCTAATTAAAAGACTTGTTTATTTGTAAGAAGACATATGGCAGTTTGCTTTTGGGAGGTAAGGAGGGTGGAAAGGGGCAATTTCTTGGTAAGTCTCAAGCCCCCAAAGACATAAAGGGAATCTTCTTTGGGCGTAGCAGAACAACCAGATCCATTAGTTATTCCATTTAGAACATAAACATCATTACTTCTCTCTTCCGACCGTTAAACAGAATCTTTTAATTTTTTTATCTGTCAGAAATCTCTCTTGATCTGTCCCTTTCAGCTACCCATAATCTATTTCATCACTTCTTACTGTCATATCTTTATGCCTCCCATTATTATATTACTGTTCAACATATACCATTGTTCATGAATGAAAGATACAATGATTTTTTTCATAATCCTTGGACCATTCATAATCAATGATTTGCTTCTTCCCTACAACTTTTACCCTTACATTTTTTTTTTTTTGGATTCAATTCGAGTGCTTTTTCTTCTTATTATTTTTTTTAAAAACATGAAAAATATTTACATTCAAGTTTTAACGACAAACAATCAAGTTTTGTGTACCTGCATGACCCACAGGATCAATCTTCTGCGGAAAAGGTATAATAAAGTCCAACCACTCTCTCTCTTTTTCTTTCTCTCTCTCTCTCTTTCTCTCTCTCTCTCTTTCTCCTTCTTGCTCTATCGGCATCCCACCTTTAACCCGACGTACCTTGACTTTCTTCCTAACATCATGGACCTAACAAAACCTTCTCCCTTCTCCCTTTGAATACATTTCCTTTACCTTCCGTCATCCTCCGCGCTTCTCTTTACATTATTCCACATTTTCCAACATTCAGTTCTGTTCTTTTTTTCTACCTTTTTTTTTTCTTTTTTACCACTTTTTTTTTCTATGTCACCTGAAATTATCCATTAGCCGCCTGCTGTCAATCAACGTGTAAGGGGATGCCTTGTTTTTCTCCCGGCCGTTTGAATATATTCATGAATTCCTCGATACCTTACACGCCAAGGCAGCTGGCTACTGTGTTATTGCCATGCATAGTGCCAGTTTAATGATACAAGAATACAAGAAAACAACAAATCAAAAATTTGAACAGAGATGAAGAAGGCCGTGTTAAGATGTAGCAGGAAATGACTGGAATAATTTCTGATCGTTATCCCGACAAATATTTTCAACGTTCGATGAAAGCGTTGTCTGATGGTATCTAAATGTCATCAGCACCGGTCAAGGACGATTGATTTTAAAAGTGTGATATGCCTGGCTTTTGTTGGTCAACAAAATTAGGTACACGTTTCGTTTGATTGAAATAGCATAGCCTTGAACGTCGATAAATAGTCTTGATATTTTCTCTCATTCCCAATACCATATTTATGGCACTTTTTGCACAACTAATCTCTTCAATAAATGGCATTTATTCAATTCCATGAAACTTGCTCCAGCCACAATTGCTCTGCTGTAAATTCTGTACACTAATCGAAAGAACTACCTCAACCCTGGAGTTAACATTAAATCTGAGTCTAAACCTAACTCTGAACCTAACATAAAATCCTATTACCACCCTAACCCTACATCTTGGGCGAAATAAAGCCCACATATATTGTCGCAGGGGCAAATGTTATATCATCATTCATTCATATAAACAAAAATCAACTTCACGTGAATATATATTCTTAAAATAATGTAAGGGAGAAATTAAGTGTTTCCCTACACATTGATCAGAAAGGGGGGGGGGGCGCAAATCAGAAGATGCTGAATGTAATGAAAACATTTTTCACCAATCGTTTACGAGTCATACATTGTACAGCCCATAGCATATTAATATTTTCTGCATGGTCTTGTAAAATTTGCTTGAAACATAATTTGCCTGTACAAAACCGGTTGGCATGATGAGCAAATTTATGAGGAAAGGAAGAATAAAGGGAGAAATAGTGGCTTATGCTAAAGTGTCGCGTTGTGGCGCGGCGCGGCGCGTTAAAAAGTGGAAATAATCGACGAAATAAAAATAAGGTGTCTTTAAAGCGTCCTACAAAAAGGGAAAGATTCAGAATTTGGTGTGCACGTATTGTGTGGTGTGGCGTCGTGTTGTGTTGTGTGTGTGTGTGTGTGCGGTTGTTTGTGTGTGTTTTGGGTGTTTGTGTGTGTATATGTGTGTGGGTGTGTGTGTGTGTACTGCATGTTTGTTATGTTTGGGAATTTCGTGAAAACATTAGCACCAGGTATTCCCTTATTCCTTGGCAATGGTCATTCGGGACAGGACTTGTTTTAGATCAAATTATATTTCTCCTCCTCAAATTGGCAGCATTAGAAATTTTCCTTTCTACTTCTAATCATTTCAATGATTTTATCAAATTGGCTCAATTGTCGATAATGTGTCAAATAGTTTTAAAATAGCAATTAACGCGGATATCAATATGTATTGATAATATGTTGCCAATTAAGGGATGTCTAAACAATTCCAGTAGTTTACCTCACTGTACTGGATCGGTGCAGCCAATATGGATGAATTTCTGCGGAAAGAAATTAATGCCATGGCTGGGACTCGAACTGGGACCCAAACAAGTGTTGTAAATTTACTAGCAAAATATGGTAGAAAGTTTAGATTTTCTTATTTTGACATATAGAGCCGTGACCTTACATAGGCTTTATACTGCCTTATACTTTCAATGATAAATTTCATTGAAATTCGCAATTTAAACAATGTGAACGTGGACCGGGACCAGGAGTGGACCAGGACTAGACCATCGCGATTTCTGATTGCTGCTGATGTCATAGCTGCCGATAGCCGTAACAGGGATCGACCGATACCTTTTCATCGTTTTGGAACTATTAGTCACACAATTTTTGACATACACAAACACACACACACACACACACACATGCACACTAACCCCACACAAGGACTTAAGACTCGAGTCCGAAAAATGATAATCACTTCCAAAAATTTCACAAACATCGATCCAGAATCTTTTCCTTTTTTCGTAGGACGCTTTAAAGACACCTTATTTTTTTTTCGTCGATTATTTCCACTTTTCAGCGCGCCGCGCCACAACGCTACACTTTAGCATAAGCCGAAATAGTGGAGGGGGATAGTCAGGGAAGGATGGTTGAGGAGGGGGAGGAGGGTGGTAGTTGAGAATTGAGGATGCAGGAAGATTTAATGAACGAGGAGGAAGGAGGGGTAATGGAAGGAGGAGAGATTCATGATAACAAAGAAAAGAGTTGAAGACTGAGAGAGAGAGATAGATAGAGACAGATATATAGATACATGTACATGTAGATATATAGATAGAAAGATAGAAAAAATAGATAGATAGGTAGATAGATGCGAATTGAGATTGCTGGAAGATTTACTGAACAAGGACAGGGAGGGAAAGTTGATGGAATGAAGAGAGATTCATGATAAGAATAGAAAAGGAGACATAGATAGAGAGAAAGATAGATAAAGAGATAGAAAGAGAGAGAGAGAGATATACAGATATAAATTTGAACAAAGTATGAAACTGACCAGAAATATATAATATGAAAAAATTAGCAAATAGATTTATAGTTAGAGAGAAAGAGAGAGAGAGGTAGGTAGATAGATAGATAGATAGATAGATGGATGGATGGATAGATAGTAAGCAAATAATCACCATTGATCAAAATGATGGGAGGACTATCACTTCCCAGGCAAGCTGGATAAGCTTTCTCCTCCGAAGCAAAGTTGAGGAGAGATAGCGTGTACATCCAGCTTGCCGCGGAAGTGATAGTTTGCCTCGTCATTTGGATCAAGAGGTGATTATTTGCTTCATATTCCACATCTGAAACACATTAAGAGCTCGTGGAAAACCAATATATTGGTTAAAAATAAAAGATTACCTAGGGATCCTTAAAAAGAAAAATCCACTGGAGTCATCGATGCCCGCACTTGTAAAATATTTTAAACAATTTATTTAGCGCGAAGGTCGAGCTCAAATGAGCTGAAGTGATTGTTACGTAACAAAGAAATTTAAAAAAGGAATTGTTACATCACAGAGAAATTTATCTGTCGCTGCATGTGATGGAAAAGCGTGACAACGCACTTTTTTTTTGCGCATCCTAAAAATAATTGATGACGCGTTATGGCTCTACATGCTCTATGGGGCGCTGCAGCGATCAGCGAAACTCAAAAGTACTATCACTACGAGTGATGATTGATGATGGGAAAAATAAAATCAATCACGTGATTGACTTTTGACCAATCCTGTTGCAACATTCTTAGTATGTGTAATATATACAGGGCGTCCCGAAAAGAACTATACACTTTTGAAATGGCTGCCAAATGAAAAATATTTCATTTTAGGTAATGAAATTTATAGTTTCGACTTTTTGGTCGTCATATGAAAGTTGGATAATGAGCTTTCATACTGT
>CALNVZ010003433.1:33393271-33438632 GCA_940671915.1 Paracentrotus lividus
ATCCATCGATAGCAAAACGCAATTACAAAAGACAAAACACAAACGCGATCAGAGTGCACTGTTCAGTGTCCAAATTTTATAAGCTTGATATAAGTCCATCGTCTTTTAATTCCCTGATCTCAAAACAAATATCTGTGCTTTTTTTCACTTGCACCAGAAGCTTCCACTGCGGAGAGCACATTTAAAACTTTTAAAAACTCAATTTGTGTTCAGTGTTCGCATTTCGTCTCATGTTGATGCTAAATGTCGCAAGAACAAAGCTGATTGTGATTCAAAACGCGTTTTCGGTGTTTTAAATTCCTCCGAAATGGCGATCTGAAAGACGTTTACTTTTACGACTGGGAATGGGGACAATGAATACCCACTTTGTTTCTCTTTATATCAGCCTTTTGTAATTGTGTTTTGCATCATGATTTATGTTGGCGTTTAAAATTTGAAAATAGACATTGAACACACCCTCTCTCTCTCTCTTTCATCCCTGTAGTGTGAATGTCTCTGATAATCTCTTCATCTCACATCATTTACAGCAAGCCATCTCTCCCTAAATTGATGACTATTTATATGCAGCTCATAGATTTATCATTGAATATTCATAAGGCGGGAGAGTCACGACCCGGTGTGCAGCACAGCCATGATTTGGACGGAAAGACGAAGAAGAGTGATGGGTCCGTGGGGATGGTCCCCTGTCTCCATTACCATCTAAAAAGGAATCTTTATGGAATACAAAATGTGGGCATGTAACAGATCTATCCAGGATTTCATGCTCAGCTTTTTTTTTTTAACTTAAAGGAGACCCACAACATTAATAAGCCCTCTATAGCTTGGAAATGTGTACATCGGCCCAGAGCAGCTTCCATAATGCATAAATCCATGTTCTACATAAGAAGGTAAAAGGACAATTATTAGGAATACAAAATGTGGGCATGGTAACAGATCTAACCAGGATTTCATGCTCAGCCTTTTTTTTTAACTTAAAGGAGCACTACCCACAACATTAATAAGCCCTCTATAGCTTGGAAATGTGTACATCGGCCCAGAACAGCTTCCATAATGCATAAATCCATGTCTACATAAGAAGGTAAAAGGACACTTATTAGGAATACAGAATGTGGGCATGGTAACAGATCTAACCAGGATTTCAAGCTCACCCTTTTTTTTTAACTTAAAGGAGACCCACAACATTAATTGGCCCTCTATCGCTTGGAACTGTGTACCCCAGCTCACAATAGCTACCATAATGCATCTCCCCATCTCCATTTATAAGCAGATACAAACAAATCTTATTAGGAATACAACATGTGGGTATGGTAACAGATAGATCTGTCTAGGATTTCATTTACTGTCTTTTTCTCTTCTTAAAGGAGACCCACAACAATAATTGGCCCTCTTTTGCTTGGAACTGTGTACACCAACCCAGAGTGGTCCCCATAATACACTACTCTATACTGATAACATCCCTGTCTATTCGATGCTAAAAAGGAATCTTATTAGTAATACAAAGTGTGGGCATGGTATCAGATGCAGGATTTATCTTAAAGCTGGGGTATACAAATGTAGTGCACAATGTTAAATCACAAAATACTTTTTTAAAATTTTCGAATAGCAAGTGTGATAAAATTAGGAGCACTAATTAAAAATTCGCTAAAAAAAAGGGAAATTTCATTTTATTTTTTTCTTAACAGAGCTGCTTTAATTTGTCAAAAGCTCTTATTAGCTTACCAGATTTTAAATCCCTCTCGCTTTATGCTTAATTCCAATAATTTTCTTCATAATGGTAATATTACCTAAGGGAATTTGGTAAGTTATGTGGAGAATGAAGTGTAAAAATCTGAGCTGTGAGGCTTTGCATGATGTAATTTCATACAATATTGTGTCAAGGTTAAACCCTGAAAAAAATCATTTCCTTAAGGCCCGGTCCCGCTGGCGTTTAGGAAGATTTGCGTATGAATTGCGGACAAAATTGGTTTATATTCGTTGAACATCCGCGACATTCGTGAAACATGCTTGTTTGAGTTGACCGGCATCAGCACAAGTCTGCAATAATCCGCAAGGCACGTTTTTCCGTTCCCAGGATTTTTGAGCAGCTCAAAAATCCTGGGAACGGAAACATCAGAAATACATACGCAATTCACCCCAAATACATACTTAATCTATGCGCTGAATATCCGGTGTTATCCGCTGATATCCGCAACTGACGGTGGTATTGCAGCTTGGCAGCGGAGTGGGACAGTGCGTAAAACGGATATACAGCGTGCCTATCACGTCTACATCCCGAACTAAAATAACATGTGGCGAATGCATACAGACTGCCTCAAATATGCATTTGCATTACGTCTGCTTTGAATCTGATTTGCGATTAATCCGTAAGCATATTCGCTTTTATTCGTGAAATATCCGTTTTTAACCGTCATATTATCGCTATACATTCGTAATTCATTTGAGGAAATTTGTCACTTTTGTTGCGGACGAACGAAATTTGTATATCCAACTCATGTGCAATTAATCCTCTCGCCAGTGGGACCGGGCCTTTAGCATCACTACATGTTTCACAATGATGTAAAATGAGCAATTGACCAAAAATACGAGCTTATTTTCCCTCCATAGACTGCAGTGCTGACTGAAGTTTACCCAGGTACGGTTTTGTGTTTTTTAAAATATATATTATATATTTTTTTATTACATTTTTACTGTTTAATCTTTTTCTGAATATGACTATACCCCACTACCATAACAAATCAGCAATTTATTGAATTATGTCTTCATAAAGTTAGCGGATCCCTTTAATGGAAGAAGAGTCACGACCAAGAGTGGATTTTTCTACTTGATAAAACATTGTTTCCACTGACTTAGCAAAAGTTATGCCTCAATCAACAGTCTTGAAAACATATTGCATCCACCGCATTGCTTTCCCTGCAATGCATGCTGGGAAGCAATACACTAGTTTGTGAGTTATCGTTTAAAGTGCAACATACCTTGCAAATTTTCCTTAGCGAAACTCAACTTGACTGAATAGGGTACTACAATTTTTTATTATTTTTAAAAATATATATCCTGATTTTTAGAATTGAGAATGTCAATTTTTACTCGCAAGGACACCTTAGTTCTCATGAATTTATATTGCAGTACATATACCATAGGAAAAGCTTTCTAAACTGTGTTCCATTTAATTGATCGTATGCTGCCATAACAGTTCTTGGCACAATAAAGAGATTATTAAATAATAACAATAATGATTATCATCACCAATAAAATCCTCTTTTAGCATATCAAGTGTTTTGAAAAGACAATGAAGAGAAATATAGATAAACAACAATTTATACAAATGTTAAAACAAAACATCAAATTAAAGCTTTTGAAGTTGGTCAAAAAGGTGCAAGTGAACTTCCTTTTCATAATCCGGTAAAAACAATGACTCCTAGTTAGATAATAACTTATTTATGTATTTCATCCAAGCATAAAGCTAAAACCCTGTAGATTTACACATTTTTTCATCCCCACTTAACATCACAGAGGCTCGGTATACCCACACTCCTTATGAAATGATTTTCCACGTCTTTGGCTGAAAACCCACTGAATAATTGAGCTATTCCTCCACTTGGTAATAATCCACTCATGCTTGTAAGGACCGCAGAACGAGAGGAGGAGAGAGGGGGAAGAGAGGAGGAGAGAGGGGGAAGAGAGGATGAGAGAGGGGGATAAGATGAGGCAAGATAGAGGAAATATGGTAGACTTTCAATGCCAACCCAGGGAAGAAAAAAAAATGAAAATCGTTGGTAGGTAACAGAGCTATGACGTCAAGGCCCCAAATGATGCATGAACAAAATACTTTATGCAAGAGATTACAAAATGTTACAGACATCCACCTCCTTGTTGTCTTGGCCTCATCCCCCTCTCCATCTCCCCTCCCTCTCTCTCTCTCTCTCTCTCTCTCTCTCCCTTCATTTTCATCTCTTTTGCTTTATAATACCTCGTATCATATTCCATTCTTTTTTCTAAGTCATCTCTTTCATGATTTCTCATCTTTATTACCCCATCATTTCATCAGGATTGCAAGTGAAAATGAAAAGAGTTGAAAAAACTGGGGGAAATAGAAATTAAACTAAAAGAGCTATACATTTGTACAGAGGAAGAGCTAAAAATAAAAGCTGATTTAAAAATCGAAACCAATAAAAGCTGAAATCAGCTAAAAAACTGAACTCTCAAACCCGTATCTTATTTCACCACTCTGATTTCCAACCCATTAAACTCACTTAAATATTCCACAAAAGTATGATTAATATTAGACAGTAAATTTCTCCTTTTTTCCTATCTCTCTCTCTCTCTCTCTCTCTCTCTCTCTCTCTCTCAAAGTTTCTCTTTTCCTCTCTCTCCCATCTATCACTCCCTCTTTATTGCTAATACCAATGTTTTCTACATTTGTATTTAAACTGTGAAAATTCAAATTACCATATTGAATTGCCCGGAAATGGTGGCAGCATAGATTGATACTTGACAACAAAAACATAAAAACATTTAGAAAGTCTTTTCTCAACCTTACATTAAACAGGCAATTTATATTTACATTTAGAATAGAAATTCAACAAGTTCCCTGGAAAACAAGGCAGTTTGGTGTTTCATACAGAGTGCATGTGTGTGATATATTCATATCTATGGTAGATATCTCTCTTCTTTCTTCTCTTTTGTTTTTCTTCCGGAAAAGAGGGATTTATTTCAGTTCAAATATCAATTACAGTTGATTTAATGATATTGTACAATGAGTATATGAAGTTAATGAAATTACTGGGGATACAAGTCTTAAAAAATAATACATAAGAATTTCTTCAAGGAAATTAATATAATTCTTAGTGTCTTTTATATCAATCTCTATTATTCTATCTATTTCAAATTCTTTCGCATCCACTTTGACAACATGGAATAATACATTTACAGATCTGCACTATAGAAAGATGTATTCCACAGCACAAGCTATTCTTATACAAACCTCAAGTTTCAACAACAAAAATAGTAATTAATTTATAGATTTAAATGAAGTATTACAAGAACAAATAAGTGAAAAAAGCTAGTTTGCTAGTTTATCTAAAATTTAATTTATAAAAGGTTAAATACCTACATGTACATGAAAAGTAAGTCATTTCGTAACCACATTTTTCATGAAAGTTTCTTTAACAGGATATTAGATTATGCAACATTTACAGTGGATTTTTATGGATTTTCCACTAAATTGTTTGTAATAACAAACACAGCTCTCATGTAAACCTTGATATTGTTTTTTCCTCTGGCTTTTTAAATTATTGATTTCACTCATAAGCCAAAAATTATTTCCACAAAATTACCTTCCCCACTGATCAGAGAAAAGCTTTCAAAAGGTACAAAAAGCTTTTAACTTCCAATTTTGTTCTTCCACTCAATTTCCAGGTAAGCCCGATAAAAACCCATGTCTTCAATTAATTTGAGACTCCTCAAGTACACACACAGCAGCATAAATGCCTTTGCCGACATTTCCCTCCGTTTGTGCAACCTTTTTTTTTATCTCCCTCTCCAGAAGCCCATCAATCAACCAGCGGAAAAAGATCGCAAAACCAGCCCCAAGATCAGTCTAAATTAGCCCCGGGCTACGGTTTATGAGGTAACGTGTGCCTCTGATGCGTTTCAAATTCACCTTGCACAAGCATGCAGAGAAGAAAATAAAGAGTTGCATCGTTGAAGTGAGAGTAGAGTGCTGACATTTACCGCAGACTCTATCTACCCTTATTTACATGATTAAGGGGGGGGGTAAGGGACTTCCCCCACCCATCACACTTCTCACCCGCCTCTCTTACCCCACACTTCTCAACATTTACAAGACTGTTTTAACAGTCAAATTCTAATTTTCACAAAGATTCAACATGTAAAATATTGGTACAATTCAATTTGCATGTTTTATACTTGGAGTGTCTCTTGATCAGTATAACTGATATCAATGAATCTTATCAAAACTAAAACCAAGCTTTAAAACCTTATGTGGGCAGCAAAGTGTCTCAATAATGAATGCACTGCAAATCAGTTTGGGGTTGTGGTTTAATGACTTAAAATTAAATAGTCAGATAATTAAGAAATAAGATCAAGATTATGACGGGGTGTTGGTTGAGAGAAAAGCCTGACATTATCTGATCTGTCTTATTCATGAGATTAGAAATAGCACACTTTTTCAAAACTTCAGTCTGATAATTGTTGAGATGACTTTAAAGGGATTAGAGCCTTGAGCATTCTGCAGAGTGGATTTGGCATGATCTAAATTGCATTATCATTACTATTATAATTCATGGTGTGGTAGCCATATAACACAATCACTATTCAATCAGATTGTCTGATCCATTAAAATTCATCTCGACAACATTTATCCCTTTTTTAAACTATTACCTGTCTGTAATAAAATCCCTCCAAAGAGGCCTTTGTCAAACCCCTTGCCCGCCAGACCTTGCCACGCCATCGTTTACGTAGAAATAAATTGCAACTGCCAAGCTATTACTTTTCCTTTATGGTGGCAACAACATTATCATCAACCCCTGTCCATGTTTGTATCTTGATCATTAGATGTCCCGATCCTCCCCCCCTCCCTCACTTCATCAGTACCGCCTACACCATTGTTTTGTCTACCCCTATAAGCCCAAGAGACCTGGCTGTGCCATCGTTTCTGTACAAATGCCTCGTAAAAACAAGCCGTTTCTATTCCTCAATGGGTGCAACAACTTACCATCAACAACAAACCCTACCCATGTTTATGTATTTTAATCCTTAGAGGCCCCGGGTTCCCCCCCCCCCCCATATCAGACTCGGCTCAGCCACTTTTCTGTGAAAACACCTTGAGATCATCAAGCTTTTTCTAAGGGTTTGAAACAACTCATCCACCCCTACCCATATGTATATTATAATCATTAGAAGTCCCTTGATTCCCCCCCCCTGATCCTCCCCGGCTACGCCACTGTCTTTGTGCAAACGTCTTGCGACCACCGAGCTGTTTACATTCCTCTACGGTGGCAACAACGCAATCATCCACCCCTGCCCGTATTCGTATGTTAATCATTAACTTGATAGCTCCGCAAATAATCGCGTCAGATCTATCTCGGTCTCTTGGCCGTGGACGTCACAGCCAATTTCAAATTACCAACGCAGATCAAGATGAGAAAAGGGTGGAGACATTATCACAGGCTTGAAAGAAAAATGACTTTCCTATCATCATGAACAATGAGTGAAATATCTCTTAATAGAGATTCAGTGGATTGAGGCTATGTACATTAATGAGGAGAATTCAATTACATCAAAGTAGTGCGGAATAATAAATGTCGCCGCAGATCATCGATGGAAAGAGGGGTCCTTGTTCTTAAAATAACCTGTCAAAAATTAACGGAATAACGAAGAGCATGTACAGTAAACAAGTCACTTGAAGAAAAGGTCAATATCTAATTACAGGCTAATGTAAATGTCATAACAAAATGTTTTGACTTCACTCTTTTAATATAAACTATTCTTTGGAGAAAATTACCACAACCTTTGAGCAAAACTAGAAAAATATTTTTCATAGATACATATCCTAAAGGCTTTATGCATCTTAAATAGATTTTTTATGAAGAGACAAGGAAGACAAATAAACAGTTTAGCCTTTAGTTTGGATGCATTATGTGGGATGACAAAATTGAGAATACCTCCCTTTGTGACTGTTTATTTCACTCATTTTACATGAAATAAACAAAACCGTTTATCATTTAGAGATTGTGATATAATTAATGTCCTTGTTTTACCTTCAATGAAAATGATTGGTGACAAACATGCTTGGTAACCACACAATCATAAGATTATATTCCAGTGCCCTATAACACAAAGACTTACGATTGATAAAAAGATATGATAGATTTTTCGTTGGTAGCCTCATTATGGACAGGGTGCTCCAAAGTTGATGATCTTAATCCTAACCCTAGCCCTATTCCTAATCTTAATCATATCCTAATCTTAGTCCATGACTGTATCTGCGTTCCAAATGAGGCTACCAAGAATAAAATCAATCGTATCTTTTTATCAATCGTAAGTCTTTGTGTTACAGGGCACTGATGTACTAATCTTGTCATTGAAGAAAAAGGAGTGGATTGGTACACCCAGAATATAATCCAAAAACGGTCTGCCACAGAAAAGCATTGGTATTACCTTTTGTTATTTTGTTGCCTAGCAATTTCTAGACTATATTCACATCTACTGAAGAAAGTCCAATATATTAAATATGGGATATTTTTATAAAACTGGTGTCAGAATACAGACGGAACATCAATATTCTCTGTCTAATGAAGTTAGTTTGCTAGGATATGCAAATTATATTTATCATCAATGATTATATATTTTTTTTTAATATATGACATATCTTGTTAAGTTTTGTATTACTTGGTTATGATATTTATCAACATTTAGAAAATAAATTCAAGCAGAATTGTTTCAGTGGGGTACTTTCTTGCAAATGTATTAGAGAAATATCTACTTCCTCACAAGATTATAATTTGCATACAAGCTACTAATTCCACTATGTTTGGTTTCAGACCATTTTTTGGTGAAATTGTGTAACAGTTTTTTTTATTGATTGTAAATTTTTTTCCTGTTGCAGTTTGTTATGGGTTATTTAATAAAAAATGTGTAAAAAATAGCTTAACTATTAGAAATTGATTAATTTTTACATCAGGCATTTAACTTAGAATCTGTTTTTTTTTAAAGGTGCCATAAAAATTATCATCATGGTTCTCTTCATTAAATTGCTCTTTTAAATCATCTAGTTAAATACAATGGGAGGATATGATTGCCTTTATTGTATTGTTGACATGTGATATACATAATATTTATTGATGTCATTCTCATATTCTCTTGACATTACCCACCCACTGCTCAAGGTTGTAAATGTCATATTTATATAACATTATCCATCAAGCGTGCAATATTGACTGCACATTAAAATCATATCCACCATGTATTGATCATACTTGTCTGTGCGGTAGACCTCCAGAGGATTGTTTATGTATACTTCAACTGAGTAATGATCACTAAATGGTACACATCACCTTCAGAAACATTGTTACCACGACCAGATCGATTAATTACAATTCAAGTTCACAGAGTTTAATCTAGTCATTAGCAGAATACAATTTGCATCTCGCTCAACAAACCATCCGACCTGCCCCGCATCCCCGTCATGAAAAAAAAAAAGACAAGTGTGTAAGGTAGGATTTGGCAGAGTGAGAGAGCAGGGTCATGCTTTTTACACAAGCTAAATAGTCTCAGCATAGGCCCAGAACAGGCTCTCTACCGCTTTCTCCGTCATGTATGAAATTTAATTACGAAATCCTTGCAGTGTGCGGCCAATCGTGGAGAGATTAGCGAATCAGGCAATCGCTAGCTTCTTGGGGTCACACTCGCGAGTGCCTGCGGATGATCGCCGTGGTAATGGTGAGCTTCTCTGTTCGCCGTTTTGCGCGGAAGGCAAATAATGACGACCGGCGATCACTAGCAGCTATCTTGGCTCGAGGGTTGTGAGTAATTAGTAGAGATGCCTCGTACCTGCCATGGACGCATCGTCGTTTGACCTTTCAAACTAAAATTGTGTTTTCTTTCTCCTTTTTACGCCTCCGCTAATCTACAGCTCTTTCTCTCATTCTTCTTTCTTCTCTCTCTCTAGCCCTGTGATCCCCAACTATCTCTCTTCTTAAGGTGCATTCTTTTCCTAATTGCCAGGGATCAAGTCACAATTTTTTAATCACAATCTCGCAAAAATTCATGTACGCAGTCCTCACTTCATATCTCTATCTATTCATCTATCTATCTCTTTCTCTCTCCATCTCTCTGCCCCCCCTTTTTTTTAAATATTTCTAATAATCTCTTTATTTTGCACTTATATGCGTTCACATTAATAGAGTTAAAATTCAAACAACAATGACTCTGCAATTTTTTTTTACACCATTTTTTCCCCCTTTTTTTTAATTCCCTGTATATTTTTCATATTTCTTCTTCCTCTCTCTCTCTCTCTCTCTCTCTCTCTCTTTCTCTCTCTCTCTCCCTCTCTCTCTCTCTGTCCTTCTTTGTCTCAGGTATCTCTCTTTTCTCTGCCATTTTTATTCCATTAATCATTAAACTATTATTGTCCCTATATCCTTGTTGAAAAGCATAAACTCAAAAATCTCAAAACAACAACACACTAATTGCTTCTGGGAATGCGACTACGTGCAATAATCAACGCACTTAATCAACAGAGAGATCGCTGCTTACGGGTAGTTTAATGCCTTGAGTAATAAATCTTCATGTAATGAGATTTTAAACACCATTTTAATGGAGAAGAATCTGATCGTCATATCGATTTTAATATCTGGATGAAATGGCTGACTTGAAAACACACTAGTGTCATTTCCAATATATGCCAATGAGAAATTCTATCATAATCAACATATAAAAAAACAACTCTCTTTTTTTTCTAAAGGTATCGAAATATTCCCTATCTACAGTGTATATCCTAGACCTTTCTATTCTTATTCAAGTTTGGACTTCCATTTAACTACAAACTTCACAAATATGTCTTTTTAATTACTACTTACTGGTAATTGATCTTTAGTACTATATGCATGCATCATTTTAAGTCATTTTCAGATGTATCTATTTGTAGGTCCAACACTAACACCAATAGTATGGGCTGACACTTATTTAAAGGTATTTAGGGAAATGATACCTCATGCGAAGAAATATAACCAATGCCTTAAAGGCTCAGCTGCAAAAGTGTAAAAAGATATTTGTTTACAAAAGCTACTTTTTTTTGGGGGGGGGGGCTGTAATGCCATTTTCATATTGACAAATTCCTAGCAGTGATTTATATATGTTTTTTATTTATTCCTTTTTTTTCAAGTCAGATCTATTTCAGTTATGTTTGTAGATTATGACAGGGGTATAAAACCATCTGACACATCATCTGTGTAGAGCTGGACGCACTTTCTTTTGTTAATGGCAGGATGATGAATAGATAATCCATTCATCACCCTTCCAACAAACAAACGAAATTAATGGGTGTCTTCGCTGGTGCTAAAAATATATAATTGCATTATTATCATACTTTAGTAAATGTGTATGTATGTTTACATGCACATCACATTAAATATGATCTGTAAAAATTCTTCTATTTCTTATGTATGGGTTTTTCATGAAACTATAAAAAAAATAGAAACAAAACAAACCATCTATTTGTAACAAATGTTTACATATAGAAAAAAATACAATTATTCTATCATAACTGACTAAAGAACATAAAACACAAAAGAACATATAATACAAATCAAAACAACATAACACAACACAGTACATGATTGTCTCCCTATAAATTGTCTCAGTTTACAGAATGATCTGTTAATTTCGCAGAATTGAACAAGGACTTTAAAACCATGACATGTTTAGTCATTAGTAAACATAGGTATGCACACCACATTCATCAAGCCCTGCACAAATGCAATAATACACCCCAACCATCAATAACACATCAGCAACACACAACAAACATGAAAGATATAATGTATTACACACCAGAGGGCAGTAGCACACATAGATCAGATCCAATCAATTTATGCTTTCTTCTTATTCAAGTGCATGTACCTATGTCGTTTAATGCGGCGGTCACAACTCGCCGTACCTTCGACGTGCAACTCCCTACGATGGATTTCGTAGAAAATTCGTGCAGCGGAGGTACCTCGCAGGTACAATGCATGTACGACGTGCAGGAAGTTTTTACAATACACTTACTACAGAAACACAGGAATCGCAGAAGTTGACCAGGACCTGTGCGTGCGTTGTACATGCAACGCAGGCTACGTTGATGGAACGTGCCCCGTAGCCTACGACGAGTTGTGACCGCCGCATAAAGGGAGTGACCCTCTTATTCACATCATTGCCAATTCTTCTAAGATTTGGCCTGGGTTCGGATATGATTGAAGTGACAAGTCTATGAAATATCATTTTAGTCAGCTTCTTATTTGGTACAACAAATGAAAGTGTAGCACCATGGTCTGTCAGGGTGGTATCTCACTTCGCGGAAACTACTTTGAGACTACTTTGAGACAGATTTGGGACTACATTGAGACGGTTTTGAAACTACTTGGAGATGGTTTTGAAACTTGTTGTGGAGACGTGTCCTCAGTCCCCTCAAGGTTTCATGTGTCGCGGAAACTACTTTGAGACGGTTCTTTGAATCTGATGCGAGACAGATTTTGAAAATTGTCGCAGAGACGTCTCAGAGACGTCTCCGTGACGGAATAAAGTATCAGAGACGTCTCTAATACTTTTTATCTGATTTTTCAGATTATCTCTACAACCATGGTTCTACTAGAATGGACTGGGCACGAACATGATGGCCGTCAACATTCCATTTTTATCTACTGGAATAAAGGTTGCAAGAGACAACCTTACAGCTTCTTTTGGGAAACACAAATGGTGGTATCTCACTTCGCGGAAACCACTTTGAGACGGATTTGGGACTATTTTGAGACGGTTTGGATACGGCTTGGGGAAGGTTTTGAAAATTGTCGTTGAGACGTATCTGAAACATCTCCGCAACGGAAAAAAAGTATCAGAGAGGTCTCTTTCATACATAACAGGTGAATTAAATATGTTGTTACCAGGAATACCTTGAAAGCATTAGCATGTCCTGATCATGCGTATTGTTTGAAAGTTATCACAAAACTGAAGCAATGTGAATTCAATTAGATGAGTATAATACCAATTAGAATATATAGCACATTTACCTATGCAACATAAAAACATGTTTTTTGTGCACTACTCCGAATCTTAAACCAGAGAAGGAAACATCTGCAATGCTGCCATCTCTTAGGTTTTCCTGGAGACCATTGTACAAAAACCTAATGGAATGTATTGACTGGCTCTGCTTTCATCAACATAAAAAATGTTGCCCTTAATAAAAGAACCATATTGCACTCTTCTTTGACTCGGGACAACATTAGTCTTTTGTTGGCAATATATCCAATGCTGTCTTCATGGTCAGTCAATATAAAATAAATACTTTATAACAGCATTTATGGGGGAAAAGAGATGTTCACTTATGACGGCAATCACATAGCGTGAATACTTCATAATTAGCCAACACTCACACAACACTCATTAGTCTCTCTGGCCAGTCACTTACCTGATGATTTCTGAGTAAGTTTATCCCTGTGAGCGGCACATACAGCAAGAAGCCTGTACCCCAAGTCTAGATCGTAACCTCCCTGCGGTGCCAATTTGCTCACAATCTATAATGAAATATTCATTTACAAAATGAACAAATGTGAAGTTTTAAAGATTGCGTCAACATTTTGTGATAAATTTCAAATTAATTGTACAGTCATATCTCCTACAGACCAGTTTGTCTTAATAACAATATAATAATTGTTTTGGTAACAAATGATTCCTGAAGATTACCTTTCTTTCCAAGTTCATTATTTGATAGATGACATTTCGATTAAAACATTGCAACACATTATAGTGTTGAAAGTCGCAGGGAAGTTTTTTATCCAAAAAAGGTCAACTTAGAAACACTGTAGAAAAGATTAATTTGTCGTGCCATGATGTGGACCGTTCGTGCATCGGTTGTGCAACCCTCTGTGTTGAATTTCACATAAAATCTGTGCAATGAACGCAAGGAGGTGAAGGTTTCTTCAGGCATGCAAGACATGTGAAAAGCAAGGAATAGCAAGAGTTGGCAGGTACGTACTGCATAACCTTTCAAGATAAATTCAAGAGTTGACGTAAGGGCCTGTCCCACAGGAGATGACCATTGTAGCGACAACCTACAAACTAGCTGTCGCCACCATGTGCAGGTTCAATCCCCTATAAGATCGTGAATTATCGCGTCTATAAAGAGACGTAACAAAATTCAGTTAGCTGCTGGATTTTTAACGATTTAAACAATAGCCAGTTGTCAGTTAGGTTGACGCCAGTGACCGTAAGATGTGCTAAGGTCTAGGCTATTGTATAAGTGCATGCAACCTATTATCAGTCTATTGTTCGTGTGGAAGCAAGTCGTTGTGGTAGCCTATCGTAAACGGAGTCTTAAGCTACGTATATGGCCTACGTTCACCCACGATTCTGGCAGGCGTAGGTTGTCGCCACAGCAATCGCCTCCTGTGGGACAGGCCCTGAAGTTAATTCATAGATACACTGCCCTACTTTGACAAAAGGAAACAAGAAACAAAGTGACATTTCCTGTAAAAGAGCAAAACGTATCCTTCATTAACATTGATGTCAATGTAAATATATAGTAGAATAAACATTTGTTTCTGAAATTTTGCCAGCATGAAGATGGCACAAAATGAAATAAAAACAACAAAAACTCAAAATTGATAGATACATGTATGTCACTTGCTTCCTTTTGGCAAGGTAGGGCAGTACAGACCTCTTGTAAGTTTTCAGTAAAGTAATTAAGATATTCTTTTAATATCAAATCTAATCAAACTCGAGTTCTGCTAAAGATGGAAGGTCATACTTTTTGATTAAAAACAAGGAAATCTCAATACAAAAGATATTCAACAACAAAGAAAAGGAAAACATACAAGGGAAATGGGAAAAGGAAACAGGAAAGAAGCAAAACACCTAGTTAAAGTTTACACTGTGGATTCATTGCAATGCATCAATAATTGAAACAAAATTATATTTAGTATTTTGGATGAGAAAACAGTATTTTCATATTTCTACAATAAGAAGTATAATGAATTTCTTTTTTTTAACATTATTTTTCATGAAACTTGGTGTATATTTGACAACAAACAGTACTAATGCTGCTGTCACACGTAGCCAGATAAGAAAAACGTACATGAAGAAAATATTGAAGTATATAAATATTAAACTGGACATGATAGCTCAATCGGTTAGAGCGCCCGTAAAAAGGTAGCCTTTCTTGCTTTCATGAACGGGAGGTCGTGAGTTCGAAACCCGGCCGAGTCATACCAAAGACTTACAAAATGGTACCTAAAAGTTGCATTTTAACAAGGAGCTTGGGGGTAATAATAACATCATGCAGGGCCCGCTGGGAGAACAGTTGTCAGAACTGAAGTGGCTACCCTGGGTAAATAAAACGATATTATTATTATTATTATTGTTCTTTTATTTATCTATTTTAAAAAACAACTTTCACACTTAAATGCAGTACGGATTCAGCCTTTTGTCAAACATTTATAAGTATCAGTCCATGCCCAAACATAGGCTAATATAGCCTCTGATTGTCCTCAAACAATTGGGCCTGCACAATCTTTACTTAAAGGGAATACAGGATCCGCACCTATTATAAAATGGATGTTGATTTTTGGCATAAGTTGATACCCCTCAAACGACCCTAAAACTTGAAGCACACAAAATCAACTTTTGGCCGCTTTGGGATAACACCCAACATTGAACATCAATCCAATGTTTCAAAGATACATGATGAATCACAGTTTTAAAGGGATTAAGTTACTTTCAAAAACAAGAGCAATTAGATCAAGATTAATAAAAATTATATTATTCCAACAGTAAAAAACAAACTACTGAAAGTTTCAGATCAAATGGAGGTCATTTACTACCTTAATTCAGTGTAACAAACAATGCCATGGCGATGCATACAGCCGAACACTAGTACATGTACTACCCCTATAGTGTTGCTAGCTCAGCAGGCCGCTGGGGACGGGGACTGTACAACAGGAAATGGGTGTATGTTGTGCTATGTGCAAAAGCACATGGTTTTATAAACCATTCAGGGATGGTTTATAAAAATTTGAGTATGAAATCATTGATACCTCAAAGGTAAAGCAAGCAATTAGCTTTCAATTTTGACGAGATACCAGACTGACATACACTGCCCTCCAAAAGTTTGGGTACACCTGAGGTCAGCTCTGTTTTGGATCATTTTGAGGCATTTTATGTTCATTATTTCAGTCCAAATGATGTTTAAGTACAAAAAATACATTGTGCAACCCATATACTTCACGATTAAGGCGCCAAGTCTCCTCAGAATTTAGAAATTACTCAAAAATATGCAAAAAGTGCAAAAACGTGATTTTGCACTAATTTATTCAAATATTGAAAAAAGAAGATATCTCGGCTAATAATGATCCGATCAATGTAAGATTTTGTATGGATGTTGAGGCATATGTAAAATATAAACCTGTACTGTTTTTTCTTTTTGGAGACAACACTTCATTAATCATGCAAATTTATGCAATTTAAAGGTCTATTTTTAGAAATTTATCAATATTTTGTTTTAAAAATTGCTATGAAACCCAAATTTTTGTATAAATGCTGAGATAAACTCAGATAAAATATGATTAAAAAGATGACTTTCTTATACTTCCTGTAATTCTTTGTGTATTCACCTTTCATTGTCTATATTTTTATTTTAGTATTCTTTATTTTTGTCGTCTTTCGTTTCTGAATGAAAGCAAAGATATCTTACATTCTATTAGCTGACAGCAAATGCAATGTTGCATCACCTAACACACAATAGGCATTCTTGAACCAATAGTTGCCCACGCTATTAAAGGAAAAATCACCCCAAAGCCATCATTGCTTGGCAGCAGCTTGCTGGCGCAGTCATGGATATTTTAAAGTTGGTTAAAATTGGCCCCGAACCCCTCCCCCAGTTCAAACAGCTTAAATTCAGTCTTTATATAAAAATTGTTAAGTACTAACCATTGTTTGACGTGTGTAATTACAAAAATTTTAAAAATATCGAAAATTCAATATAGCCTTAGTTGTACTGACATCACCATTCAACCTGAAATTGCTCTACAACACTCTTAATTGAATCTAACGACTTAAGCATTATTATCTGTAATCTTGAAATCAATCATTGGTACATTCAAAACATAAAAGACCAAAAACTTGAAAACCCAAAAAACATAGAATAACAATCAAACATCATAGCAAAGTAATAAAACAAAAGAATACAAAGGAAGTCATAAGAAAGTTCAATTTATATCATAATTTATTGAGTATTATACCAGCAACTTTAACAAAATATTGGGTTCATAGCATTTTTAAAACAAAATATGATAATTTCTAAAAATAGACCTTTAAATTGCATAAATTTGCATGATTAATGAATGTTGTCTCCAAAAAAGAAAAAACAGTACAGGTTATATTTACATATGCTCAACATCCATACAAAATCTTAATTGATCGGATCATTATTAGCCGAGATATCTCTTTTTCAATATTGAATAAATTAGTGCAAAATCACGTTTTTGCACTTTTTGCATATTTGAGTAATTTCTTAAATTCTGAGGAGACTTGGCGCCTTAATCGTGAAGTATATTGGGTTGCCAAATGTATTTTGTACTTAAACATCATGGACTGAAATAATGAACATAAAATGCCTCAAAATGATCCAAAACAAGCTATCCCAGGTGTACCCAAACTTGAGCAGTATTACGTGTTAAATTATGTTGCAAATAAGCTTAATCGAATAAATGGATTTAGAATATCATTCAATGTTACTACATCCCCTTAATGGACTTATTAACAATTGTTAAATAGTTGCATCGTCCTCACAAAATTTTATCGTCCCAATTATTGGATTAATTGGGGCTTTGTTAGCTCGCACAAGCTGATAATCTTTGTCAGAGCTCATGCTGAATCCACTACGCTGATGCTATGTTAGCGAGACCCAGTTACTCACATTCAGGAGTTAGATGAAGCGAACCTCAACTGCGCTGGAATCTCTTATATTCTTACACCATCTCCACAGTTATCTCGGCGCTGTCTGAAACGCCTATTACACAGCTGACTGACGATAGAAACCAACAAAAATCTTTTAAATTCTTATTCCAATCTGAAAAACTATTTTGTATTGTTTGGAACACTAATAAATTACCTTTTAGCCAAAGTTGCTTACCTTTGACGATTTCTAAGTGAATTGGTTTCAGACCAAATCTATTTTAAGGACAGCTTAAAACTGATGGTATTTATAATTATGAAGAAAATTTCTTTAATCTTGTAGGTAACATTGCATCAACGCAAATACAAAATCAGCTTATTTCATGAAATATTATCATATATCCTTGGTTTCATAACCCTCTAAATACACGCTAGCTTTCAATGCTGAAGTGAATAGTCTTCCATGACACCCACTCACTACCACAAGACTAACTACAGGACAACAGACCGCGATCCGTAAACATGACCAAGACCAATTGGACATAGCGACCAATGACATAGAACAGGACTCTTAAAGATCCAGTTACATTACCACTTCAGAATACACTGTTAGCCTTCTCAACGTCGCAGAACACGTTCTTCCTACGGACACCTACTAGAACACAAGACCACTAGGACAAAGGACCAAATGATGAAGACCAAACAATGGGCAAACAGAACTAGGACTCAGGGGATCCCTTTATATTACATACCTTCTGAATACAACGCTACTCCAATGGTCTGAAGAACATGTCTTTCCGTGGACACCTACATGACCTATGTTCACTGACACAAGACCAATCGACATAGACTCTAGGTATCCCTGTTATACTAGACCTTGACTGAATACACGCTAGCTCTCAATGGTCTGAAGAACAGTCTTCCGTGACACCTACAATTACCTATGTACTACACAAACCAATAGGACATCAGGACTCTAGGGAATCCGCTGATATTACATACCTTCTGAATACACCTAGCCTCTCAATGGTCTGAGAACATGTCTTTCCACGGACACCTACCAGGTACGCTATGTCACTTGCACACCAGACCAATAGACATAGACTGCAGTGATCCCTTACTTTAGACACCTTCTATACACCTAGCCCTCAAATAGGCGTCGGAAGAAAATGATCTTCCGTGACACCTACAGTTACTATATACTGACACAAGACAATAGGATCAAATAGGACTGAGGACTCTAGGTATCGCCTTGTTATACTCACCTTCTGAATACACGCTGGCCTTCAATGCTCGAAGAACATGTCTTTCCGTGGACACCTACAGGTACCTATGTACTTGACACAAGACCAATAGGACATAGGACTAGGACTCTAGGGTATCCCTGTTTTATATACATACCTTCTGAATACACGCTAGCCTCTCAATGGTCTGAAGAACATGTCTTTCCACGGACACCTCGCCAGCCATCCTTTTCTCTCTTTCCGTTCATCACTGTAATCACAAGAAAGAAAACAGAGAAGAGGTAAAAAATATTTAAAAAAGCTTCAAACTTACAACATCATGGGGATCATGAGAGTTCCAAACTTATACTCCCTATTTTTTTTTTTTTTGGTATTCAAAATCTTAAAATAGCCTAGGCAAATGACCTAAATTTTTATGTCAGCCATCCTTTTCTCTCTCTCTGTGTTCATCACTGCAATCATTAAAAAAAAAAGTTTTCCCCAAACTTACAAGATCCCAGTAATCATGAGTTCTAAGATTCTATCAATTTTCTTCTTTTCTCAATCTCAATAGAGCCTCGGCAATAAAAGTTGTTATATCGTCTGTTGGGAGCCAGAAGGGCCTTATTGCATCTTATAGATGTTCCGTTGAGAGCCAGAAGGGCGGTATTACTGTACAAAGTCGATGGTAATAGCGCCCTTCTGGCTCCCAACGGAACATCCTTGATCTGCAATAGCGCCCTTCTGGCTCCAAGCCGACGATATAAGGATTTAATGTAACATTTTCTATTTCATCTGAAATTAAACATATGTTCAATCACTGTAATGATGGGATAGAAAAGAAGGGGGGAAAAGGCTCATTAATTATCACACATACATATTTGTGATTCTTGGGTTTTGCACTATTGGCAAAGGCAGATATATTCAATTAATTTTTTGTTTATTTTTTATTTTTATTTTGTAGATTAATCAATGACTTTGGCTTTGACAAAATTATTTTGAATATTTCTTATATCACTTTAGACTCCCCCCCCCGCCCTGACTGTTGACTGCATAAGATTGACTGATGACCATGTGTTTTCAACTATTTATGAAAAGCTATTTAAATCAAGACTTTTCTTTTTTATCACTGTGATCAGGAAAAGAAAGAAAGTTAAAAACTGGATTACCAATCATCACACTTCAATGTAAATCTTGTTATCATCTTAAGTCTTAACTTCTACAAATTAAATTATTATGTTTTTTTTTTTTTTTTTTATTTAAGTTAGCCAATGACTTGCTTCAAAACATTTTTTATTTTATCAACAAATTAAAAGAGCAATATTAAAAATTTGTAATCATAATGACTCATCAGAATGTTATGAAACAAATGATTTTTTTCAATTTTTTAAACAAAATACATGTAAATTTTCAATCAAGATTCATTTGGAGACTTTTAAATTTTTAGCTGAAAAAGCCAAATAAAAACATGGATTTTAAAACATAATATGTTTGCTGTCAACAAACAGGATTAATCAAAATCAAAATCTATACATTGTCTTTGTTGGGAATGATTATAATATTAATCATAAACACACTATCAACTACTAGTACACGTTATCAATCTGTTTATTTGTATGGCCTTTTCATAACCTTTGTAGTTCATATTGGGTCAATAAGTTCAAACACAAAGGAAAACCAGTAAAGATTAATATACATGCATTTGAGGTTCTTGGATTGGAATCCTAGTACAACAAGCTGATTTCAGCATAAGATCATGATGTAGGGTACATGCAGGTAATATGGGCCAGCAGGTAATATGGGCCACCTGAAGCAAATCATGTCGTGACCGTCGACCGGTGACCGATGACCGGTGTAAGCCCCATAATGTTGTTCATATGAACTGTATACGAATATATATCGTCGTGAGAGCATCTGATGCCGATATTTCTCTGAGAAAATTGCTGAAAACCTACAAGGTAGATAAAACTCACGGCATTTTTTTACCCTGATGTAAAATTTGATATTTCACAGAATGTGATGGTGAAAGAGTGTTTTAGGGGGTAACCTCAATTGTTTTGTATATTTAGTAAGCTTATAGTTTCATTTTGATCATACTAGCGTGTACAGGTCAATTTGTTTTAGTGAAGGGGTGCAATGTGGCATTGAATGATTGCCTGACACAGCAACATTAGTGCAGGTAATATGGGACATCCAAAATGGCGGAAATGATTCTGGTACTTAGTATTGGGGTGAGGCATCAATCTCTTTGCTCCGATTTTTTTGGGCATATTCACAGTATATAATTAATATAAATAACTTATTGTAGGCCTATATTGACTTGTATAATGAAGATAATATTTAAATGATATTAAAAATAAGAAATAATATACAGAATACATAACAATGAAATATATAGTCAAAGGATTTACTGAAGGGTCTTATAATCTCAAATTATATCTTAAAGTTAATTATTTTCAACATTTAAAACAAATTCCAGATATGGTAGAGTCATTGTAGTTTTTAAAACATACATTGAATACATGTGCCCATATTACCTGCACATGCAGGTAATATGGGCACTTTGGTAATGACGTCAACATTTGAATATTGCAGACAGGGGGGTTGGTGATAATTGTGTTTCTTCACAATAGAAGTTAGAGCAGTAGTTATTGATTCATATAAACAAAGATTAGACTGTGTGTCATTTCGTAATTTTATGCAAATTAGACAAATGAGCTTAGGGGGCCCATATTACCTGCATGTACCCTAGCGCTGTGAGAAATTCACACATGTCCGTGTTTGATCATTTTTTATCAGTTCAAAATATTTTGAATTCAATCTGAAAGTTATATCATATCACACAGCAGTAAGCACTGCAATCAGCTGATTGTACCGGAAATATGTCCCATCATGCATTGTGATTAAATTAAAAACACATAAATGCAAATATTGTTAATAGTTGTTATACCACTGATGGTAATTGTAATTTCAAAACCATAAAATCATATTTCTTTAGCTTAATACATTCGTAGTTGCCTAACTTTTATACTGCAAATGTTCACATAAGTCATGATTCTCTGCATCCTTTGCTATGGAATTATCCGTCAGGGTTTGGAGGTGAGGTATTATTTTACAAAAATGAATGTTCTGAGTAAATATGAATTTTCTTAGGTCTGAAGTAGTCTGTAATCCCCACAAACCATTATATTGGAAAGCTGATGAATTTTCCTAAAAGATGGTTTCATTTTTAATTACTTGAAACTTAAATTGTGCCAAATAATTTCATTTCAAAGAGACTTTTAATTTTTGACATTTTAGAACTGATGATATGGAAAGTAAATAATAAATTCAGATTCAATTCAATTTTTGTGCCTGAAAAATAGAATTTCTGTTGAAAGTTGAAGGCACAATCAAACGTTAATTGAAACATTTGTATACAAATTTTTTAAGGATATTTAAAACCTGAATTTTACATGAAATGCTGTCAAAATAGATAAAGATGTGAATTACATATGAAAATGCACATTTTTAAATAGTAATTAAAGGTTATAAGAGAATAAAAGAAAAATTTGAATACCCCATATCTAACCTCAATGTGGTAATTAGAACATTCCATGAATGTAAAATAAATTTAAATGAGTAAAGAGTATAATAATGAAGATGACTGCACATGATAAAGGAAAATAGTGAAAACAATTGCAGTGTAAATAATTGCACAAACCATGTATGAATTTTAATTTCAAGTTTGTTCGTTAAGGTGTCTCACGTTATGGACAATATGGCTGTGAGCTCAAGTCAAAAGCTTTTTGGTTATTGAGAGAGAGTGAAATGGTGAAATATTATCACGCATAACAAGCAAGGGAATGTCAATTGCTGCAATATGCCATCACACTTTACAATTCGGTTTCCTGTTCATGGCTTCTTTTTCTTTTCATCATACTCTAGTTTAAAGCTGGTGCATAGTTTCGGGAGAAAGAAAAAAATAATGTGGATTAACATTTAGATAAATTATGAAAGATTGAATCCAATAACAATAATAAAGCAAATTATAGTACTTGAAATCTCGTTTTAGTGTCATTTCATAATATAAAATTCCTTTTTTTTTAACCAAAACTATACACCAGGTTTAAAGTGAAGATATTCATGAGAAAAACAGATCATTCCTGTTAAAGATGTTTTAAGTCCTTGAAGACCAATGGATAAAAAAGGAAGTTGCAAAGAAATGGCTTCAAAATTTTCACTATTCAACAACAAATGAATTTGTTTAATATATACTTGTTTAATGATTTATGTCATGATATCAGTATGCATCAAATATATTCAAGCATGTACTTTTCATAAGATTAAGCTTTAATATAAATACTTCTCTATGCATCTCTCCATCCTTTCTATCTATCTTTCACTCCCTCCCTCTCCATCTTCAACTTCTTTCTTCTCTCTTTACCCTAAATTCACCCTTCTCTCTATCTCCATCTTCTCTTAAATTGTCTCATGATATCCTACTCAATTTCTGCAGGAAGCGGGAGCAGTGTCACCTCACGTCGCAGGAAACACAACTTTCATTTCTTTGCTCTCATCACCCTAAACAGACCCACAAGACAAGTTGATCAATTCCATGCTACGAATATCCAGAGACAGAGAAAAGGATGAAACGAAAAAGATGCAGCCAGCGAGCAAAGCAAGTTGGTCGCCCTACCTGCACAACTGATTGAATTACATTCCCCGCCGTCACGGTGAGATAAACGGAGAAAATAATTCCTCTGCGCTGACTATACCCCGTTCCAACACCCAGTCGTATAGCAGAACAAAGATTGGCTTTCAAATCGCCACCTTCATTCAAGCGAGATGCTGAAAGAGGTTAAATACTCAGAAACCTAAACACAAACCTTCCAGAAAATACAGGCATATAATTCCCCGACCGAACTCTGCTTATAATATGGCAGATAACATAACGTTCCCGGTGCCAATATCAACAAATTTGGACCCACTTTTGTCGTTGACCTTAACTTGCCTAATATCAAACTAATCAAGACTCTGTAAATTGTCATCTTGCGTGCTTTGAACGATGAGAAAGATAATAGTGTCAGAGTTCCAACAACTCTAAAATAATCGAGCAAGGAGCAAAGGGCAAGAAAAAAAGTAAACAGTAAATAGGTTCGAGTATGGACCCATTATTATATAGCATCACCTATGGTGTTGTAAAACGATGCCTTTTTATCGCCCGGGATGTCTGGAATTTATTGTCGAGCGAGGATTTACATTCAATTACAAAAGACTTAGCGATCAATTGATCTCTAATTATAGGTTTTGTGGGAGTTCTTGGGGGCTAAACAAGATCAGGTGCACTAAGAAGGACTAATACCGGACAGTATAAAATTACCATCCAAAGTAGGGAAATGGGGAGAAAGAAATAGAGTCAAATAAGAGATAAGTAAGAGATCTCTATACCCAATCCAGCATTACTGTTATGAAGCGGCAGGCTTTAAAGGGTTTTTTTTTTATTACAAAAATTAATTAGTTTATTGAATTTGCAATTCGGTTTGATATCATTTTGTTTTACTCTCTTTTTCTCTCCTACCAGATTTATAAGAAATGGGATGCACTAAGAAGGCCTAATGCATGACAGTATAACATTACCATAGAAAGTAGCAAAATATAAAAATATATAAAATAAGAGATTTATAAATGATAAAGGTAGCATGCATGCTAACCAAGTACTTGACCCACTTTTATCGATATGAATCGTGTGACTTTTTATTGAACTTGAATATTTATCTTTTTCTCCTCCTTCCTTTCTCTCTCTCTCTCTCTCCCAATCAATTACATACAAATTATACAATTTAGAAAGACTATCTGCAAAAAGTACATTTCAAATTTCACTTAAATATCTAAGCTATGTACATTTAGTAAGTACTTAGAGGTCACAAACCAACAATAATTTTTTTTTATAATCACTGCCACTTTTTAGCAACATAATCAAAACATGGAAATAGGCCTGTCACTGTTTGCTATTAAAGAGACAGAATGCATATTTGTATCAAATACAGTGTGTCCCACAAAAAATGCTAATGGCACTTTAGATGGGTGTAATATTAAAATTACAAAATTATATTGTTCATATCTTTACACCCGTAAGCTACAATTTGTTTTCTACAACTTGATGAAATTTTATGTGATATGGTCCAAGAATTACAAAGATATGAGCATTTTGTCATTACACATCAGGAAACCTCTCCATCCAGGTTTGTATTCAGTAGTACCGGATGTGTCGAATAAAACAAACCCAAGTTTGAAAAATATATCACTGTAAAGTGCAACTCATTACCATTTTAGTGATACCTCTCTCAGCTCACCAATATCATGTATCACTGAACCCCATTGTTTTAAATATGTCTGGCAAAATTATGAGTGGTTCACTTTCACGATCATTGATGATCAAAGCTGGGTTTCCTTTGAGGCACCTTTGAACAACGCATCTCAAGGAGCATGAAAGTGAACACTCACGATTTTGCAAGACTTTTTCAGAACAATGGAGTTCAGTGATGCGTGATATTCGTGGGCTGAGGGGCATATCAATGGAAGGATAATGAATTGCACTTTAAAGTGATATAAATTTCATAATCACTACTAAAATATTTTTCAAATTATTAATTATCAAACTTGGGTTTCTTTTATTTGATATACCCGGTACTACTTAATAAAAAAACTTGGATGGAGACGTTTCCTGATGTGTGATGAAAAAATGCTCATATCTTTGTGATTATTGGACTATATCACATAAAATTTCATCCAGTTGCAGAAAATGAACTGTAGTTTACGGTTGTAGAGATATAATTAATATAATATTGTAATTTTAATATTATACCCATCTAAAATGCCATTAGCATTTTTTGTGGGACACACTGTACAATAGTGTACAACAAGCCTTGAACTTGCAATGCATCTTCATAACTTTTCACTCCACTATTGCCATCCACATATTACCTTCCATCATCATTGAACATTGGTATCAGGCACTTACAAATCATAAATCAACATGAATTTCCAAAACAAAGGAACATTACCTTTCATAAGAGGTGAACTGAAGTATACATTTGTAGAATTGATGTTTATTTTGAGGTTATGTCCAAACAGTGGACTTTGTTCACTCTTGTCAAAGAATCAAGGAAATATTCTATTATAAGTTCATGAGGTTCTTGTGCAAGAAATAGTTCAGTAATCAGCTTGAAACTATAACTAAAAAAAGAAATGAAACCAGCACTCTTCTTAAAATGCTCTTGCACAAATGTTGACTTTCTTTCCAAAAAGGAACTAAATCCACTTTTGATGAAAATTGAGTGATTGATATAAGACTGTTGTCCTAGTTGGTACCTATAATTCAAAAAAAGTATAGACGCCTGTACAAACTCTCGTAAACAGACGTCCTTTTCTCTGAAGTTTTAAAAGTGGATTGTATCCCTTTTGCAACAAAACTCTTCATTTTTTCATGGAATATAAAGGAATTTTAACTTTCCAAAACTAGTGCAAAAGGGACTAAAAATAGTAAAATCCTACTGCTCTTACAAGAGTAAAGTGGCAGAGCACAAAAAATGTATATAAATTAGTAAACTAATAGCAATGCCTCTGTTAATTTTTCAATCACTTTTCATATTTGCAATGTATTTAAACCTTTAAGAGACAAATTGATGATATATACTTCTTCAGCAAAGGAAATTTAAATGTAAACAACTGTGAGAAGAAAAACCATTTGTGATTTAAACATTTTAAAAAGAAACTTTTCATAACAATTTTATTTATGACAAATGGTCTAAAACGACAGAAATCCTTTGAAGCAGTGCATGGGTATAGGCATTTTGTAAAGGTGGCGTCACATTGTCCCGAAGTTGAGCAAAGATGGACACATGAAATGTGAAATGCTAGGGGTTAGCGCGAAATCAGCCCCGAACTCGGTCAACAGGCAAACAAGAGCCAAAACGAGAACGATGTCTACAGAAGGTTACACGATGGCACTCAAACAACACACAAAGGGTACATGAATGGCCCAATGCACTCATGATCAGAGTAAAATTTGAAATTTTTCATGATCGTGTGTCCATCCTTGCTCAACTTCGGGACAGTGTGACACAGGCTTAAGAAAATTTTCCCGTCTATGCCTCTTATCCACTATCATTTCAGCGGCCCGAGACTTTAAAATCCCTAAACAGGTTGCATCCAATTTGTCTTCAAAGACAGACTTTATTTTATCTTCACCACAGATATATATTTTTTTCTGTTATGTAATTCCTGATCTAAGGAATAATGTAATTTACACAAGATACCATATTGGCGGTTATTTTCGTGGTGGTTTTATTTGAGAGAATTTCGCAAGTCAGTCCTTGCAAAAAATTGCACTTCGATATAAGGTTATTTAAAGTAATACAAACATCACCAAACAAGTATATATTTATATTACATTACAAGCTAAGTAAGGGAGATATATTACATTCCTCTATCATTTTATCCGAAAGGTAAAAATTTCAATATTTGTGTGTTGATGCCACACTATTTTTTAGGAATTGTACTAACGGATATGAGTTGTATTTTGTAAATTTCTTCACAAGACAAGGTTTTGGGACTCTCTAAGTCCAAATAAAAGTGATACAGAATCAGAATGATAATTTGTTTTTAAGATTTTCAAACATGAACACAATAGTGAAGTTGATTATCAGAAAGCCTTTTAGTTCCACATCGTTGGCTGAATGACCAAAAGAAGTTACTGCGATGATGATGATGATGATAATGATGATGATGATGATGATGATGAACAGCATTTATTAGGCGCCATTTCTCTGCCATGACATTCAAAGGCGCCTGATAAACCAACTTGGTACATGTTCACTACAAGTATATTTCTAATGGAGGTCCTTAGAAATTAGAACCTGTATAGCATATATAATTATAATCTTCAAATATTATTAGACAATAATGCTATTCCAGACGATGTATCTATCATACTATAGATAAGTAAAAAGTGTTTGTGTGTAGAAACTAACACATGACTTTGAAGAGCTGTGGGCTGACATGCTACCTAGGTAACCACTCCTTCCTAGTAATCCACACCTGGGTAAAAATACTTTACTTTACTATATACTAAAATATACAATATTATACTATTCTTGCTATACTAAGGGTTTGTATATAAACTAATATGTGAATTTGAAGAGATGCGGGGTGACATGCTACCTTGGAAACCCCTCCTTGCTCCCGTTCTAAACCTGGGTTAGAATGCTAATCAGCACTTGAGAAGACAGCTATCGAGCAAGGAGAAAACTAGAAGTGGCGTTTTGACATTTGAAATCTTGTTCCCAACTGTTTATCCTGTTGCTTCAAGTTTATTGGCTAACCTCACACGAGACGACAAAGCAATAGGGGCATTGTAGCTGCGTCCAAACATACCAGATTGACCTTCTTTTTCTTGGAAATTGTTTAAGAGTTTTTGAAGCTTTTTTGTGAACATTTACTCTCCTCCTACTCCAAATGGCAGTTCATATACACTCACTTACCACTGGTATTGCAACATAGCTAAATGTGTGCATTTTTTCATATTTACAAGTCTTTTATATATTGTCATATTTCATTCATGTCCAGAGATTTTGCGAAATTTTTTGTATATTCTGAAAGAAGAGACTTGTCCCTTTTCATTCCTGAGATCAGTAAAAACTCAGACAGGGGCACTTTTTTAAACAAAGGGGCGACAAATGAACAAAGGCCCCTAAAAATGAAATTTTAAGAGGTGGTGATTACCAGTGAATAAAATTATTAAGGAGGAGTCAAACTTCTCCGCAAACTGTTAACATGTTTCCATTATCATTATGGCAAATTAAAAATAGCCATAAGGAACCATCACAAAGGCTAATGAAAGAAACATCACGCACAGAAGAAAAAATTGGATGCGTGGCAAAAACAGAGGTCGTGAATATCCCTTAAAATATAATAGAAGTGTGAAAAATTTCTATTGTAAACGACATTATATTTACTACAAGAATTCAACAGTAATTTGGGAATTCGGTGGAATAAACTTGCATTAAATCGTCTTTGCAATACGGGACTAAATGTTTGCTTGGCAACGGTAGAAATAAATTTATCTTCTTCGGGTGTTCCTCCTTTTGTCGTTCATTGTAGTGCTACCTTTTTGGCTATTTTTAATTTGCCACAAGCACGATTGAAACATGTAAACAGTTTTCGGAGAAATTTGACTCCTCCTTAATAATTTTATTCACTAATAATCCCCACCTCTTAAAATTTCATTTTTAGGGGTCTTTGTTCATTGTTGCCCCTTTGTTTAAAAAAAAAGTGCCCCTGTCTGAGTATTTACTGATCTCAGGAATGAAAAGGGACAAGCCTCCTCTTTCAGAATATACAAAAATTCTCTCAAAATCCCTGGCCATGAATGAAATATGACAATATATAAAAGATTTTGAAATATGAAAAAATGCACCCATTTAGCTATGTTGCAATACCAGTGCTTTTTTGTGAGTGTATCTCTCTTTTATATTACCTATGTTGACATAACTATAAATTAATGATAATCAATTTGGCATCATATTTCTTCTTTTTTTAACTGATAAAATTGTCATTTTTTAAATTCATTACCCTTCTGACTACAGGTTCTTCAAAAGTTCTGCATACATGATCATGTGGGAATCGCATACTAGCTTCAATCCAATTGAACTTGTAATCTTGATTCTTATTACTTATCAGGTGGCTGCTATCAATTTCTATTCCGAAGCATCTTTAAAAGAATGTTCTTGCCCCGTTGAAGAGTATACTTGCGATTACACTAATATGACTAGACAGCAAGTTGGCAGTTTGAGTCTGTTTGAACTTCCTGTGACTCTGTAAAACAGAGTGTTAGTATCAATACTTGAAGCTTTAATTAAATCTTATTTCTCAGTCACACACAGGCCAGACCGACTCTGAACTGCCATCTAACTGAACAATATTAATGTAACTAAAGCAATAAAGTAGGTTTTGAATGACAGTGTGACTGGGTATAAGCATGGATGTTCCTTCCTAGCTATCTTATGAAGATATGAAAATACCAAGGTTTTGTTTTTCTTCGAAACTTAGGATTATAGGACAGAAAATAACAAAATGTCATAAAAGTATCTGTTTTGGCCTATTTTTTAGTGAAATTTAGGATTTCAAGGCAGAAGATAATTAAATACTGCTGTTGTCTTTTGTTTTTCTGGGTTTTTTTTTTTTTTTCTTGGAGGGTATTAAAATTGAGGATTTCAAGACAGAAATAGTAAAATGTCATATATTGCTGTTTTCTTTTAATCCTGATGATAATAATAATTAGCTCTCATATCATGATAAAATCTTTAATCACGAAACCCCAAAACGTTTCCCTGCTATACAATACCCCATTTACGATATTACCAATTGTCTATTATTACCTTTATCCATAAAAAATCAATGACATCATCACTATCATTGAATGAAAAGAGGTAATACAGTACCTATGCCATGTAACGTAAAGAGTTACGATCAATTGTAAATTTGGAGAAACAAAATTACCGATTGGTTCACCTTAAGAATTTTACACAATAAGTGTATGCAACAAGGCTCCTAATCAGCTACTATCATCGTTGCATTGGCATTTGTAACTCTTTATATTACAGGGCACTTTTATTCCAAATGTAGAAACAACAGTGTACTACACATACTTCATCAACTTGACAATGAACAACAAGAAAAAAAGGCACCATAATGTGGAAAGTGGTGTTTATCTATTCCTCCTATAATATTCACAAAAACAGGAAAATCTACATAACGTCCTTGGGGCATAAATCCTTCTTCACCTTGAAAACATTCAGAATTTTAAAGATCATGCACCACGTTTCCTGAATCTACAACCATCTTGTTCCCTCGCAGGAAGTCAAGAAACTGCCCTCAAGGTACATTTTTTGTTTAGTTTTTAAGCATCACACTGTCCGAGAATTTCTCTATGTCTTTATTACAAGACCAAAGAGAGAAAAGAACGGAAGTTGTTTAGTTTTGAAGAATCTCATTTTTCAAAGGATTTCTCTTTATCTTCATTACAGGACCACAGAGACAAAAAGGATGGAGGAAAAAAACGTAGATACTTGCAATTTCCTGTGACAGCAATTACCTGTCTTTTCAGGGGGAGCGGACATAAAGACGTCAGGAAAAAACTCTTCTCCCAGGTTCAACAGTTATATTCCTTTCATTTGGTAACCCCAGCTTGAAAAAGGAGAACAGTTTTTAGAAGATTCCAGCACTTCATCTAAAGGGCACGGTGTAATGCGAGAGACCCATCATGGTAAACAATTCAGACACAAAAAAACCCGTATTACAACGCCCACCTTCCACTGCTACCCCGATATTTCTCTTCCCCTACCTCCGGGGGCGGACAGGCGAATAGCTGAGGATGATTTAAGGCCAATCTTGCACTCGGGGAATTGATTTGCAAATGGAGAGAAACTGGCTTAAATTGATTCTGAAATGATTATCATGCAGGACATTTGTTATTTGACCAGCAAAAAACAACGAGCTTACGAAATGTCAAGTTTATTTCTCTAATTTACACATAGAGACAACATGGCAGGCACGTGTTGAACAAATGTCTAGCGTGATTTGTGTATATTTCTTTTCTCATTACATACATGTAACTTTTTTTAATGGAATAATTAGGCAGTTAAACATATATTCTTAATTTTGCACAATCTGCGTAAATTTTGTTTGGAAACAATTATTTTTAAATGTTAGCAGAACTGTATATTTTCGGACATTTGACTAAAACCTGTTTAATCGACGGCAACAAGACATGAATTATACATGTTTAGTTTCTTTAATTCTTTGTATACCTCATGATTTATAGTACAAAAATTAAATCTCTCTCTTTAAATTTCAGAATGATATTAGAGAAATGATGTATGTGGGATGAATAATAGAAATTACCTTCAAAATCAATACAAGATGTATTGTTGTCTTTTAAAATTGTTTTGTACAACCATTACAGGGAAAAGGAAGTATTACAATTGTATGATTAATTTCACTGTGACTGAAATCAAATGTGGCATAATTGCAAAAAAATTATCTGCTGTATAGACTGCTACAAACAGTACCATCAATAATTTTCTGAATGAAACCGACTCCCAGCACAAATTAGTTCCCTCAACTAAAAACTTGCACAACATAAACCAAAATAATTGACAAAGACTGTTAAAAGACTAGACACATTGCTCAATCCACTGTGCCTGCCTGTTACATTTCAGTTCTGGGGATAATGCAGTACCCCACAGGAACCAGAATCTAATGCTCAACTCATAATAGTTTGACAATATATTCACAAGTAAGTTTTCATCAAGCCGAACATTGTGCTTGACACAAGCAATTACTCTCCCTCTCTCTCTCTCAAGCTGGAAAAGGACGGACGGCTCTCACGATGGAAGAACGTCCCTATGTCGGAGGCAATAAAAAGAGGGCGGTAGCACATCTGAACATAAATATTATCCAACTCTCTGTTCATCTCTTGAGGCCCGATATCTTTGAACCTGGTGTGAAGGTCAGAACAATCAAGGTCAAAGTATGGATTTATAAACTCACACCAGAGGGGCTGGGCATTGGATGACTCTCTCACATTGGAGGCTCCTGAGCACCCCTAAAGGGAGGCATCTTGGTAACAAAAACCTGAGACTTCATCTCGATTTTTGAGAAGGAGCAACTAGATCTGGTATTCCCGTTAAGATGCTTTTTCATCGTGATTTGTTTTTCTTGCCCTTTGTGAATAGGTTTTAACATGTTTACTTACAAGCACCGAATATCTTTTGCTTTTTCTTTTTCTATCATCATTGTTTTTTCTAAAAGTTGTATGAAGATATTTCTTTACGTTTAAACTGTCAAGCATCAGGCATCTCTTGATTTTCTTTTTCATACAACCTTTTTGGGTTTTTTCATCCATTATGAAGAGTTTTGAAATTATCTCTTTTTTTAAGCATCAAATATTGCTTGGATTTCTTTCTATCTGTGGTCAACTTTTGCTATTGTTATTATTATACTCTAACTTTGATAGCCGTCATTTTAGAGTTAACGGTAGGTGAAATTACATACAAAGAGATTTTACAGACAAATACAACTGTATATTTACAATAAGAAAGTTTTAAATACGGTACCTGAAAGCTATGATCTACATTTCTCTCAAATACGGTATAACTTAGTCGAAATGTGAGCCCAAGTCATCTTGAGCTTATTTTCAAATTTGAGCTAGTTTTGCGGGTTTGCCTCAAAATAATGAACTATTTGGAAGCTAAGCCCAATCCCATCATGTACATACCAGGCTTGTTTGTTCCAAGCTCAAGGTCAGGATGTACAACTGTATTCAGCATTCAGCTCCAGCTAGTGCAGCGTCAACTCTAAATTTTATCTTATCAAATTAGATCAAATCATATAAAAATTCAATAAACAGGCACAAAATCGAACAGAACATATATACAGTAATGGGGAGGAGGTTGAGAATTTAACTGTGTCTCTCCAAATTCTTTTGATGGCATACGTCTTTGCTTCTGCATGAACCCGCCCTTGCGGGCCTGATTGAAGCAGAATTTTAAAAAAGAGCAAGGGATGAGAAAGAACGTGCAAGGGATGAGCAAGAACGAGCGAGAGATGACAAAGAACGAGCGAGGGATAGGAAAGAACGGGCGAGGGATGGAAAAGAACGAGCGAGGGATGAGAAAGAAAGAACGAGAGATGGGAAAGAACGAGTAAAGAAATCAGAGTATTTTTCTTGGATGGGTATGTAAGGGAAACCAGAGCGAGCTGGAGGGATTTGAAGGTGAGTAAACCTGCGTGACATTTCATCTAAAGAGCCAACAAAAAAGGAGAGCAACACAGCTTTTAGGATCATTTAGTTTAGTCTGCATACACAGACCCCGTCCAGACAGAAAAATGAACAAGAGTAAATTATTTTACTTTATTGGAGAATTTTGTAGGCCATTATCTCTATAATGTGACTAAACCTGCATGACATTTCATCTAAAGAGCCAACAAAAAGGAGAGGAACACAGCTTTTATGATTATTTAATTTAGTCTACATACACACACCCTGTCCAGACTGAACAATGAATGAGGAGACATTATTTTTCTTTATTGGAGAGCTTTATAATCCAATATTTGATTTATTATTTGATTATCAAATATTTTTGTAAATTCAGTTGTAAATTTTCACTAGTGTAAAACAAATTTTGAGATGGACAATAAATACTCAATTTCAATCTACTATTAATTTATAATTCTAAAGCTTGTTGGAGGTGTAACTAACAGTTGGGGTTACATAACTCTGAAAACTAGAAATCTAGAGATTTTAAAGTGGATGTTGAGAATGTAGAATTTGTGTATATATGTATTCAACAATGTCAATAATTAGGTATGGCTTATCGCATCAGCTCTACGTAGATGTGAGTCGATAATAACGAACAACGTAGTTTAGGGGCAGAAACTTGACCTGTGATGTGCAGTAATTAGGAGGGGTGCAAAGTGAGGTTTTATACTTATTTTGTGGAATACTAAAAGTAAATGATTGTGAAACCACTTCATATCTTTATTCTATGCTTACTTGCCTATCCATTGGTAAATATAGTTCGTTTGGATCAGGTCTTAAATATGAGATTTTCAAAGTGAAACAAAAATATTTGGGGCTAAGTCTTGATAGAGCTATAAAGCTCAAAATTTGTACTGGATTAAAGAAACCTTTCGAAAATAAAATAATGGAGGCACTGAAAAAAGCAGGCAGCCTCAAAACAGGGAGCAGGCAGGAATGTCAAACATATTTTTCCCTTTCTTTTGGCCTAAAACATGAGAGTTTCTGCTTGCACGAAATCTTCACTTTTAACGATAGTACATTGAAACAGCGCTCTTGTAAACAAAAGAGCACTTTTTACACTGATATATATATGCCATTATGAATTCATCTTCCACGCAAAATACAGAAGACCATTACGAGACAATCCCCATTCAGTAGAGTCCCATTATGCAAAAGAATAATTGCCTTGGCATTATCATTATACCTGGCCAACATGCATTACTGCAAAATATGATGAATTTGAAGAGATGAATCTCACTCCCATGGGAATTAAATGACATTTTAGCTCTTTCATTACCATTAATTCTTCATCACCCTGTCTCTGAAGAGTAATAAGTGAGTGTAATCCCACATATTGATTACCGTGTATGACCTTGTATTTTGTTGGGGTAGGCATTTCAATGGCATGTAATCGCATTTGATTTTCATTGGAATATAAAAGGTAATAAAATGTCTAGGAATAATGTAAATACAGTATCTCATAAAATCACAGGAAATATACAATGAATATTAAAGCCACTTCTACAAATTATTCTTATCGAACAATGAACTTGCTAAATATGTATCCGTGATTTTGTTCCAATGTCAATTTTTAAAAAATATATAATCTGCAAGGAATTATGTTGTTCTCCCAAAACTAAAATTTAGTTTCATAGACTACAATAGTATTTCATTTTTGGTAGATATTGTCTAAAATATGAGTGATATGCAAAAAAATATATCAGAAAATATAGTTCTCCAGAACGTATAGGTTTGTCTCGTTTCTACCACTTTACACTTATCTGATTATTATTCACAAGAAATGGAAAAGAGTAGGTAGTAGAAGGATCCCTTATAATGAGAGAAATTAATTAAAAAATACAATACACAAAATTCAGATATACACAAAGTACACAAGTACATGTAGATTTCAGTAATTTACTGCTTGGCAATGACAATGAGGATAATATGTGAATAAATAGCTCATACCAATCTTGTATACTGCATTTGCTGTTTTATTTTCGGACTATTAAATTTTGGAGCTGAGCAGCCCCAGAACATGTTTGTGGGTTCTTACATTTGCGTTTCATGTTCGTAAGGACACAATTGAACACATTCAAAACAATTCACGCATAAGATAGCATGCCCACATATTTGCATATTTTTAAATTCGTGAAATCCATGAAAAATAATACCCCGCAAATATTTCCAGTACAGTATTGCAATTTCAATTACACACTTAGTCAATATACCCACACCAAAAAACCAAAACCGACAAATATATTAATTATCCAAATCTGAGTTACATCGGGTAATATTTAATTACAGTTATAGAAATATATCAGCAGTGATGTATCAAGTAATACAGTTATACCCCATTCACAGTGGCCTCAAACACCGCTTCAGTCACGGGACTGTCCCGCGTCTGTAGCGGTGTTGCCTTTAGTGTGAATGCTCGGACCCGCTATAAACTATCCCGGGATAACCTCGCTCCGCTATAACACCGCGATAAACTATCGTGCTCAAACCTTAGTAACAGCACCGGGACAGTCTCGCGACTGTCGCGGAGTGCCTTCAGTGTGAAGGCACTCCGCTACAGCACCGGGATAAAAAACAATGAAATACATAAGAATTTCCAGAAAAGAGAATTAAAGAAGGATAAACACGGAAATACATAAAAAAATGATAGAAAATAAAAAGAAAGAAGTGGAAAACAAAGAAATACATAAGAAATGATAGAAAAGAAAAGGAAAGAAGGAGAAAAACAAAGAAATACATAAGAAAATAGAAAAGAAAAGGAAAGGAAAGAAGGTGAAAAACAAAGAAATAAATAAGGAATGCTAGAAAATAAAAAGAAAGAAGTGGAAAACAAAGAAACACATAAGAAACGATAGAAAAGAAAATGAAAGAAGGAGAAAACAAAGAAATATAATAAATGATAGAAAAGAAAAGGAAAGAAGGAGAAAAACAAAGAAAAACATAAGAAAAGGAAAGAAGGTGTAAACAAAGAAATACATAAGAAATGATAGAAAAGAAAAGGAAAGAAAGAAAAAAAAAAGAAATACATAAGGAGAAAAACAAAGAAACACATAAGAAATGATAGAAAAGAAAAGGAAAGAAGGAGAAAAACAAAGAAATACATAAGAAATGATAGAAAAGAAAAGGAAAGGAGAAAAACAAAGAAATACATATTATAAAGAAAATAGAAAAGAAAAGGAAAGAAGGTGAAAAACAAAGAAATACATAAGGAATGATAGAAAAGAAAATGAAAGAAGGAGAAAACAATGAAAAATATAAGAAATGATAGAAAAGAAAGGAAAAGAAGGAGAAAAACAAAGAAATACAAAAGAAATTATAGAAAAGAAAATCAAAGAAATACAAGTATTTTGTTACGGAGGTCATAAAAATCACACGCTGCAGTGTGAATGGGTACATGAAATCTATCCCGGGACAGTCCCGGGATAACTTTTCCACTGTGAATGCATTTATAGCGGGTTTAAAGCGGTGTTGCCGTCCCGCGACAGCACCGCGACAGCACTGAGATAAATTTGAAAACCACTGTGAATGGGGTATTATTTAGAATGTCTGTCAGGTGTCTGTGTGATTACCTGTTATTTTTTATCATGTTCAGTACATGCATTTGTAGGTCGTAGAGCTTCAGAGTAGCCCATGTTATGATGATAGAGGGCAGCAGACAATTTAGAAACACAAATGAAAGAGAATCTTCCACACTCTCCAAGCTAGTTTTGACATTTCATGAAAGGTAATGTTAATAATAATATATAAATATAATATGATATGATCAAGAAGAGGCCTACAGTGACAAGGAAACAATGGGGCTAAAACAAAATTAATAAAGGATCAGTGTTCAGCTCCTTAAAAAATTTAACAGCACCGTTTTTTTTTTTATAGGTGGTCTGTCTTTGACAGATCACCTCTTAATTTTGTCAGATTTTTCTTATTTTTATTATTTATTTATTTTTATAGCCAATATTTTGTGTCCACTCTATCTCTTAATCTATCAAATCAATTTCCTTCAATTTCATGTCATCAATGGATATCACTATGAAGATGTGCAGCGAAGTTTTTCAAGGTCATCAAGTCATGATGACGTCATCCAGGCGCCATTTTGTAAAATTCTATCATTGATCATATCATCAATTTAAATCATTCAAAATCAATCATATTTACAGAACATCAATTTCATGTCAAAGGTCATCTGACCATGTCATCAAAGGTCACGACGCACGCGTACACGTGCATCAAAATTGAAAATTGCTCAAAATCAGTTTTAGTTCGAATTAGAGTACGTTTCAGGTCATTTTGAGCATTTCAAAAATTTGCGCGCACGCACACATGTGCGTGCGTTTTTCACGCGTAACACCCTTACACAACACAGAATCGCCGTTTCTTTTATGTATATGCATTGATAATATAATTTTGAGTAATTTGATACCTTGATCAGCTTTCTACGATTACAAATAAAGAAATGAGCCACCATCAAAGTTTGCAGCACGCGCGCGCGCATACTATCACTGTAGGCCAAATATGGGCAAAAACATGCCTATTGAAAATTCGCTGTAGCTCTTCAGAACGAACGGAAACCCCCATTTTTTTTTCCATATCTGGATAGAATATGAATCGTAGATGTCATTTCATGTCTCATTTGATCCTCAATTATATCACGACATCATCAAAATGGCGTCGAAACTAAAAATTTCAATTTTGCTTTTATGACGTCATAAAAATTATGCAAATTTGATTGTAACTCTGTAAATATTGGTCGATTTTCGCCCAAATTTCAATATGTTGTAGCTGAGGATATATTCTTTCTGTATTATGACATTTATTTTTTGTTTAAAGAAACGCATCATTGTTAAAAATTACAATTTATAAAGGTATGTCTTTTTCGCTCATTTTGCGCGTAATCTCTATTAGGGAGGACTTTTTTAAGAAACTTAAAACTGCATGCCGACCTTTAATGAGCATTCCCTCCATCATTTCTGCTTTATTTTCTCTGAAATTTTAAAAGGTTGTAGGCAAGGAAATTTTCTAGAACATATCTTACGTTTTTTAAAATCAGAATTCGGAATCATGACTTATTTAATTTGCCGTATTGAATTTTTTTTTGCCATTTCGAACTTTTCGTTCTACGTGTAATCCATACAGGGAAATTTTAGCTCAATCAGTAAGGCATTTGACTTGTAATCAAGAGACCGTCGGTTCGAGTCTCGCGTGTCCACATATTTTTTTTTTTTTTTTTTTTTTTTTTTTTTTTTTTTTTTTTTTTTTTTTTCTTTTTTTGTAAATGTCTTCCTCGGTCACTACAACACACATACAATAGCCAATAATGTATATTTTGCTTTTTATATTAATTGAAATGTAATTTTAAGTGGCTTTATATGTACACAACCCTATATACAGTTGCTTTGTACTGTGCGCATATCAGTTATCACATCTGTGCATTTCCTCTTTGTTTCATCTTTTCTATACCATCTCCTATGTATTTCTTTGTTTTATCTTTCTTCCATCTTTCTTCTTTCATTTCTTATGTATTTCTTGGACAGACCACCTAATTCGTCCCAATGACGAATTCAATTTCTAGTTGTTTTTTTTTTCTATCAATATCATCCTTTCTTGTCTTTCTTTTAACTGTAAAGTAAATAATGAGACAAGTCTTTGTAATAAACAAACAATTGATAACTGCTCAAATTGGCAGAAAATGGGTAAGTGCTACACTGGACTCTGATGCAATTATGACACAGAAAACGTGACAGCAATTAGAGTAGGCTATCTTACGCTGTGTCCATATCTACCAAAGACATGCCAGAATCAGGTAGAGTATAAATGCTCATTTTTAAGCGGTTTTCTTCTTTTTTTGGGGGGGGGGATTTCACAAGTCAGTCATTCAATTTGTGGCTATTTATTAATGTAAACACAAAAAAATGTAACATTAAGGTCATAGGAATTTCCCATCTAGTCCAAATAAAAATATTGTCAAAATATACACACTAGTAATGGCCCATGCAGTAACTGAAATAGGCATTTATTGAATACCGCAAAAATAAAAAAGATTTTATTTTATAATAAAAAGCTGTGCTATTTCAGCACATAAAATAGTTGTCACACATTAAATAAGTGTCATAGCATGAAAATAAAACATAAAATTTCACCACCAAACAAGGTTTCATCTTCATCAGATTAAATCAGATCATTATCTAATTAAATATTTACTATCAAATTTGATTGCCTTCATGACACTAACCAGATACTGGAATGGTTTTCACAGATACATGTATAAACACACCGTTTATTAGACAATCGTCCACTTCAAAGACAGTTCAATAAAAGTAATATTTTACTTAGGCTATAAATAATCCATTTTAAGTTGTTCACTATGACCACAATGACGTCAGTGAGAAAGGCAGGTAGTACTTGAGACTACATCAATATTCAATAACAATAATCTTCAAAAAACCAGTTAAATTCCCTAAAGGTCTTTATTCTCAGAGATTTAAGTTGTATTTTGAATTATACAATGATTTATTAACTCTTTACATAGTGAATAGTGAACACTTGTCACAATTGCATTTATTAACTACAAAATCATAATCTTTCATTTTCTCTCAGGGCTGAGGGATTTGTCAAACAAGCAATGCTGCTTGAATTACGTCTCTAGAGGGAGCAACTGCCAGTATTGACAACACATGAGACTCATTCTTATCATTTGAAGAAAAAAAATAATGGAGAAATATTGACACTTTTGTGCAACAAATACATTATTGTTGTTGTTGTTTTGATGGCACTGTCATTTATAATATGTATATTCATGCCATCTCAGTGGTGTCTTTTTTTTTATACAGAAAGCAAAGCAAAAAGCCTTTCAGTGACTCGGTTACTTTGTACTTCTTTGATAAGACAAAGAGTATCATGTAAGGAGAAAAAAAAGGAAATTTTTACAATTTGCAATATACTATGCCTGAATGAAAGGAAGATAAGTAATTAACATCGCACAAGCTGTAATACATCTATCATACACCTGTCATAAAAGCACCTACATGCTTTTACAAATACAAAACAAAACACTAATAGGCCTATATTCGGTATTATGAGCAAACAACAAATAGAAGAAAAGAGATATGTAAGGAGGGTTGTGAACTGAGATCCTGCACTAGTACCAAAGTGCGGGTTTACGTCTGTCCGATTGACGTAGTGATACAGTAAACAAACATAGGTGAAGTACAATGTGGTATGCAAAGTTTTGAACATGTAGTAACAGATAGAGTTTCATATCTCTGTTTAGGGAAATTCCCGTAACGTAAAAAGATTCTTGCGATTTTATCAGCATAATGTTCTTAGAAACCACATGGTATAATACGGTCTTATATTCCTTCTCATTTCTGCTTATTGACATAATAACAGATCATTTGTCAATAATGCCAAGCTCTCCCCATGTCTTGCACTCTTGCACCATCGGTCTATTCGACTAATAATTAACCAACCGCAATGAGTTCTCTTTGAGCGTGTGCTCTATATCTGTCTATTCATCTCTCTCTTTCTTTTTCTCTGTCTCTCTCTCTGTCTACTTGACTATCACTATCTCTCCACCCTCCCCCCCCCCCCTCCCTCTCTCTCTCTCTTTCTATCTCTCTCTCTCTCTCTCTCTATCACAATTTCAATGAGCTCTATTTGAGCATTCCCTCTCTCTCTCATATTCTCTCTTTCTTTCTTTTCTCTACCTATATCTTCTTGGTGTTTCTCTTTTCCATGTTCCCTCTCCCCTCCCGTCTTTCTTTCCTACCGTCTTGCGCCATCGTTCTATGGTCTAATAATTAACCACCATCAGTTTCCCTTGAGCATGCTCTGTGTCTCTCTGCCAGTACGTCTTTCTCCTCGTAACTCCCTGGGGGTATTTCATCAAAGGACTTGTCGGACATTTTATCCGACAAATTTGCTCTCAGCCAATCAAATGCAAGCATTTCAGTAGCTTATAACAGTTTGTCGGATAAAAACATCCAACAAGTCCTTTCATGAAACGCCCCTCTGGTCTCCCTCTCTCTATGTTTCCACATATATATCTCTGACTTTATAATTATCTGTCTACTTGTATGCGTCAACCTGTCTCTTCCTCTTTCTATAGGCCTACATTTAGATGCCTGTTGTTGTCTTCATATAGCTCAAAACCCTTCTTCCTCTCTCTCTCTCTCTCTCTCTCTCTCTCTCTGTCTAGTTATCCCTCTTCATTTGTTTCTTTCCATCATCAATCTCACTTTATTTCTCTCACTCCGTCTCTCTCTCTCTCTTTCCCTCCCGCTCTCCATCTCTTTCTATCATCCCCTCACTTCTTTCTCTTCCTGTCGCTATATCTCACTTTTTGTCTTCCTCATGGTGTCTCCCTCTCATATAGAACAAAGTTAGCAAATGCAAGTGCATATCAACTTGCCATGCCTTGTAAGAATTTCTCCAGGGTGTGGCAAGAAAATAGGAGTCTTCCTCACTCCACACAACTAGTATAGGTAGAAAGAATCAGTATGCCCAAAAGCAAATGGCATCATAAACCTATCAATTTGTATAAATCATTAAACATTTCAAAAAATAAATAAATCTCCAAAACACTTCACTAAACAAGGATACTAAATATAATGTACATGTACATGCAGACATACACAACAATTCAATGTACATGTACAGCACTTAACAAATTAGGAAAGATTTAATTACATCTATTATTATATCCCTTATCTAAGATTGTTTGCATTGAGAGTGTACACAAAGAGAAAAAGAATAGTTTAACTAAGAAAAACGTTTCTCGAGAAATAGTTTGTTTTTCTTACATGACGTCACGCATAGTACATTTTTTTCCCTGGGAAAAACTGGACTATACGTTTTTCGACCCCCCCCCCCCACCTATTCACGATTGCGCACGCCGCATGCCACGGAAACTTTCGGCGAGCTGAATGCACTGCCAGGGCGGCAGACAGCTGATTTTTGTTTAAAACAGGACAAAATGGCTGCCTCTATACGTTGCCAGATTGATGGTAATAACGGAGATTTCAGCGCTATAATGACGAGGAAATTGTGGATTCAATGAACTCGACTGCAGCGTTAATACTCAGAAAACAAATTAGTATGCTGTATCTATTTCCGTGAAATTTTGTTCACAAATTGATGGTGTTGAGTTGTGATGAGATCGACATCAAATCACTTCGCATTCAGCGCCGCGAAGAATTTCGTCGTGCGTCGAACAAAAAACGGAGCGCTTTGTAGCTGTTACTTATTGATCAGAAGAAAGTAAGCTAGACTTATATAATTTTGTTCTAAAAAAATTAAAAGGTTGGAAGGGATTAAAACAAATATACAATGACTCATTTCTCAGAACAGGTTAAAGACGTCGCACTCAGGAACATCAGCATACGTATGTGCTCTCTCGGGCGATGCCTCGGAATAGTACTATGTGATGTTCCTTCGATGCGAATAGTTTTAACCAGATCCTCGATTGTCATTGTATATTTGTATACTAGATTCAATTTTGAAACACCCTGTACTTCATAAACCTACATGCATTTCTATAGAACCTATATTTCATCAATTTAAACATTAAGAAAGATTTACTAGCACTCACTATGGCATTCAAAGAGATAATGTTGAGCCACCCTGTACTTTGGCTGAGACAAAGCAATCAATTTCAGCTTTGCACAATGTAGCTATTTTCTGCCATCCAGAAATGAATCGATAGTAGTACCCATATTTACTCTCTAAGTAACCACCACTCATATATTGACAGGCTGTAATTATCATTTTAAATGCTCCCATAAGCCCTGTAAATAGTGGCAATTGTTACTACCCACCAGCACAGATTACTGTTATGTGTATAATCTTGTCTTTAATTGCAGTATTAGAAATGCAATTAAATGAGAGCATCTTAGCTCTTTGTTCAGTTGTCATAATCACTATATGTGATATCACATGCATTTAGGCGTATAGTATGAAGTCAAAATTGAAAGTTTAAACTTGTGGATCATCATATAGAAACAAAAAAAATGTGGAAATCTAAAGTAGATATTAAAGCCTTGCTGACAATGCAATGTAAAAGCGATTTTAACACCGTGCCTTGCGTAGACACTAAGCTGCATTGATGCAACTCTACATAGTGCTTGTGATGGTTTAAGTCACTGTGTGCAAGGGGTATTGAAGCTACACTAAAAAGATTAATCTTTCTTTTCAATGCGTAATCTCGATGTAGACCTCTTGAATGTCGTTTCTAAGCTAGTGTATGCATTACTATGCAACTGTACGGTTTTCAGACGTACACGTCAGTATACACAATGCTACGCTACTCTATGCCGTACCTGGGGAAGAGTACACCATCCGACCCTAGTTTGAAGAAAAATGCAGACTTTTGCGATACCTTTTTCGGCTGATCGTGCGCGGAGCAACATTCTTTCCCGCCATGAATGCGCAGCGCAGCCTACGTTGGCATACTCTGTGGGCAACACTACAAAACTATACGCAAGCTCGTGTGAAACCCCCTTTAAGAAATCAATACCATAATATGCAACAGAGGATCCAACAAAAGCTTGGTATGATGGAGATGCAACAGTATATCACACATCAGTGGATTCCCAACATAAATCATTCCACTTTCCTGGTATAGCTACTTTTGTACATGATATAAAAATTATCGCCCTTCCTTTCTGAGCAAAACAGGCATTCTTTAATGGCGTTGTTTTAACTGTGTTGCATCATTACAAGTACTATGTAAGCACTTATTACTATTTTGAGGTCAATATTTGGAATTGATGTAGAAATTCACAGCTCATCAATTTGATAAAGATGAAATAGTGCTTACCCATGGCTGTGTATGTACACATATTATTCTGTGCAAAGTTATGATACATGGCAGATATAAGGCAAGATGTGCAAGTGTAACGATCACTTAGCGAATCCAATCAATTTCACACATCCAGTCAATCTCTATCTTAACAATTTTTTTGATAATTCACACATTATTTGCTTAGTGCCATAATGGCACGAACTATATATTTTTAAACACAGACACTAAGAGAGGGAATCAATAAATTGCTAAGAAAGATTAAGAGAAGCAGACGGCAGAAGAAAATTTCAAGCATTTACGAGGTGCTTTTGAAAAATGACCAGAAATAATCTCAACCAGTACATGTATAGAACAAGCTCTAAAGAGACATCAAGATTCGATCATGCTATCGTGTATTTGAAGAGCAGAAAGTGAGAATGACCTATTAATGAATCACTAAATAAGATTAAGAGATTCGCAGGGATAAAGAAAGAGTTTACAACGATCAAGAGGTGCTTACGAAAAATAGCCCCAGTTAGCCGACCTTTCTCTCTCTTTCCCTGGCGAAACCCCTTGAGATCAGCTCCCTGGATGTGGAGGCACTGGCCGATTAAATTACACCCTCTTGGCCCAGAATCCCACATAAAACGGCAGCACTTTAAGATCTAGAACAAGGTCCAAGAGAAGGCAGAAAAGAAAGAAAGGAGCTTAATTCCCTGGGGAATTGTTCCTTCTCAGAAACCTCTCACCAGAAAGAAGGTTAGAGAATGTCATATGATAAGTGGCGAAGATTGTGATGAGGTGAGGGGATGATGATGATGATGATGATGATGATGA
>CALNVZ010003433.1:33444260-33465601 GCA_940671915.1 Paracentrotus lividus
ACCACCTGTCATAAAAGACACTACATATACCCTCGCTTTTACAAAAACAAACAAAACATTATAGCCTAGTTCGGTATTAAGCAATACCAACACATAGAAGAAAGAGATATGTAAGGAGGGTCGGAAACTGAGATCCTGCACTAGTCCAAAGTGCGGATTAACGTCTGTGCCACGAGTTGACGTAGTGATAACAGTAAACCAAACATAGGTGAAGTACAATGTGGTATGCAAAGTTTTTTGAAAACGTGGTAGTTAGAGATAGATTTCATATCTCTGTTTAGGAAATTCCCGTAACGTAAAAAGGATCTCTTTGCGATTTTATATAGTTAGTAATGTCTTAGAAAACCACAGTGTATAAATACGGTCTTATATTCCTTCTCATTTCTGCTTATTGATAATAAAGATCATTTGCAATAACATGGCCAAACTCCCCATGTCTGGCACTCTTGCATCATCGGGTCTAGTTCGAGCTAATAATTAACCAAACCGCTAATGAAGTTCTCTGTAAGCGTGATGCTCTAATAATTGTCTATTCATATCTCTCTTCTTTCTCTCTGTCTCTCTCTCTGTACTTGAACTATGCACTATCTCTCCACCCCCCATCCCCCCCTCTCTCTCTCTCTCTCCTCCCTCTCTCTCTCTCTCTCTCCTCCCATTCTCTCTTCCTCATCTATCACATTTCAATGAGCTCTATTGATGCATTCCTCTTCTCTTCATATTCTTTCTTTCTTTCTTTTCTCTACTATATTCTTCTTGGTGTTTCTCTAGCCATGTCCCCCCCCTCGTCTTTCTTTCCCCACCGTCTTGGCCATCGTTCTAAATGGGTTTCTAATAATTAACCACCATGAGTTTTCCCTTGAGCATGCCCTGTGTTCTTCTGCCAGTATCTCTCTTCGTAACTCCCTGGGGGGCAATTCATCAAAGGACTTGTCGACATTTTATCGATCAAATTGCTCTCAGCCAAATTCAAGATGCAAGCTTTCAGAATAGCTATACATTGTCGGATAAAAACATCCGAACAAGTCCTTTCATGAACGACCCTGGTCTCCCTCTCTCCTTTCCACATTATATCTCTGACTTTATAATTATCTGTCTATCTTGTAATCGTCAACCTGTCCTCTTCCTCTTCTATAGGGCCGTACATTTAGATGCCTGTTGTTGTCTTCATGTACTCAAACCCTTCTTATTCCTCTCTTCTCTCTCCTTCAATCTCTGTCTAGTATCCCTTCTTCATTGTTTCTTTCCGCCTCATCAACTCCTTTATTCTTCACCTCCGTCTCTCTCTCTTTCCTCTACCGCCTCTCACATCTCTTTTCTATCATCCCCTACTTCTTCTCTTCCTGTTGCCACATCTCACCTTTTTTTTCTTCCTTAAGTGTCCTCCCTCTCCATATAGAACAAAGTTGAAATGCAAGTATAATATCACTTGCCATGCCTTGTTAGAACTATTACAGGATGGCCCAGAAAATAGGGGTCTTCTCACAACAAAACATAAAAGGAATCAGTATAGCCCAAACATATCACATCGTAAACCTATAATTTGTATAAATCATTCAACATTTCAAATAAACCAATACATAAAAGAGAAAAATAGAACTGCAATGCATTTCAGGAAACAAAATATAATGTGCAATGCAACAGACATACACAAAAATTTCATATACATGTACAGCATTTAACAATTAGGAAGGATTTAATATATATGAAGTACATTTTACAGCATATAGGTTTAATTTGAAATCACGCCTATTTTCATAAACGCTACATGTATTTTTATAGAACTTACATTCATTAATTCAAAAAACATTAGGAAGATTACTGGCAGGCTCTTTTGCATTAAAAGAGTATATGTTGAGACACCCTGTAACTTTAGCTGAGACAAAGCAATGCAATTTCAGCTTGCACAAGTAGCTTTTTCTGCCATTCCAGAATGAATCGATAGTAGTACCCATATTTACTCTCTAAGTTAAAAACTAAACCCACTTTTCAATAATATTGAAAAACAAAAGGCTTTTGTAATTTATCCAATTTTTTTTTTTAAATGGGCCTTCCCCCAGAATAAAAAAAGCCCCCCCCTGGGTAAATAGGCCGGCAATTTTTTGTTTTTTTTTACTAACCTCACCGTCAGCACAGATTACTGTTATGTGTATAATCTTGTCTTATTGCGTATTTAGAAATGCAATTAAATAAGGCGTCTAGCTCTTTGTTCAGTGTCATAATCACTATGTGATATACATCATTTAAGGCGTATAAGTATCAAGTCATAACTTGAAAGTTTAAACTTGTGGATCCATCATATAGAAACAAAAAAATGTGGAAATCTAGTAGATATTAAAGCCTTGCTGACAATCAATGTAAAGGCGATTTAACACCGTGCCTTGCGTAGACACTAAGCTTTGCATTGATGCAACTCTACATAGTGCTGTGTGATGGTTTAAGTCACTGTGTGCAAGGGGTAATGAAGCTACACTAAAAAGATTAATCTTTCTTTTATTTGTATCTCCGATGTAGACCTCTTGAAAATGTCGTTTCTAAGATAGTGTATGCATTACTATGCAACTGTAACGGTTTTCAAGACTACACGTCAGTATAACACAACGTACGCTACCTATGCCGTACCTGGGAAGAGTAAACATCCGACCCTAGTTTGAAGAAAATGCAGATTTTGCGATAACCTTCTTCGGCTGATCGTAGCGCGAGCAACATCCTTTCCCCGCCATGAATACGCAGGCCTATCGTTGGCATACTCGGTGGGCACACTACAAACTATACGCAAGCTGTGTGAAACCCCCTTTAAGAAAATCATACCATAATATGCAACAGAGGATCCAACAAAGCGCTTGGCTGATGGAGATGCAACATGTATATCGCACATCAGTGGATTCACATAAATCATTCCACTGTTCCTGGTATAGGCTACATGATAGGAACATTTTTGCCATTCGTCTTCCTATTTTTCAGCTAAACAGCCATTCTGTAATACCTTGCAGTGTTGGCCTAGTTGTATCAGCTTCATATATACTATGTAAGCACTTATCACTATTTGAGGTCACTTTTTGAATTGATGTGTGCAATTCTGAGCTCTCCATTTTTAAAATGAAATACATACAGGGCTTACATCATTCCTGTGTTGTACACATATATTCTATGCAAGTTATGATACATGGCAGATATAAGGCAAGATGTGCAAGTGTATCGATCACTTAGCGAATCAATCATTTCGCACATCATCAATCTCTATTTTAACAATTTTTTTTGAATAATTCTCACATTATTTGCTTAGTGCCATAATGGCACGAAACTAATATAATTTTTAAACACAGACATAAGAGGGAATCATAAATTGCTAAGAAAGATTAAGAGACAGACGGCTGAAGAAAATTTTCAGCATTTACGAGGGCTTTTGAAAAGATGACCAGAAATAATCTTCAACCAGTACATTACAGAACACCTTAAAGAGACATCAAGATTCGATCATCTATTCGTGTATTGAAGAGCAGAAAGTGAGAAATGACCTAATTAATGGAACTCACGTATAAGATTAAGAGATTCGCAGGGATACAAGAAGAGTTTACAACGACAAGAGGTGCTTACGGAAAAATAGCCCAGATCCTGATTTAGCCAACCTTTCTCCTCTTCCTGGCGAAACCCCTTGAGATCACTCCCTGGATGTGGAGCACTGGCCGATTAATTTACACCTCTTGGCCCAGAATCCCACATAAAACGGCAGCAACTTAAGATTAAGAACAAGGTCCAAGAGAAAGGCAAAAAGAAAGAAAGGAGCTTAATTCCCTGGGGAATGTCTTCTCAGAAAGACCTCTCACCAGAAAGAAGGTTAGAAGAATGTCATATGTAAGTGCGAAGAATTGTGAGAGGTGAGGGATGAATGATGTGATGATGATGATGATGATAAGCGATGGATGGTGGTGGTGGTGTTTGAATGGTGATGGATGGTGAGAATGATGATGATGAATGATGATGTGATGGTGATGGATGGTGAGTGTGATGGTGAGGTGATGGTGATGGTGATGGTGGATGGTGATGATGAATGAGATGATGATGATGATGATGATATGATGATAATGATTAATGGGATGTTGATGATGATGATGATTGATGATGAGATGATGATTGATGAGGATGATGGTGGTGGTGGTGTTGGTGTGATGATTGATGATAATGATGATGATTATGATGATGTGTGATTGATGATGATGTTGATGATGGATGATGTTGATATTGACGATGTTATGATGATAGAGGAGGATGAGAAAGATGGCTAGAGGATGATGATGAGATGATGATTGATGTTATCATCTCCATAATATTTCTTGCAAGATAGCATTGATTAAAAATAGGTTATAAAATGTTCTTAGATGAAGAGTGGTAAAGAACCTGTTGATGAGGAGAGGCAATATGATAAGATGATGCTGATGAATGATGATGATGATGATGATATGACAATGATGATGATGATGAGATGATGTGACAATGATATGAGATGATGTGATGGTGATGGGTGACAATGATGATGTGATGGTGTGGTGAATGATGATGATGGTGACAAAGATGATGAATGATGATGATGATGACGGAGAGGATGTGATGAATGGTGATGAGATGATGATGATGATGATGATGATAATATGGTGACACATGATGGTGATGAGATGATGATGAGATGATTTGATGATGATTATGATGATAAGGAGGATGAAGATGGTAAGAATGATATGGATGATGATTGAATGGTATATCTCCATAATGTTTCTTGCAAGAAACATTTGAACAAAAATAGGTTATAAAATGTTTAGATGAAAAAGTGTAAAGACTGTGTGAGAGGGCAATTATGATGTGATGATGAATGATAAATGATGATGATGATGATGATGATGATGGTGATGGTGATGATGATGATGGTGACAATGATGATGATGATGATGATGATGATGGTAGAGGATGATGGTGATGGTGATGATGATGATGGTGACAATGATGATGATATTGACGATGATTATGATGATAGAGGAGGATGATGAAGATGGTAGAAAATGATGATGATGATGGTAGATGATGATGATGATGATGATGATGATTGAATGAGATAAGAATGAAGAAATCAAAGGAAAGATGCCATTTGCAGAGAAGAATCAATAGCTTCTTCTCATCAAAATGATTCCTTGCAAGAAACCGCTGATCAAAAAGTAGGTTATACAATGTTATGTCATACGCTAAAGTATGGTGGCCTTGAATTACGCTGCGCGAGAAGAGACATATATACGGTCAACGCTGTACATTTTGTAACAATTGTGTAGCAATGTCCTAAAATATAGAACACTGCGCTGTGAACTTACAGTGAACCTTGAATAAACTCTTCAACCAGCGCATCTACGCCGAAGATTTAACATGTTTGATGCGATCGCACTTTCACGCCCCGAAAGCACGCTATCCGAAAACATGTCATGTTTGCGAGCAACATTTTGGAGCGCATCTACGCCGTACAGTTTTGCGTTCATTGAGATTGCACAGCCCAGAAGTACGGTCACAAACGCAAGACTTTTTGTGTTTTTGCCGTAGACTTAGTCTGCAAGCACAGACCCTATTTGACAAATTACAGTGTCGTGTGAAGCTAGTCGCAAATTGTGAACTCCATGCTTGAACTCTTGAACACCATGTCGCAAACTCTGCACTAATTACAGCAAACTATAAGAACCGTGCCAAAGACTTTGCATATTATATTTTATTGCTGAAAACTTTTGAAATCTTTAAAGCGTTATTGGGAATAAAAAAAGAAAGAAACTTTTGAAATCTTTAAAGCGTTATTGGGAATAAAAAAAGAAAGAAACTTTTGAAATCTTTAAAGCGTTATTGGGAATAAAAAAAGAAAGAAATATATTAGGCCCATTATAGAATGGTAGATGGAAAAGAAATACATGTAGTGAAAGAAGAGGGATAAAAAAAAATTTTTTTAAAGAAGAACGCAATAAACTAAACCGTTTGACGGAATCAATTTCAAACTTGGGTCATATGTGCAATATGGGACGCAATAAACTGATTAGTATTTAGGAGTCATGAGGTAAAGTTCAGCCACAGAGGCATTGTGTACGTGAAATGGGCTTGTTCTTGCGATAGCTTAAGAACAGTTTTGATGGATGAACATCAAAACTTGTCATGTGTGCATATTGTAGGGACAAGAATTATTAATTTTTGAAGGGGTCATGAGTCAAAAGGTCGAAGGGTCACAGACGTCATTGTATACATAAAAATGGCACGTTCTTTGCTAACTTCTGAACCGTTTTATGGTCAACTTTCAAACTTGGGTCCATGTGGGAGGAAAGATGAACTGATTTATTAGATTTTTGATGGTCAATCAGGGACATCAAAGGTCACTGGTCTATTTATGTAAATGACTCGTTTGTGCAATTTCTGAAGGACCAACTATAAACATGTTTATCTTTTTATTACATTCCAGTAAGCCATCCTTCCTGAGTTGGAAATAATTCTGATGATACAACTTTAATAGATTTGGGGTCAATATCTCCAAAGATGTCATGGTTATAAAGGATGTAAAATAGGCGTCATTCCATGCCAATTCACCCAAGAAAGTGCAATTTTGCACCTTCCGTCTCAGAATTTGCTCAAATCTTGGTACACATAAAGTTTAACATTACCTTCCCATGAAACAAAAAAAATAGCGGTAAATGGTCCGTCGGTTTCGGCTATGGCCGCCACTTTTCGATTCGTTTTTGGGCAAAAATGGGTGTGACCTTCCCATTCAACGGCGCACAATGCGCCGAAACTGGGTGGACCAATTTTGTGAAACTACGGACCATTCAAATAGGAAATTCAAAAGAGGAATGTTTCAAAATGTTTAATCAAAATATTATTGGAGCAATTTAAAAGTGCTATGACCTTTGACCTTTTCCTTTAACCTGTGATTTTGACCCCAGACGAATAATATTTTCTTGATTTTATGTATGTTAATTGTCGTATAATATTAACATACATGTAAATATCAAGAATGTATTTTATTTTCACTTTAAAAACTCTTTTTAATGTAATTTACAAAGTTTACTGTTACCCCCACATTAACTGATATTTTGTAGGAATGTTGTGTACAGACTCCATTTATACATGAATACTTTCAACTGAAGTAACATTACAATCAAATGCCATAAATGTGTTCCATATCTGTTGCTGATGCTTCAAAGATCTTCAATGATGTATCCAGTTTGGGACAGTAGAGCTGACTACAGAGAAGCATTTTGTTTCTGTCAAAACCGCAGATTCTGATGATTTGTATGGTATACCTATTGCACCCGATCAAAAGGGCTAAACAAATGTCTCTATTCAAAGCAATGAGTCTCGTACATGAGATATACATTATCATTGTGTTTGAATGTTTCCTTATTACTGAAAGTTTAGTTTCCTGTTTTAATTGAATGTAATTTAAACTTTCAGTGGAAGTATTCAAGTAAGCCATATAATGGAGAACTTCACACATTACCAAACACAAATATCAGTATTGGGGGTAACAAGTAACTTTGTAATTACATTAAAAAGAGTTTAAAGGTGAAGAAATAAAATATCATCCTAGATATTTACATATTTATTTTAATATTATTACTGAAATTAACATACATAAAAATCAAGTAAAAAATATATTTCGTCTGGGGGTCAAAATCAAGGTTAAGGAATAAGGTTCAAAGGTCATAGACTTTAAATTGCCTCCAATAATATTTTTGATACCATTTTGAATCTCTTTGAATTCCTTTTGAATGGTACCAGTTCACAAAAATTAGTCAACCAGTCAGGCGCATTGGCCGTTGAAATGGATGCGTCACACCATTTTCCAAACGAATCAAAAAAGGGCGGGCACTAGCTCGGAAAACCGACGACCTTACGCTATTTTTTGTTCATGGGAAGGTAATGTTAAACTCTATGCGTACCAATATTGAGCAAATTCTGAGACGGATAGGGTGTAAACCCATTGGGTGAATGGCATGGAATGACCCAATACTCAACATGCGCATGCTTTTTTTTCCCGATGTGGCAATAGGAGGCATGCCTTCCGACCGTCGGTCGGAAGACTTATCTAGTTTTTCTTCTCTTTTGTTCTTGGTGCCATTTAGTTTTAATAATTCTTAGCTTCGTCCATTGTATTGTGTCCATTGATTGTTCTTTTTCATTGAACCCCCCAAAAATGTATTCTATGCAATTCTATTGTTCTAGTTTTTAATTTGTATTAGGACAACTTTTATTCTTTGTATTTTGTATGGCTTCCATGAAAAACAAAAATTTTGATTATGTGATGAGAGCTACCCTAATAAAAGACAATGAACTAATAAAATACTTAACATGGGTATTGTGCAGATGATATCACTGCATAATTAACATGACTTTTTTGTGTGCTTTTTGAGATATTTACTTAAACATTTTACAGTTATCAAATGAAAAACCAGGAGAGGCTATTATTGCTCTGTTATGAGCTTTTTTTGTTTGCTTGATAAGTATTACTACATGCACAATACAGACGAAAGTAAACGAATCATTGCAATGAAATTCAGTTAAAAAATACAGATTTTTAAAATCTAAAGCATCCATACAAATTCTTCTATTAATTAAAGATGTCTGAAATACTTGAAAATGAAGAGATATGATAACTCATGTCTTTAGTACGAGAGGAAATATTTTCAAGGAAATTGAATTTTCTTACCAAAATAATTTCTTTTATCTACGTAGATAAGCAAAGTTAATTTTTTTTTCACATTAGGATAACTATTGCCTTTGTTATTTACCGCGTTTACATGAGACTCGCCTCTCGTGTCGAATCCACGGGAAGGTGTTTCGACACTGCAAGAGTAACGTGATCGTGTTTATACACAAAAAAAAATAGGCGAGTTTCAACACGGGCTCCCAGATCATGACCGGAAGTAGATACATCATTTAATGTGTTGTGCGATGTATAGCCAACAGTCCATATCTGACCTCAAGGTCATCACCTTCGAACACGGCTTTTCTGTTTACACACATAAAAAATTTGCCGTGCGAACCCGCCTCCCGGATCGAAACCTACGACTTTTGGCGGAGCAAAAAAAAGGCGTGTCGAACCCTGCGCGTCGCAGATCACCACTTGATCCCATTAATTGGCAAAAAATTGCCGTGCTACGAGCACGATTGCCGTGTCGAACCCCGCGACCCGAGTAACAGTCGTGTAAACGAGGTAATAATCTTGGAATTTTTTTAGGGATATATTTGGGATCTACATGTATGTTTATAGTGGTGGAGACAGAAGGATAAAATGGAAGGGAAAGAGGAAGAGAGAATGAAATGGGATATACTTGTGAGAAGTTTCAATTTTAAAACTCAATCGTATTTTGATTTGTACAGGAGTTCTTTTGAAATGTTGGTCGTCAAGATATAAAACATTGAATAATGCCCATGTATACATAAGCAAATATAAAGAAAGTGTATACAGAAGAGAGAGAGAGAAAGAGAGAGAGAGAGAGAGAGAGATGAGAGTGAGAGAGAGAGACAGAGAGAGAGACAGAGAGCAGAACAGACAGAGTAGTGAGTTCTTGGAGAAAAACATTTAAATATTGATGCTAATAGCAACTATATTCTATATTATAATAAATCTTTGTCATCAAAAAGGTGTGGCAGTCAATTGTATTAGTTACACCTTACAGCTAGACACGAATCTCAATCAGTCGAGAAATGCGATCCAGTTGCATTATTGCATTGACTTATGGCCCTCCTCGAGAAGAATTATGCCAGAATCATTGCCTCCACTAAGTTGGCTATGGTATTTGTTCTTCTCGGTTGCATCAGTCCCTTTTTCCCCTTCTCCAGCTATCACGCTACTCTCTTCATTTGTGCTGTAATTTGAGCTGTGTTGCCAATATAAAAGATATAAGTCATTGACGCATGCTTGATTCTGGCGTGGAGCGATGTGGGTAAGAGATCGAACACCTGAGGCACTCTTGCCGTCATCTTCATTCATCGGGAGGCCCAGAGCTTGATGATTGGGTAGAAATAGGGTGGGATCTTTTTCATTTACCAACTCGCTATCTATTCCTTTAATTCTACCTAACAAATATGAAGAATTATAGACATAGCTTTATAACAATTGTTATCGCACTGTAATTTATAATTCATTAGCTTGATACAATGTAGGTAGAATCTAACCTGGCGTGGGGGATCTTTGGAATGTTACTATCGGCTATCTCTTCCTCTAATCTGTTTTGCATGGGCATATTAAGAAATATGTAAAGATTATAGACATAGATATAACAATTGTTGTGCACTTGTAATTATACATCATTAGATCTTGATTAGGTAGAACAAGGGGTGGGGAATTTTCATTTAAACCACTGGGCAATTCTACTCCTTCCAAATCTATTTTTGAGTGCTAATACTAAGAATATGCAAGATTATAGACGATAGGATTAGCATTTGTTATCTTCGACTTGTAAATGCATAATAGACTGAGCTTGAAATTGTAGAATTGAATGGCTTGGGATGTATTCACTTAATACTAACATTATGGATACTGCTGCTAAATACATGTATTTTGAAGTGTCTTGCTACAATAGTACTTTTTTAAAATCCTGATCGTGAATAATTTAGGCAGGCAAATAACATTTATTACACAGACTGCCCTTGTAGAATGACGGGTAGCATTAGGTATTTTTTAAAAAATTACCAACCACGCCCAATCTGTCCCTTTAATCCTTGCTGAAGGGGCTTACCTGCCAAATAAGTTATAGCATAGTATTTGTATCCTTATCAATCATTAAACATGTCTCGCTGAATATACATTTATATAATACAGCCTGATATATTAAGAGGTGTAGTTCTTTCACATACAACTTATCTCTCATTTATCAAATCGTCTGTTGAGCCATAAAGGCGTTAGTACATCTTAAAGATGTTCCGTTCGGAGCATAAGGCGCTATCGCTGTACAAAGTTGAATGGTAATAGCACCTTATGGCTCCGAGGAACTATTCTTTAAGATGTTACTAACGCACTTATGGCTCCAAACAGACGAAATCCTTGTTGAAGAAAATAAACTGACAAAATATATTGTTGTGATCTAGCAAATTTATTGTTCATGTTATTGAATTTATTTTTTTTCATGGAAAAAAATATTTGAGATGTAGTAATGACATTTAAAAAAAAATTTGAACTACAGTATTTATTAATTTTTTTTCCAATGACAATGAATGGATGAGATGAACATTATTTGTTAGGCAGGTGTTCAATGTTTGTATCAGATATAAGATGCTTTTGTAAAATGCTGAGAAAAAAAGAAGTTTACTGGTTATTGTACATTGAAAGCTGACAAGGGGGCCCTTTGCTGGTTAAAATACATGGGAGTTCAATATTGATGTATGATCAACGATGAACAGATGCGTAGTGTGACGGATAACAAAAGGCAATTATAAAATGGTAAAAATTGAAAACATAGTTGGTAAATAATTCAATCCCTGTTTCAATAGACTGCATTATAGTGTCACTTCAAACTGAATAGAGCTGTTAAAAAAAATGCAATGTGTTCAGAGAGACATGGAATTAATGTGGATATACCATGTAGGATAACAGGAAATAGTCTGCTTCTGAGAACTATAGACAATATTAACGCATTTTAAATACATTCTTACCATTATGCGATATGCTACTCAATTTGTAAGAGTTGTAAAATTTGAATTGTTTCAGAGCAAATAAAAAAATTCATTATTCATGTTGAACTACATTTAAAAGTCATATAAGGTGATGCGAACCCCCCCCCATTCCTATTCCTTATTCCTGTTTGATAAATTTTCAGCATCAATCATACTGAAGTTAGTGTATCTGTTTTGTAATGTTGATACAAGGACGATTTTGATAAGAATATGCCTGAAGTATGATTGAAAATAATAAAAGACTGAATAAGCTTGATATTTTAGAAGAGCTAAGTTTCAATTAAATATTTTCCTTATATTTTTAATCAGAACTTGAAAGAAGTCTACCAGAGTTGAATTTAAAGTTTACTATAATTCATCAATTGTAGGTACAAAATTTTTGAAGTTTGGTTTCTTAAATATTTTCTGCTATAAAATCTATATTTTTTTTATAATGGAAACATGAATTAAGGCTCAATTGATTCTCTGCTTTTTTGCTCTTTTCCCCGCTTTTACAAGACATACTTTAAAGATTATGCTATTATTGTGTTGCCAATAACTATCATTTAAACAACAAATTATAAAAAGAGCACTATTGTACTGGAATGGGAAAACCATGAATTTCCTGTCTTACTGCCCTTCAGCCCCACTTGCATATTTTTTGTGTATGTGTGGGTTGTGCATGTTGTGAAACGACAGGTTGAATGTGATTTAAGCATTTGTTTTGTTTCACCTAGTCACCGTATCTCCACACAAAAGGCCCTGATTAAATCAAGAAGAAGAACATAGGATTGTGATAAAACTGAAAAAAAACATAAATTTCCTTATCTTACTTGCCTCAGCCCCACCTGCATATTTTGCTGTATGTCTGCCATTGTTAAATGGTGAGCAGTTGAACATACAGTTTGAATGTGATTTAAAGATGTCTTGTTGTCATCTCACTCCACCGTATCTCCAACACAAAAGGCCCTGATAAAATCATGAAGAAGAACATTAATTGTGATCCAAATTGAAAAACAATTAATTTCCTATCTAATTTGCCCTTCAGCCCCACCTGCATATTTCTGTGTATGTCTGCCATGGACTGGGTTGACGCCTGTGTAATTACAGTGAATGTGATAGAACTATGTCTTACTCACTCACGTCTCCACACAAAAGACCCGATGAATCAAAAAGAAAAAAACTAGATAACATGCGAATAAATTTTATTTTTCCTATTTAAGTTGCCCTTCAGCCCCACTTGCATTATTTCTGTGTTATGTCTAGTTTTGGATGTTGAACATTACAGGTTGAATGTTGATTTAAAGCATGTCATCCCAGTCACGTACTCCCACACAAAAGACCCTGATGAGATCCAGCCCGGAGTCTCGACATGGGATTATTCACGCCATTATGATTGAAAGAGGGCCTGCTTGACAACGCTTTGCGTTAGAGAGGAAAAAAACCCAGGGAGGATGAAACTGGGGAAAATGAATGGGATGGAGCTGTTTTCAAAAGAGATGGTCGTGTGCAAAAAGTTTGAGGACGTTTTGAAGCAGGGTGATTTGAGCTATACACGTGGATGCTAGTCTGTTAAAGTGTAAGTAGAATAAAAACACTTGTATTAAAACAGGAGTAAGCATTGAAAACAAAGTAGCCTAGCGGAAAAAGGTATAAAAAGTAAGTTTTTTGGGTAATTTGTGGCACACAAAACAAAAATATGCTTTATTTATTTTGTAATTTTATCTCACCTTCAAAAGTTGCATTACGTAATGAGCACAGTACACAAGGAACATTGAAAAGAAAATTAGAATTAAGTATCTTGTTTTCCCCTACAGTTTATATGTAACATGTACATGTACATTTAAATGAAAGATCACAGTATTAGATTTTGTGTTAAATCGGCTCAGAAAGTTTCTCTGATTTTTTTAAGTTTCAATTTTAAAAATCAATTCAATTATGATTTATTCAAAGTTGAAAGTTCAATCAATTGTACATTTTCATATTATTTCACAGCACGGAGGCTTAAGACCGTTTACATCATTGACATTAAATACACCTTTGTGTTGATGTAAGGCTTATCTAAAGTAGATGTTAAATGTCAATGATTTACTACCCTGGAGATACATTTCAATTACCCTGTCAATGCTTATAAAAATTACTGAAGTTATAGTTACACATGCCTGTATTCTCCTCTTTCTTTTCACTTATGACAACTTTATTTGTTGTATAATTTCCTGGCAAAAGCATAGAACTTAGCACTTCTTTTATATAAGACTTTCTTGTAACGGTGACCTAAGCTTTTTGTGTTTTTGCCTTCTTCAAAGCAACATACATTGTAACATGTTCAGTGTATGCTGTATTGTCACAAGATGTTTTCATGAAGTATAGTGACTTTGATTTAAAAAAAGAAAGAAAAAGAAATGATTTAACGAGTAATGTAATTAATGTAAATTAATTGGTATGCACGGGGCGTGGAACTAACAAGGAATCTTAGGCACTAATGGATCAGAGATTGTTAATTATGGTAGCACAGGATTAATTTGGTATGCAGGTAGATTAGTGATACTCAGCATCTGATGTGAACCCCTGGATGAAAAATCCGACCTGAGGCACTAAAAGGTGGTGTCTCTGTTTGCAGAACAGTCCCCAAGTCTCTAAACCCTGATACATCTCGAAACTATGAGACATTTCCGGACGAAAAAATCTCATACATATGAACATGTTCAATTACTCAAGAGAGGAAGTCGCAGAGATTAGGGAGAGTCTCTGAGACTAGTTTAAACATGCCTCAAACTAATCCTAAATAGTCTAAAGCGCTCTTAAACCCATCTCCTAGCAAGCGATGATACCACTATTCTTGGTGCCTTGAGTGATGTAGTTCATTATAAGTTACCATTAAAGCTGTAGTCACATCCCGTCATACTGGGCATGTGTGTGCATTCTACTGCAAAAAGCGTGGGCAAAATTTGGAAATTATACTCATGGACGTGGTGAATAGTACCAACTTGGTACAGATTTTTCAGTACGTTCGCCACTTCTCCCTACGTTTTTTAGACAATGTAGTGACCGTGGACCCAAAAAAAATTACGGCCAAAAAAACGTTACGTTGGCTTGTGACCAGGCTTTAGGGAGGATCATCACTTGGTATGCCATGAGGATCTATCAAAAATGCACGTTTATCCTCACCCCTGGACAATGAATCTCAGACCCTTGTCACGAATTATTCGATGGAGGGGGTGTAGTCATTGTCGTGCTCAGCAAGGACCTTGAATAAATGGCAGCGGAGCAATTTGTGGGGTTTACTAGGGGATTTATCCTATTGACCAACGTAGGTGTTACTTGAGCATTTATTGAGGAATTATTCCTTCTTACTACCCAATTTCCTTACTTTGGATAATTGTGGCCAATTACAATGTAAATTGTTAATGTCTTGCCAAAGGATACAGAAGGCATATCTATGACAGAGGCTGAACCTTGTATCTCATGAATAATAGTCGATTGATTGACCACTGAACCACATTTCTCTTTTTATCCTTGTGTTTATCTCAATTTGGAGTATTCACGTAGGATCGTTATGCTATTTTAAAATTAGCCATATTCTAAATGTATTAATTCCTTTTGCATCGGAAGTGGGTGGGGCTATTGGGTTTGTGATTGTGAAAGAGCTAAAATATTATAGTTTACCTTGACAATCTGTTCAGAGCTTTTTTAAAAATCTGTTGGTCAAAATGGAATTGCGTATAGCATCATCCTCCACCACTTGTCTTTTTGATTAGTAGAAGAGCTCTTCCCAATTTCATCAAGCACATAACAAAGGCACTGAGATGCTGATTATGGATGAGACTGCCCGGTAGATTACCGGGTGAGGAGGAGGGGATGATTAACAATCAATTCAATGAAGCGCAAAGAGCTTGCAGGAGAAACAGAGGAAATACATGCGGTTCAATGTGGCATTGGGTTGATTGAGAGGGATCCGTCGGCAATCACGGCACGCGTCGAGAGAGAGAAAAAGAGCGAGGATTCTCGCGGTTTCGCTCATGATTGTAAGTAAGAAGGAGAATAGTTTGCTGATGCGGGGGAAAGGACATGTTTGAAGTGGATGCTATGTTGGTGTAAAGTGTTCTGTTTACTGGTTTGAGAGTTTGGAGCATTAACTTGATATCAGTCGATGGAAATGAGTGGTTAATGCTCGTTTCATTTTCTAATGCTTGATTATTCCCCCGCAATACTTGAATTTGTTGATAGAGTAGAAAGAAACTTTGAGAAACTGAAATCCCTTTTCTGTAATTGTAATTTAGAATACATTATTTATTTTTCTTAATCGAGGACGGTGATAGTTACCTGTACAATTGTATGTGTCAGTGCAAAAACATTTGTACATACAAGAAAGGTGATGATGTTGCAGTATGAATTTATTTGTAATTTTGTAATTTTGTATTGTTTGTCTTCCATTTAAGTTGGCTTTAGAGCAATAGATACCAGAGCCAATACACTGATCAGCGTTTATACAATTTTGCCATCCTTCACATTCTTTTGTAAAAATTCAAATGTAATCGAAAGTCAATGAATTTGGAGGAGCTCCTAAAAGTTAATAGCCCTGGAAATAGTTATTAGATCAAACCTATGGGAGCTTTATGTTAGGAACTGACACAGAATGTAAATTATTATGTTTAGCGACCGAAGATAGAAAAAATATGAACAAAAATAAATCTTATTTTGGAAAGGGAATAATTCCCACAAAATTAAGGGGTTCGTTAGATGTTAGATTAAATTCCTAGCTGGAAAAATAGGTTGTCTCTAATTGCGTCATGGTTACAGCAACTTTGGACAATCAGTATGTGGTTAGCTTCATAAAGTGTGATTTCTCCCGGGTATTGAGGCATTGTTTGCCATGGTACAGCAAATAAATCAATTTTGAACATCTGGCTGTACTTCTGAGCAGCCGACAAGATGTGTCCAAGAGAAATTTCGTGGTGGTGAGAGACGAGGCAGACAATGCGCAGCTTAAGTGCGAAACAGACAAATATTGAACCCTGGGCTTTCATGGTTTATAAAGAGTGTTTTATATTTGATATACATCAGTTTTTAAAAGATGATACGTCTGTGTGGGAGCCATAAGGGCGTTATTACATCTTATAGATGTCCGTTGAGAGCCATAAGGCGCTATTACTGTACAAAAGTAATGTAATAGCCCCTTTGGCTCCAAATGGAAACATCCTTGATCTGCATAGCGCCCTTCTGGCCCAAGCCGACGATATTAATCCTGATTGACCTGAAATATATTGGAAATGAAAAATTTGTTGAATCTTCATACTGTTTTCTTTATTTTAATGTACCCAAGGTTGACGGATATTAACATTATACATGTATACAACAGGAATTTTATTCATACATAAACAAAATTTGGTAAATCATGAAATTCTTAGTATTGGTAATGGAGCAAGATTTGAATTGAAGCTCCTTTTGCTATATTGATGTCACTAGCCCCAAAAAATATGAATTTGGCTGAAAGATTTTTAAAAAAAATTGACAAGAAAAATGATACACATGAAGATTGTTTTACAATTTTTTGGGATAATGTATAGCGATATTTCTTTTCATTCAACTCATTAAAATAGAAATCTATAAAGAGGGAAAAAAAACACAAAAAAACAGGAAAATTTTTATTATTTTTCAAAACTGTAAATAAGGTCTCTTAAAACCAGATGAAGCCGGTTTCTAAGACTTTAGTGAATGAACTGAAGAAAAAGACATTGGTTATTCTCTAAACAAGGGAGTTTGAAATATCGGAAGTTGGCTGATCTTAGTGTCATGACCTCTTTGCCTACTTCCCATTAAATCATATGTCATCAAGTTATACTCCAGTATATGTTGTATTTCCTTGAACTTGGGGGGGGGTAGGTGTGTAATGTGCTTATGTCGCAACTTGTAATTTATGTTGAAAAAAAAAAAGCAAAACATCACTACATTTGATTGACAATAGCTGAATGAATATGTACAATGTAACCTTTCTTAAAATGTTTTATAGTTTCAGTACATAACAAAAAATGAATTTACTCTCAGATAGAACGAAAGATTTTTTGATAAATACGTACTTCACTAAAAAAAGCGATCTGAAAAATTATAGTGTGCACAATAGAGACCCTTATTAACATTTCAACTTCATGTCACATTATTTCACTCAAATATAGATATTTTGTACATTGCTGACAGGTGTTAACCGGCTGAGGCTCCTTTTGACTTCAGTTTTCAACAGAATACACTTATACTCCATCTCTATTGAAAGGTATCTTCATGAATTATGCCTTGTAAGGAAACATGATGGAAAATAAAACTTTTGGATTAATCTCTTAAAACAAATCTCTACATGATTTCTTCATTCTCATCTCCATCACCACTTATCAGAAAATCCTCTCATCATATTACAAAACATTTATATAACATGTGATCAAAGGTTTCTCACCAAAGGAAAACTATCAAGAGAATTGCACTTTACATCTCTACAAAACGGCATCTTTCCTTTGATTTCTTCATTTTCCAATTTCATCCTCCTCAATTGCAAACCTCTCCTCGATCACATTCCTTTACTACTTTCATATGAATAACACTTTATAACCTTAATTTATTCTCTCTTGCAAGGGATAATCTTGAAGAGAATAAACTTTTTATACATTCTCTACAAACTGTATCTTTCTTTCCTTTCTCTCTTTTCCTTTCTTTTCTTTTCTTCTCCTCATCCACAATCTTCACAGTCTTTAGTATGTGGCCCTTGAGTTGCTCGACGATAACAGAGATATATACTGGTCAAGCGCCATACATTTTGTAACAATTGTGCAATGTCCTAACTAGTAGACACCGCTCTGTGAAACCTTTACCGGGTTTGGGAACCTTGAATAAAGTCTTCAACCAGCGCCTCTACGCCGAAAACTTACATTGTTTGATGCGATCGCACTTCACGCCCCCGAAAGCCACCCTATCCGAAAATATGTCATGTTTGTGAACAATATTTTGGAGCGCATCTATGCCGTACAGTTTTGCAGTCATCGAGAGTTTACGTCCCAGAGTACGGTGCGCAAACACAGATATTTTGTGTTTTTGCCGTAGACTTAGTCTGCAAGCACAACCCTATTTCACAAATTACAGTGTGGTGGAAGCAATCAGCATACACGTGAATCAAGTTGCAAACTGAAACTCCGATCTTTAAACTTTTGAACATCGTGTCGCAAACTACTGCAGTCTTACAGCAAAACTATAAGAACCTTGCCAAGGACTTTGCATATTATATTTTATTGCTGAAAACTTTTGGAAATCTTTAAAGCGTTATGAATGAAAAAGAAAAAAATTTATTGGCCTATTATTAGAATGTAGAGAAGGTATGGTAGATGGAAAAGAAATTACAGGTTAGAGGAAAGAAGAGGGATAGAAGGGAATTTGAAAAAAGAAGAAATAACAAGAAATGATTATAGGTTCATGAAAAGACCAAATAAATACAAAAGGAATTAATCATAAAAGAGTTCCAAATCTATCTTCAAACTTAAAACATGTCAAGAGGGACCGCCAAATTGATCTTAAACCTCATTAATTTTTTGGCGGTGCAAAAAGACGCAAAATTTGTCTTTAAATTACGGGAGGTAAATTTATTAGAAACGTAGGGGTCCTATAGCCTCCATTGGTCATAAAATTATTTCTCTACATGTCTCTCGTCCAGCATTTCTTAATACAACAATAATTAAAATGCCCAATCTTCAAACACAAGGAGAAATCTAATTTTAGAATCAATCCTCTCGAAAAGAGTCGAGGACTATATCCTTTTATATGCTTGATGAGCAATTGTTATATGGAAAGAACAGATTGCTATAATTAAAGCCACGTATTCGGGGGGGGGGGGGGCGGGGGCGGCTTAAACAGGCCCGGGCCTCCCGGATGGGCGCCCAAAAGGGCGCCATTAATGACTCAAATGGGTGCCATTGACCTTTGGGCGCCGAATTCGATCAAAATGTTTAAAAAAAAAAATAAAATAATAAAATAGATCGCCTGTATTTCTGTTTAAAACTTCTTTTAAATATATAAACAAGAGGTTCCTACTATTTTGTTTAGGCTCAAACATTAAGTCCCCTCCAGACCTGTGGTGTTTTTAGGGGGGTCCACTCCTCAAAATATCTTGCAATACAGGTTTTGCAGATCGCCTTGAAACCCAATTATTTAAGAAAGTTTACTGGCTATATTTTAAGCAATCTGTTCTTTCCATAACAATTATTTGCTCATCAAGCCATACTTAAAAAGAATATAGTCTGACTTTTCGAAGGATTGATTTAATTTAGATTTCTTCCTTGGTTTGAAGAGTTGCCTTTTAATTATTGTTGTATTATAAGGAATGCTGGACGAGAGGATCATGTAGCAGAAATATTTTAGACCAAATGGAGGCTATAGGGCCCCCTACGTTCTAATCAATTTTACCCTCCCCTAATTTAAAGACAAATTTTGCGTCTTTTTGCACCCCAATAGGTTTAAGGGAAGTTTCACCCTGGAATTTATTGTTCTTAAAAAATGAAGAAAAATAAATTAAAAATATTAGGGAAAGTTTTGAAGAAAAATCAACCAAAAAAATAGCGACGTCACGCTGCGAGGCAGCTCTCCCATTGTTGTGTATGTAAATTCCATAAATTTTTCCTTTTGTCATGGTTCTTTGATATAAGATGGCGTCAATTTGATATATTCAGTATATGAACAAATGTTTGATGTATATCGACCGCAAAGGTGCATAATTAATTTCTTCTGGGAAAAAAAAAGACATTTTATGGAATTTACACTACAAAACATATAGATATCTGCTCGCATGTGACGTCACAGAACGAAACTTTGAAATTATTCTAACCTCATCATTTTTTTTTGTCGATTTTCTCCCAACCTTCACTCATTTTTTTTGTTTGACTAGTTTTATTTACTATATTATTATTTATTTTTCTGCATTTTTTAAAACCAATTAAACCCAGGCGTGAACTTCCCCTTTAAGATCAATTTGGCGGTCCCTTTAAGATTAAAGGGAATCCAACCAAGGAGAGAATCAACCTTCAGGAAAGAGGAAAATGAGAGAGCAATTAAAAAAAGTTCTGTCAAATCGGTTATAAAAAAGAGATTTATGGAAGTTTTGAAAAGTCAGTTGTTCCCGTTTATGGGATCCTCAAATTGGCATCATCGGCTATCAAAGATGGCCGATCTTATGGACAACTCTGCCATTATTTTGTACACCAAATTTTTCAGATCCCCATTTCTTTTGAAATATATCTTACCTCCTTCTGAGCTCAACATCGTATGTTGTTGTGAAATATATTTTCCCAACACATATTTTGAGCTCAGAAGTAAAAAAAAGACATACTTTGAAAGAAAATGGGGAAAATATGAAAATTTGTGTACAAAATGAATAGAATGTTGTCATAGATCGCCATTTTGAGATGCCAATTTGAGGATCCCCATAGAAGGAACCAACTAGACTTTTCAAACTTCATAACTCGCTTATTTTAACCGATTTTGATGAAACTTTTTAGATTGCTCCTTCTTCATTTTCCTCTTCCTGTAAGGCTTGATTCTCTCTTGGGTTGGAATTCCCCTTTAAGATTAGGAACCTCTTTTATGATAATTCCTTTGTATTTATTTGGATCTTTTCACATACCCTATATCATTTGCTTATTATTTTT